>SJYO01004576.1:37756696-37833504 GCA_006410555.1 Capra ibex
AAAAAAAAAAAAAAAGAGGAGGGGGACCCGGACAGGATACATTTGACTCGTTCGATCCTCACGACGAACAAGATGAACTCCAGGAGTGAGACCAGGAGTCTGGAAGGAAACAAGACAAAAGTATCCGAAAAGGGAAGAAACAGAAAATCGGTGACGGTAAGACTCGAGGAAAAAGGATAAGATGGATGGATTTTAAGGGGGAGTTCTCTACCCTCCTGGTTAAGAAACCCTTATCCCCGTAGTTCCAGAAAGACCGATGGAGGACGATTTGACCCTACCGCTCCTCGTAATTCGGAGGGGGAGAACGATCCGAGTCCGGAGTATCAGAAATATCACCACAGGTAGATTCCCTCTCACTATAAAAGACACCAGTTGACATAAAAATACATAGGAACAACTTGACCGTGACGTGTAACATCGAACAACTCGACCCGTCTCTGTTTTGTCCAATCTGTTAACTATTATGTACCTCGTTAGTATTCGTCATAGTTATACCACTATTGTTCCTGATCATCCCCGTAATCGGTTGAGGTTTAAGGATGGTGGTCCTCCTAGTTCAGGGAAGGACAAGTCCCTAGTCTTCTAAATAGAGGACAGACAAAACCTCATGTTGGGGAAGGTTCTACACAACCGAGAACTCTCGACAAGACTCTTTAGAATAAGGGTCTTCGAATTAAAACCCCCACAAGTAATCCCCGTGAGTAAACATCAAGACTTATCCATAGACTCTAGAGGGTTCCCGAGTGTCCACGTAACTCACAGGAGAAGACAAAAGAAGGTACCGAACTGAGAAGACATTACTTATGTCCTCAGTGTAGGACAATGGAACTGACGACACCTCCATCTTTCATAATGTCCCATCCCCGGGAAGGTACACCCGACTTCGACTCGGAAACCGTTAGGTAGAAAGGTCTGAAATTAATCCTGAACTCAGGGACCTCGTATACTACCACTGAGGAATCTTAGAAAACCCAAGACCAACTGGACAACCTTAACGAGTTACTGGTACCATATTCT
This sequence comes from Capra ibex, assembly GCA_006410555.1. Taxonomy (NCBI): domain Eukaryota; kingdom Metazoa; phylum Chordata; class Mammalia; order Artiodactyla; family Bovidae; genus Capra; species Capra ibex. The sequence continues at coordinate 37,757,714 of SJYO01004576.1, forward strand.
GGTCCCCAAGACTCGGAGACCTAGATCCTTCTCCAGTAACTGTGTTTATTTTCCAGAGGGTATATCGTAGAGTATTCCAGATTCTGGTTGGACAAGGAACCCCCGTTATGTCCACACGTCCTCTCGATAACCATTTCGGAGGAAGGTAGGGTCCCTCCAGAGGACCCAAAAGAAAAAATAGTGACTAAAATTCTTAACCAAACGAGAAAGAAGAAAAGGACTTCGGACTCCGGAGGTCCGTGTTACGTCTATTATTCATTACGGGTTACGAAATCTCTGGGGAAACCACTGGAATCTTCATTTACTACAGGGTAACAGTGAAACGTTACGGGACCCGTCTGGTTTAGAACCTTACTAAAATACCTCTTCAGAAAAAAAAAAAAAAAAAAATGGTGGAGGAGTCGGAAGAGTCAGACCCACCCTTTCGGAAGATAGGTAGGACACTTACATAGATAGTGCTGATTATCTATAAATATGGAAACTCTTTGACCGTAAACCCACTTCAGGTGGACGGTCAGGAGAGGACCCATCCAGGGTGCAGTAACCTGTCCGACCCGGTCGTTTCCAGAAACTCTAGGAAAACCCAACAAATTAACCGTTCACCCTGTTCTCCTCTGGTGAACGGAATATCAGCAAACCTCCGGACGAGGAGACTTTCTGGAAAGATCATTAGAAACCTCCCGGAAAAGGGGATTTACTCATCACGGTACATTCCTCAATTGGTTGAAGGTAACCTCTAAGGGTTCTTTTTCCTGAGAGAGGAAAATCCTGGTGGGGTATACTAAAAGTACTTTCGGGAGTAAGAATCGAAACTTTCAGAGTGGAAGTCATATTTTTCCTCAAAAACCGTTGAATCAGACACCTTGATTCTACCGTTGGGAATAATCCGGTAAAAAGACATTACGACGAGAGAATCGACGGACTAGTCGACGAACCAAGGAAGTACGGTGAAGGTCACAGGGGAAATACCACAGGAAATGTTACCCTCTACCTTTGGAGTTACCCGTCTACCTGACGGAGGTTCTCAGATTCCTGAACTAGTGTTATAGACTAACCCCTGGGCGACCACCAGACCGCCGGAGAAAGGTTTATCTTCGCACACGTACATCGTGGACTTTCTGTATAAACCTCAGTCACATTAACGATGAGAAAAAAACACAGGGGTTGCGATTTCAAGCTCAGTCTCGATAGTCAAGTCAAGTCAACGAGTCAGGACAGGGTGAGAAACGCTGGGGTACCTGACGTCGTGTGGTCCGGGGGAACAAGTAGTGGTAAGGGTCTCAAATGAGTTTAAGTACAGGTAACTCAGTCACTACAATAGGTTGGTAGAGTAAGAGACAGCAGGGGAAGAGGAGGACCGAAGTTAGAAAGGGTTGTAGTCCCAGAAAAGTTTACTCAGTCGAGAAGCTTAGTTCACCGGTTTCATAGCCTCAAAGTCGAAGTTGTAGTCAGGAAGACTCTCGCATTGTCCGTCCTTCCGGTCTCCAGAGGTTCGCCTCTTTTATCGGACGTTTACAGTCTGTAAAAATAGAGAGACTTCGCCGTCCTCCTTTGTTTGATCACTATAGAAAAGGAAGAGATGTGTTTAAATTTTCCTCCAAAAAGAATTTTATGACACAATGGTATTACTGTGGACCAAAGTGGACTTCAATTGATAAGAGTTTGGATCTCTATTGGTTACGGAAAAAGAATACCTTTACAAATAGAATTCGATACGATTACATAATACGTAAATGGGGTTTGAGACAGAAGTTCAACCAAAACGGAGAACCGAGTCTTGGATGAACTGTTTGGTCATACAATATGAGACTATAACAAGGGGATTAGATACATTTACTTTAATAAAAATACCACTAGACGGGAAGAAGTTCTAAGTTCAATTAGTAAAGTACCAAATCCTACTTGGTAAACCACGGTTCTAATAGGGTTTTACGTAGAATACCCACTCCCCGGACCACAGTAAGACTCAAAATTCTGTAAGGAAAGAAATTAATTGTTTGAGGATCACTGATATACTGTAGCTCGACTTCTGATCGTCCTCCCATGAGAAAGACGGGGGAAGACTACGAATACAGTCTTCGAAAGAGATAGAGGAAATATGAAATTATTTTGAAATAATGTGTTTTCGAGACTCGCTAGTTCGAAGCAGAGACCGGAGTCTAACTTAAGAAGAGGTGGCCCCCGGTTCTTAGGGTTGCTTAAACACACTAAGTTGTTATTGGAAGGTGAAGGTTACTTTTCGTCCTGACGAAAGGAAATCCTACCTAACCAACCTAGAAAACGTCAGGTTCCCTGAAGTTCTTAGAAGAGGTTGTGGTGTTAAGTTTTCATAATTAATAACCACACGTCGAAAGAAATACCAGGTTGGGAGTGTAGACATGTACTGAAGACCTTTTTGTTCTCGGAATTGATCTACCTTAAACAACTGTTTCATTACAGAGACGAAAAATTGTACGACAGATCCAACCAGTATTGAAAGGAAGGTTCCCCATTTGTAGAAAATTAAAGTACCAATATCAGTGGTAGACGTCACTAAAACCTCAGGGTTTTTTAATTCGGACTGTGATAAAGGTGACAAAGAATTAAATAAACGGTACTTCCCTACCCTGATCTACGGTTCTATAATCAAAAGACTTACAACTCGAAATTCGGTTGAAAAAGTCAGAGGAGAAAGTGTGAAAGTAGTTCTCCGAGAAATCATGAAGAAACGAAAGACGGTATTCCCACCACAGTAGACGTGTAGACTCCAATGACTGTAAAGAGGGTCGTTAGAACTAAGGTCGAACACGAAGGAGGTCGGGTCGTAAAGAGTACTACATGAAACGTATGTTCAATTTATTCGTCCCACTGTTATATGTCGGAACTACATATGAGGATATAAGGAAAAGGATAAACCTTGGTCAGACAACAAGGTACAGGTCAAGATTGACAACGAAGGACTGGACGTATGTCTAAAGAGTTCGTAGTCCAGTCCACCAGACTATTAGGGTAGAGAAAGTCTTAAAAGGTATCAAATAACATTAAGTGTGTCAGTTTCCGGAACCGTATCAGTTATTTCGTCTTTATCTACAAAAAGACCTTGAGAGAACGAAAAAACTACTAAGTTACCTACAACCGTTAAACTAGACACCAAGGAGACGGAAAAGATTTTGGCCGAATTTGTAGTCCTTCAAGTGTCAAGTGTATTACGACTTTGGACCGAACCTCTTAAAACTCGTAATAAAATGATCGTACACTCTACTCACGTTAACACGTCATCAAACTCGTAAGAAACAGTAACAAAAAGAAATCTTAACCTTACTTTTGACTGGAAAAGGTCAGGACACCGGTGACGACTCAAAAGGTTTAAACGACCGTATACCTCACGTCGTGAAAGTGTCGTAGTAGAAAGTCCTAAACTTTATCAAGTTGGTTTTAAGGTAGTGGAGGTGATCGAAACAAAAATCACTGTGAAGGATTCCGGGTGAACTGAAGTGTAAGATCCTACAGACCGAGATCAACTCACGAGTGTGGTAGCACTAATAGACTCAGTACTTCTAGAAAAAACATATCAAGAAGACACATAAGAACGGTGGAGAAGAATTATAGAAGACGAAGACAATCCAGGTATTGAAAAAACAGAAATAACTCGGGTAGAAACGTACTTTATAAGGGAACCATAGAGATTAAAAGAACTTCTCTAGAGATCAGAAAGGGAAAGATAACAAAAGGAGATAAAGAAACGTGACTAGTAACTCCTTTCGAAAGAATAGAGAGGAACGATAAGAAACCTTCGGACGTAAGTTTACCTACATAGAAAGGAAAAGCGGATACGAAAAGTGAAGAGAAGAAAAGGGCCGTTAAACATTATGGAGTAGTCTGTCGGTAAAACGAAAAACGTAAAGAAAAAGAACCCCTACCAGAACGAGGGACAGAGGACATGCTACGGTACTTGGACATAGGTATCAAGAAGTCTGTTAGACAGATAGTCTAGATTAGGGAAGTTAGATAAACAGTGAAAGTAACATATTAGAATTCCCTAAGCTAAATCCAGTATGGACTTACCAGATCACCAAAGGGGATGAAAGAAGTGAAATCAATACTTAAACCGTTGTTCCTTAAGTACTAGACTCGGTGCCAGTCGAAGACCAAAACAAAAACGACTGACATCTCTCGAAGAGGTAGTAACCGTCGTTTCTTATATTAGTTAAACTAAAGTTACAACTGGTAGACCAATACAGGTACACAGGTACACATCTCAGAAGAGAACACAAAAACCTTCTCCCACAAACGGTACTGGTCACGCAAGAGAACCGTTTTGAGATAATCAGAAACGGGACGAAGTAAGACATGAGGTTCCGGTTTAAACGGACAATGAGGTCCACAAAGAACTGAAGGATGAAAACGTAAGGTCAGGGAATATTACTTTTCCTATAGAAAAACCCCACAATCAAGATTTTCAAGAACATCCAGAAGTATCTTAGTAAAGAAGTCGTAATGACCTGCCATGTATCTGAACCTAATGACTCTATAATTGGCAAATGGAACATTTACTCGTCTCTAGAAAGACAGTACAAACTCTAACGTAGATTCATAACGTAAAGTACTGGTGACCTTTTTGGTATCGGAACTGATCTACCTGAAATCAACCGTTTCATTACAGAGACGAAAAGTTATACGATAGATCCAACCAGTATTGAAAAGAAGGTTCCTCGTTCGCAGAAAATTAAAGTACCGACGTCAGTGGTAGACGTCACTAAACCCTCGGGTGGTTTTATTTCAGACTGTGACAAAGGTGACAAAGGGATAGATAAAGGGTACTTGACTACCCTAGTCTACGGTACTAGAAGCAAAAGACTTACAACTCGAAATTCGGTTGAAAAAGTAAAAGGTGAAAGTGAAAGTAGTTCTCCGAAAAATCAAGGAGAAGTAAAAGACGGTATTTCCACCACAGTAGACGTATAGACTCCAATAACTATAAAGAGGACCGTTAGAACTAGGGTCGAACAAGAAGAAGGTCGGGTCACAAAGAGTACTACATGAGACGTATATTCAATTTATTCGTCCCACTGTTATATGTCGGAACTGCATGAGGAAAAGGATAAACCTTGGTCAGACAACAAGGTACAGGTTAAGATGGACAACGGAGGACTGGACACTTCTTTAGACTCGTGACTTCTTTACTACGAAAACTTGACACCACAACCTCTTCTGAGAACTCACAGGGAACGTGACGTTCGTCTCGGTTGGTGAGGTAAGACTTCCTCTAGTCGGGACCCTAAAGAAACGTCCTTTACTACGACTTCGACTTTGAGGTCATGAAACCGGTGGAGTACGCTTCTCAACTGAGTAACCTTTTCTGAGACTACGACCCTCCCTAACCCTCGTCCTCCTCTTTCCCTGCTGTCTCCTACCCGACCGACCTACCGTAGTGACTGAGCTACCCACACTCAGACTCACTTGAGGACCTCAACCACTACCTATCCCTCCGGACCGCACGACACTATGCACCCCAGAGTTTTTCAGCCTGTACTGACTCGATGACTTGACCTGACTTGACTTGACATAAAGTCTGAGAAAACAATTGATACTACCGATGAGGTAAAGAAGATTCCCAAAGAAGGGGTGTCATCATTTCTAGTAGACGTAATTTAAGTGGGTAAGGTCAGGTAAAGGTAAGTGACTAAGGATTTTACAGTTGCAAGTAAGAACGGTAGAAACTGGTGGAGGTCAAACGGAACTAAGTACTTGGATTGTAAGGACCAAGGATCCGTTGTAACGAGAAATATCGTAACCTGAAAAGAAGGTAGTGGTCAGTGTAGGTTTTGACATATAATGAAAACGAAAACATAGGTAAAGAAGTAAGAAAGACCTCAAAAAAGAGAGGTCATTGTATAAACCGTGGATGGCTGGACCCCTCAAGTAGAAAGTCACAAGATAGAAAAACGGACAAGTATCACAAGTACCCAAGAGTTCCGTTCTTATTACTTCACCAAAGGGTAAGGGAAGAGGTCACCTGGTGCAAAACAATCTTGAGAGGTGGCACTAGACAGAACCACATGGATGTCCCGTACCGAGTATCAAAGTAACTCAATCTCTTCCGACACCAGGTACACTAATCTGACAATAAAAAGATACTAACATCAAAACTTTGACAAACGGGAGACTACCTCTTCCTATTCTCCGAAAACCTTCGAAGGACTACTCTATCTGACTGACTCCACCTTTGACCCACAACAAGACTACCCGCCCCGGTACGAGTCATTTCGAAATTATATTAAAAGACAACTACTCACCTCGACACAAGGGAGGTACGATAAAAATTCACTACAACGAGTAAGGTTGAGACCCTAGAACACCTGACATCGGGTAGTCCGAGGAGACAGGTACCCTAAGAGGTCCGTTCTCATGACCTCACCCAACGGTAAAGGAAGATGTTCCAGAAGGGTTGTGTCCCTATTTTGGGTCCAGTGGACGTAACGTCCGTCGGTTTGATGTCACCTCAATTACTTCTATTACTACTGAAGGGAGTTTTTTAGGGTACGTACATGACGATGTGAGTGACGGAGGTTGGGACGTCTTCCGATGGTGGTTCGGTGTCGAGATGGTCTCTGAGCGCCTGTGTGTGTCCGTTGAGACACTGTCAGAGAACACCCCAGGCACGAGGAAATAGGACCCAGGACCACACGTGTTCCAAGACGACACGGAAGGTTCTTAGATAAAGGGTCAAGCCACATTCAAGACCGTCGAGATACCACCCAATTACCGCTGGAGGAGGTTCTCCCAAATACGGTATGGGCTCAGACGACGTACGTCTCGGGGACAGGGACGCCGTCTGATGATGGTTGTACATGGAGGTGACCCCTGCAGTTTGTGTCAAGACAGAGTCAGAGACACCCCAGGGACCCAGGACCACCGTGTTCTAAACAAACTCGGGAGACGCGTAGAGACCGTCCTTACCCCAAACTGATTTGCATTTAAGCGGGAAGAACAGTAGAACGACCCTGAAGAAGAAACGGGAACCTACACTCATAGCGGAGGGTCGACGAGGTCGCGGATGGTAGAATGAGACCAAAGACACTGGAACCGACACCCCATAGAGACGTACCGGTCAGGTCGTTTTGTGTCGGTGACGAGGACTAGAACCTACACCCCATAGAGAAGTGTCGACGACGAGGTCGTCGTACATCGACGGTGAGGACTCAGTCTCGATACTCGAGTCCATTAACCCGACTTCATGGACCACCGTTTCCAAATCGGATGACGATGACTATTGAGTAAAGTCAGCAAAGACTGAGACACGCTAGGGTATCTACCATCGGGTGGTCCGAGGGGACAGGGACTCTAAGAGGTCCGTTCTCATGACCTCACCTCACGGTAACGGAAGAGGTTTCCAAATCGGAGATCCCAGAGTTTTAACCTCTGATGGTGTATAGGACAAGAAGAAAATAGTAGGTTCTGTTTTGAAGAAAGTAGTCACATGGTTTAAAGAAGTCCTAACCAGTCTCCTAGAAGGTTGTTCGGGAGAACACCAAAACAGACCACCAGGTTCCAAAGACGGTGTACGTCAAAGTGGGAACCGAGGTCGGGGCACTACCGTCCGACCGACCTTACCCGACGGAGTAAGGACAACTTGGTAGAAATCCCTTCCGAACCGTGAACTGGAACTTCGAGATCCCAGGGTTCTCGTCTCACAGCGGGTTATAGGACTAACTACCATAAACATCGTTCGGTAAAATCCTCTGAACAGTACCAAACCTGTAAGAAACCGGGTTTCGGGTGGACAGATGTCTAATCCGTAAACGGACCACGGAACAGGAAGTTCCTGAGTCACAAACGGTATCTCGAATGGACCTTCCACCCGTAGTAGACCCGTACAGAACACAGAAAGGAAAAGAGGGAAAGGACCCGTAACCGGAGGGAAAGGACAAGAGACAATATTTTCCATAACCACCGAGAGACCTGGTAGAGTAGATTTCTCCGTCGTCCCAGGACGATGACTTCGACAATATTGAAATAGGACTACACACTACGTGTAACCCTGTCTTTAGACAGAAAATTATAGTGGACATTCTCAGATTCAGGTCTAACCATTTGAAAACCTCACAGAGAAAATCCGAAAGGTCTTTCCGTTACCACAAGAATAACCCGAACCTCAATAGTGACTCTGACCCATGTCAGGGTTTTTATTATCCGAAGGAAGATAAAGATACCCACCTGAAGGAATCTCCACTCAGAAAATCTTTGAATAGGATGAGTCATGACGACGTTAGACTCTCGATTCGCTGGGGTCGAGTCCCACGTCTAGGGGTCCTTTCGACTCCACACTGTTGGAGGACCTCTAGCTTAGGGGCCAGTCCATCTCCGTACAGTCGGAGGGTTCTTAACCCAGGGACCCGTCCTACTCCGTACAGCTGGAGGACCCAGGGGACCTTACCACCTAAGGGTTCAACATATTAAATTGTTTAACTAAACCAACACCCTAAACCTCTCACTTCTTGGAAATCTAAACTGACTTTAGAATGAGACACCGTGTAATACATAACACACACAACATAAAGACGAGATCACTCATAATGAGTGATATTGGGAAAAACGTATGTCACAATAAAATATTTCTTCCTTCGATTCTAGATCTTTCTAATTCGTAATAAAAGTCACAGTTGACTTCATTGATGAGTGTTTAGATCGGATGATTTAGATCAGTTAAACTAGGGTTCTGGATATGAGAATTTAACATGGAATTAAAAAAAAAGTTTTATTTTTATCAACTTGTTTTAAGTTCGGTTTTTATTTGTTACCTAAGTGAAGACGAAATTAATATTACTCTGACTCGAATCGAAGTTTTTTTGAGGTTTCTGTTGTAGTCTCCGTAAGTGTTTTCGGTATTCCCTGGATTGACCGAGTTTACGTTTTGTCTATAAATCGGTGAGTGGGACTTCCACCCTATCCTGAAGAAACTACGAGAGGACTTGAGTGAGAGAGACGGGTGGGAGTCCTTCCTTCTGAAGAGATACTTGACCTGATAACAGGAACATAAATGTAAACAAGTTTCCTCAATTTATAGTACAGGTGTTTATCAAAACAACAACAAAAACAACAACAAACAAAGGAATAAACAAAGAGAAACCGACGTCTTTTTTATTTTTATTTTATTTACCTTTAGAGAATGAGAGTAAAGTTCCCCGTCACCTTTCCCTTTGCCTTCTCTAATAACTTGTGAAACCAAAGGGTGCATCGAGTTCCTATTTCTTGGACGAACGATAAAGTCCTCTACGTCAAAACTAGGGACCAAACCCTTCTAGGGGACCTCATCCTTTACCTTTGGGTGAGGTAACAAGAACGGACCTTTTAAGACACCTGTCTCCTCAGACCAACCGATGTCAGGTACCCCAGTGTTTCCCGACTTGTACTGACTCGTATGTGTGTGTGTATGTGTGTGTGTATGTGTGTGTGTGTATCTTTTAAACTTCTAACTTTAGTAGGGTACAGATTTATACCGTCGACGATGAGACGAAGTTAACAAAATTGTGTTTGTCCCGATTAAATAGGGTTTAAATGGGTTTTGTAAGTTTTTTTAAGTTCCCTTTGGACTTTATACTTTTAAATATTCTTTATGGACTTACCCTTACTCATTATTAACCCTCACTCATTATTAAAATTTTTATAAAGCTCTCCCGATAGTTAAAACTTGTTTAACGTAGATATCTTAAAACTGTGTATCTTGGAGTTAAATGTTTGTTACATTAATTGTTATCCCACTCTTTTTTCGTGGGATAAAGTGAATTTTTTTACTTAGTGTTCAATTAAGAGTCTTGTATAAACACAATACTAAATGACCTCTGATTTGTCTTTTTCTATATAAGTCATAAATAATAGTTGGAAAAGATCAAAGGTCAGTTTTCAATCATTAAAAGAGGAAAGGTTTAACGGACAACCGGACTAATGACGTCGAGTTTTTTCTATTTGTTAACTAAGTTAATAGACCCATTCAATACTATTCGTTCCGTAAATATACCATAGGTCCCGTGAGGTTACCGTAAACATAAAGTTTTATCCATTTACTTACATAACCATTTCGTCTATTTCTGATAAGTGTAAACAGTCCGTTTTGGTATCTCCACCATAAGTTTATGGAGTTGTAATTTTTTTTTTTTTTAGTTTACATCGTAAAGTCAATCGATTAGATACTCGTGGAAAACTAATCGTCTCCTCAGACTGACACTTCCAAATTTCGTTTAGTTTTGAGTAGGTTAACAATACTACATTGGGGTGTAATAGAATAAATTAATGTTGGTGTATCAGTGAATTTTGATCTTCTTTAAACAAGAAAAAAAGGAACTTAGTACATTTTCAAACTAAAATTTAATTTTATGTTCATATGTATTATACATATTAGGGTATGTAATCGGTTTCTGGATTGGGACACTATTAAAATCTGCAAATAAATAATACAAGATGACTGTTTGTGTCTCAACTCTGACTAATTTAAAATTTTTCTGTCAGAAAAAAAAAATTGTATATACAATAAAATTACTTCGACTATGTCCGTTACAGGTAAATTTTGGGTATAGGGTCCGGTTTTTCATGTTTATGTCAGTTTTTCTCGTGACAAGACGACATATATGAAGACGCATTTATTACAATTGGTGATTACTTTTGATCTAGAAAACCCCCTAGAAGACGTTCTAAAAAAAGAAAATAGAATTTTACGAAAGAGAAGTCACTTTGATAGAGACCACAATCAGTAATAAGAATTATGGAGACAGTGAAACTAAGGTTGAACTTTAAGGAGAAAAACACCAGACCTGGGAGTCTAAAATTCATCGAAGTCCAATTCCTTTCCAGTAAAAGGTGTCAAGTCAAAAGACTTTTTGAAGGTAGTGGGTGACTTTCAATATCGGGTCCTCACTTCGATAATGTACGATCTTGAAGTGCCGGTTGACCTCTCAGTAATCTTTGTGAGTGTAATCAGTTGGAATAAATAGTGTTCGGACGTTTACGTATCAGCACCTTTTCCACCGGAGAGATACGTATGTACATTAAAAATTTTTCCTATCTCACTATACTTCGTCCGACTCCAAACTAGTGGTTTTTAGTCGTGTTATTTTTGTTTGTTACTACTTATTACCCGAGATCTTAAGTTCTACGGTCTATAAAATTTCTCCACCCCACGACCAAAAGTTAAGACAAAACTTATGGTGTAATGTTCTTTCGGTAAAAATTGTTATTTTTTCCTAATTCCCTTTTCCTTTTTTTTTTTTTTTTCTTATCGATTTGGTAACTTACTGGGGGACAAACAAAGACTATTTAAAATTAGTACAGAAAAAGAAGGTAAGCGTCAAGAAACTCTCGCACTAATAGTTGTTAAAAGATTGGAAGTTCCTCTTTGGACTCACTTAAGTACCCTTGAGGGACAGAAACTGTCGTACTAAGAAACTCAAAGAACTCTACATAGTAGTAAAAGTGGAACTTCACTGAGAGTGACGATAGGACAGACTACTGAAACCCAAATGATATAAGAGGAAGGAAGAATAGGGGGTTCAGGAGTCAACTTCCAAAACGAAGGACCAGTCTGTACCGGACGCCAGAGGCGTCTCGTCGTCGGAGTCCATTCGTCTTTGAGTAAGGTCTCAAATATTTAGATAAAAGGGGTATCGTGTTGTGGTTCCGACCTTCCTGAAGGAGATGCAGAACTTCGGTCAAAGAGCTTAATCGTTAAACACTAAGGACACGGTCAGTCACTCGTACACTCACTATAAGAAAAAGGCTACGTTTATCGTCTTTAGAACTTAGAACAAGAAAAACTCATATTCTTTATTCTGTTAAGTTACACTAATTTTTTGTTTTGTTTTGTTTTGTTTTGTTTTTTTTGATGTACAATGGTTTTGAGTTGGGACTCGATTAGAAGTTCTCCTATAAAACGGGGTGACGTTATAAATACTGTAAACGGAACTCTTTATTAAAGTGAGAGATATTCTCCGGATATAACTTTTTGAAACTAAACCCTTTATATTCAACCGAATAGTTGAATAAAATCTATTGTACACTTACGATCAAAATCACGTTCAAATACACAGAGTGTGTGTCCGGTTTGTTTGGTTTTACAGTCTCAAACCTCGTCTCTTTATAAATGACATCCCGGTACGTGCCTCTATTACCGAGGACGGGAGGTTTTTTTGTAAAAAATACCCTAGTGAAGGACGTGTCAAGAGACTAACCAACTACTACTCCATTGTTCCCAATTGAAATATTAAGGAACTGGTACGATACATCCAGACCCCCGACAAAGAAGTACTAGTAGTTCATTAGTTAAAGAAGGTGAACCACCACCAAAGTGGAGACGTCTTGTTGAGTCCTTACACGTAATTTAACGACAATGGATTCATAAAGTCTCTCCTCAATTCGTCTCCCATCCCCCCTTTCCCGGAGGGGTTGGGACTTCCGGGGTACCCCAGGATGAACCAATATCATCTTATATTTAGTCACTACTTTATCTGGATTCTCACAAGAGAGAGGTCAATACATAGGATGTCTTCACATAATAAGTTTTGAACCTAAGGGATTTGTATGTAACTAGACGGAACCCACTTCTGGAACAGGTAAGTACGATAAAAATAAAAATAACACAACTTTACATAATTATTATTAAACACTCCTTGATCTACTAGTACCATTTTTGACCCATTAGTGTGTTCCGACAAAAAGTTTACTATACAAAACTTCTAACTAATTGGCCTACCTGTTGGTTTCCTTATGGTTTACAGTACCCGTTCTTTACTAAAACCAGTCACGAAAGGACCCTATATTATTTTTACGTAATGATCTATGGAAATGTCTTTTTCTAGAATCACTTTAAATTACTTTTTTGTCCCCTATCCGTCGATCAAGTCTCGATTGTTCTTTCTCCAAAAGGAGTTTTACTTTTTTTTTAAACGAGGTAGACCCATAAAAAGTCATTAACTCCGGGTGTTCGAAACTGATCGATACTTTACTGTTGTATGTTAGAATTTCAATGTAAATCAACCTCTCGAAAGTATGAGGAGTAGTGGTTTACTTTCAAGTTAAATAAATAAATAAATAAATAAATAAATAAATAAATAAAGTAACTTTACTGATCAATAACCTGTGTTGACGTAATTTAACTGACCATTAAGTTGGATACGGATATATTGTGATTTTATTGTCTAGTTTGGTCATCTTTTTTATTGTCAGTTCGTCTAGTCAAAGTGTGTTTAAATCGATTAACTATCTTGAAAGGTGGAAAATTGGGTAATAAAGACACAATCTCTATTTGTCCGAGTCGAGTCGTCATTGAAACAGTTTGGGGTTTTGGGTGTGTGTCTCTTGTGGACTGGACGGAGGGAGTAGTTTAAAGTCGTAGAGGTAAAAACGGAAACCTCTTATTTTATAGTAATGTAAAAGGAGGAAATATGATTTTCGTTACTCGGACCGGTCGGGTTCCTTTTTATTACTTTATTTCAGACGAAACCCCTAACGGATTAGTCTCAAAGAAAAAAAAAAAAAAAAACGAAAAACTATTTACAAGATGGAAAGATGTCAGAGATTTTTAAACCTATTGGAGACGTAAAGACACGGTGTGTTAAGAGTTTGAACAGAGAGAGTTTTCGTGAATTCAAGGATTTAAGAGGGGGTACACAGTTTGAACCACGAAATGACTAACGAAAACTATTACATTCTTTGATGAACTAATTCTTCAATTCCCGACAATCGCCCAATGTAGGGTACATTGACAACGTTTGGACTCCTAAGACAGTGTGTTTTATCACTTGTCACTCCTCTGAGAGTTTCGAGGGAAATTTCACTTCCTCTATTTCCTAAACCTTTTTGTACCTAAGAAAGTCACGAAGACTTTACCGTCCCGTATCCCATAATTGGCCTCTTCCGTTACGTTACCGTCGGGTGAGGTCATGAGAACGGACCTCTTGGGGTACCTACCTCCTCGGACCATCCGATGTCAGGTACCCCAGCGAGTCTCAGAGTGTGATGATTCACTGAAGTGAAAGTGAAAAGTGAAACGACGTAACCTCTTCCTTTACCGTCGGGTGAGGTCACAAGAACGGACCTCTTAGGGTCCCTGTCTCCTCGGACAACCCGACGGTAGATACCCCAACGTGTCTCAGCCTGTGTTGACTGTGTTGAATCGTCGTCGTCGTCGTCGTCCCATAATTGTGTACACTCGGACTAAGACTTTCGAAAAGAAGGAAATCCGAATTCTTTAATGTTTACAGTGAGGTTCTTATCTCAAGACGTCCAAAAGTTTGGATTGTCCGGTACGGGTAATGGGTGGACGTCCCTAAAATTGAGAAACATAAATCCAATCTAGGTCCATAGTAATAAAGAACTTTCGGTGTATCCATTCAAACTCTGTGTTGGTTTGAACTTATGATTCACTGATGTATTATCAACAATCTACTAATGGGTCTTTGGAGTCTTTCTAATACCATCTACTTTCTTCCGAGAGTGTTTTCTACCGTATTGTATGCTAATATAGATACACTTTGTAGATGTTACCCGTTTAGATATCTCTGTCTGTTATCACAAAGGTCCCGATCTCTCCTCATTTCTTACTCCTTGTCCCACTACTATGGTCCCTTCGGGATCGATTTACCATGTCCCAAAGAAAGATTCCACTAATTCCAATTGACACCATTACAAGTGGGTAAAGACACTTATATGATTTTTGGTAATTGACCCTGTGTAATTTAGTCACTTGAAAATTCCATACAGTTAATATAAAGTTATTTTAATAATATTTTTAAAATGTACTATACATGACTTTGGACATAGAGAGGTGTTAACACTCTTCTTTTATATAGAAAGACCCAGTTAAAAACCTCCCGGACCTTTGAATTTCTCAAAGTCGTGGTTTTACGACAGCCCAAAAATTTAGACCTAAAACAAAAAGAAGATTGTAAGTGGTAACTACTTGATTACTAACTTTGGGATCCCTCCGAGGTGAGGTAATGACTTTACTTCACTGACAAATTTTTTCTTAGTCACGGTTCAGTAGATAGTACATTTTCCTTCAAGGGACATCTACAGTCAGTCAGTTATATAAAAAACTGCTATTATATGACAAGTAAAAAATACACATACTTACTAATAAATTAATTCTGTCGTGTAATAAAGACAGCCCCTTTTTAACAAGAGGACCGGTGGGTAGTTTACAATTGTTCTCGCGAGACAGTAGGCGACTAGTTTCGTTTGTGTTTTTAGACAGTCGGAGCTCTCTCTTTTCAACGATAAGAGTGAGTCCGTCTTACTTGAAAAATAAGAGACATCGGTAGTAGGTAAGTTGCTACGAACTTCGTTGCTTCTCTGGTTACTCTTTTACACAGTCGGAGATTTATACCAAATTTGTTTTCAAAATCATGGTTAAAAACGTACAGATGTATTCTATTTATTCATTCCCTTATACCCGAAGGGTCCACCCCGATCACCATTTTAGGACGAACAGATACGTCGTCTGCATTCTCTACGACTAAGTCATGTACCCGGTCCTCTTAGGGGACCTTCTTCCGTACTGTTAGGTGAGGTCATAAGAACGGACCTCTTAGAGTACCTGTCTCCTCGGACCACCCGATGTCAGGTATCCCAGTGTTTCTCAACCTGTACTGACTTCACTGAATTGTGTGTGTGTTCATTCCCTTGTATATTTTACATAAAACTTCTGATAATAAGTAATTTTAATTCACTCTGTCAAAATTCTAGTACAAAAATAAATAAAAATGAAATGTTATAACATAACCAAGACGTTGTGTATTTGTACTTAGGCGGTACCCGTATGTGCACAAGTGGTAGGACTTGGGGGGAGGGTGAAGGGAGGGACATGGTAGGGAGGTTCAGTAGGGTCATGTGGTCGAGCTTCTAGTACAAAACTCTACGAGGATTACTCAGGACTAAATTTATAAAAACTTTACCCACCTTATTCGATTATCGACAATTTATGTGTTTACGATTAATCAAAAATACAAGTAAATAGTTCTATATTTATAAATAATTCTAAATTCTCATATAGTTATGGATCATTTAGAAATCTGTAGTTTAATCTTTTACAAAATTAGTAAAACAGTTAGGAACCATTTTCCCATTCGAAGGCAAATGGTTCTACGGTATGTGAATAAAAAGAATCTTCTTTTGAATTAGTCTGAGAGTAAAAGTTTATCCTTTTATTTCCGATCTCTGTACTTCAATGAATGAGTTACAGTGTTTGGGTCCGTCACAGATACGACCCCAGTCTAGGTATTAGGATCTTTGGAGTGGAGTTCTATCTCCAGACTAAGTCTGGGATTCCGTTGTGAGTGTCGGAATAGACCGAATGTTTATATAACATAATTATGATAAGTTGAACGAGACTACATTGTTTTGTGGAATCTGACTCACCGAGTTTGTTATCTTTAAATAAAGAGTGTCAAGACCTCTTTCCTTTCAGGTTCTAGTTTTACAACCAATTAACTCATGACCACTCCTTGAAGAGAAGGACCGAACGAGTTGGGTTATTGTTGTTGCTGTTTTAAGAATTTGAGTATTACGAACAAATATTGTTTTTGTCAAAGAAGACATAGTCTTTTACTCGTCGGACACTAGGAGGTTAACCGACCCACCCCTTTGTGTACGAGATATCTAGATTGACGTGTCGGGTCAGACCGAAATAAACGTTGTTTCACTTAAGACACAAAATTAAAGATGGACCGACGTTCCGTGAACCCTGGTTCACAGGATTGAGTTTGTGAAACGGAAGAAAGAGATGGGAAAAGTAACGGAAGAGAAATTTTGTATGCGTGTGTGTCTGTGTGTCTGTGTGTGTGTGTGTGTACGTGAGTGAGTTTCGTACGAGATAGGATATAGGATTGAAATTTTTTATTAAAACTCTAATGAATGTAATTGGGACTTCTCTGTATATGAGATGTCTACGACAAAAAGGGTTATGTGAAGTACACCTAAAATATACTCTTGTGACACGTTTTATTTATTTATTTATTTATTTATTTATTTATTTTTAGTTACGGTCGATAGGGTTTTACTAACAATTTCTTGTAAATTTGAAGTGAAAGTATAGTCAGAAGAAATACGTTTGAGGTAAATGTAACGTCTATCTTTTCCTTTCTACCAAGACAACAATGAAAATTTTTGAAGAGTCCAGAAAACAAGAACAACAAGTTTACGTTAGTTAAAAAATTATCTTGTTACATTTCATCAATTACCTCTTCATTCGTGTTAACGTGAATAAAGTGTACGATCGTTCCATTACAAGTTTTAGGAAGTTTGATCCGAAGTTGTCGTACACTTGGTTCTTGAAAGTCTACATGTTCAACCTAACACTTTTCCGTCTCCTTGGTCTCTAGTTTAACGGTTTTAGGTGTCCTAGTACCTGTTTCGTTCTCTTAAAGTCTTTTGGTGGGTGAAGAGAAAGTAACCGATGTAATTCGAAAAGCTGACACCTAGTATTGTTTGACCTTTTAAGAGTCTTTACCATTGTGGTCTGGTGGAATGACGGAGAACTAATTGGATATACGTCTTGTACCTTGTTGTCTGACCAAGTTTTAACCCTTTCCTTATGTCGTTTCGACGTATAACAGTGGGACGAATAAGTTGAATATACATCTCATGTAGTACACTGTACGATCTGATCTACTTCGAGTTAGACCTTAGTTCTAACCACTCTCTTTATAGTTATTGGAGTCTATACGTCTACCGTGATGGAATTACCGTCTTTCACGTTTCCCTGATTTCTCAGAGAACTACTTCCACTTTATCCTCTCACTCTTTCGACCGAATTTTGAGTTGTAAGTTTTTGATTCTAGTACCGTAGACTAGGATAGTGAAGTACCGTTTATCTACCCCTTTGTCACCTTTGTCACTGTCTGTAATAAAAGAACCCGAGGTTTTAGTGACACTTACTACTGACGTCGGTATTTTAATTTTCTGAGAACGAGGAACCTTCACCTCTTCCGCTACCGTGGGGTGAGGTCATGAGAACGGACCTTTTAGGGTACCTATCCCTCGAACCATCCTCGACTGTGCTGACTCGCTGAAGTGAAAGTGAAAAGTGAAAGTACGTGACCTCTTCCTTTACCGTTGGGTGAAGTCACAAGGACGGACCTCTTAGGGTCCCTACCCCCTCGGACCACCCGACGGCAGATACCCCAGCGTGTCTCAGCCTGTGCTGACTTCACTGAATCGTCGTCGTCGTCGTCGTCGTCGAGGAACCTTCTCTTCGATACTGTTTGGATCTGTCGTACAAATTTTCGTCTCTGTAGTAACGACTGTTTCCAACATATCAATTTCGTTCCACAAGTTTGGTCAGTTAGGATTTCCTTTAGTTGGGATTTATAAATAACCTTCCTGACTACGACTTCGACTTCGAGGTTATGAAGTCGGTGGACTACACTTCTGACTGAGTAACCTTTTCGGGGACTACGAACCTTTATAACTCCCGACTTCTTCTCCCATTGTCTCCTATTCCACCAACCTACCGAGACGATTAAGTTACATGTACTCAAACTCGTTTAAGACCCTATATTGCTTCCTGTCTTTTCTGACCGTACGACGTTAGGTACGACGTTTCTCAGTCTGTGTTGACTCACTCACTTGTTATTTTTGTGTTCGTGTTGAAGGGTTTGACTAGTTAGGTTCAGAAAGTCATAAGGGGAGGTGTGCCTCTTAAAGTCTCATATAAGGACACCGTTGTTACTGTCTCTTTCTTTTACTAAAAGTGTCTCTCTTTGGTTTTATATAACTTCGTATATTGATTATAGTTAGAAGGACACAAATTTTACGAAAATGAACGTTAATCGATGTACTTCAGTTTACAGTACAAACTAAAACGGTCTTACTTTGACTACTATAACATGTATCATCCACCAAATAAAAAAAGAACCGTTACCTATTGTTTTTTTTATAACTCTTTTAATTCTCGTAATAGTTCTTATAAGTTCCGGTCAAAAAAAGAAAAACCACCCCCCCCTTTTTATTACAAGTTTGTAAATTTTTTTAGAAACTTTTTTAATTCTTCGTTTGTAATGACAGAGTAATGTATAAGATAAGAGAAATCGTTTATCTTTGTTATGTCTGTGTGTCAGTTTCGTCAAAGTCGTCGGTACAACCTACAAGTGAAAGTAAAGATAAGAGTGGTTTTCTGTTTCTACTAGATTTTCCTATATACTGGAGTGTGTGTCAGTCAATTGACCGTAAGTGTCTGTATCAACCCTGACCATTTTTAATCGTCTCAGGATGTGAAGATTTTAGACAGATGAAAGTAAAGAATTTTACATGTCATATGACCTTTACACTGTCGTTATAAGAATCTGAACACAAAAGTACATGTCTAATAGTTGTTAAGGATTGTAAAAAATAATTTTATTCGGATTTATCCTTCGAAACTTATATTCATCTCTACACTTTCTTTACATATCCTAAGTTAAAAAAAAAAGGTTTATAAGGAAATGAGTTTTACAGGAAAATTAAACGTTACTAAGTCAATGAGAATCAGTCACTGTGCCCTGTTACCGAAACTTAAAACATAGTATATACTGAGAGATATTTCACGAAATGTAATTATTCTAGGTTTAAGTGACGTCTACCACTGTCGTCGGTAATTTTCTACGAACGAGAAACCTTCTTTCCAATACTGTTTACATCTGTCGTATAATTTTTCGTCACTGAAATGAAACGGTTGTTTCGGGTAGATAAGTTTCGATACCAAAAAGGTCATCAGTACATACCTACACTTTCAACCTGGTATTTCTTCTGACTCACGATTTCTTGACTACGAAAACTTGACACCACTACCTCTTGAGAACTGTCAGAGAACCTGACGTTCCTCTAGGTTGGTTAGTTAGGATTTCCTTCAGTTGGAATTATAAGTGACCTTCGTGACTCCGATTTCAACTTCGAGGTTATGAAACTAGTGGACTACACTTCTCGGTTGAGTAACCTTTGACCTTTTGAGTGAGACTATGACCGTTTCTAACTTCCATCCTACTCTTCCCTCGTTGCCTCCTACTTTACCAACCTACCGTAGTAACTGAGTGATCTGTACTCAAACTCGTTTGAGGTCCTCTATCTATTCCTGTCCTTGGGACCTTACGACGTCAGGTACCCCAGAGTTTCTCTACCTGTAGTGACTCGTTGACTTGTTGTTGTTTTCCTAGAATGACAAAGACAAAGAAACCTCTTACGCTTATGTGAAAATTTAGATAAACCTAAAGAAAACTCTTAATGTACCTCTCGTCTATCGTGTCACGAAATATGTATTATAATTATATGTTTCTTTGTGTGTCTTAGACCTCCGACAATAATGAATTCAGGGTCTGATGTTTTCGGTGTGAATGAGAGAACTTTTAATAATAGGTCAGGTATCTTAAAGATCTGATGTGCAGGGTCTTAGGGTTTCTTCATAATCCCGACATCGAATGGACGGACTTCGTCTTTAAGAACGTTGATTTTTAAGTGAACTTCCCCAAAAATAGATCGGAGGAATGGATTTAGAATTATACCGTAA
This sequence comes from Capra ibex, assembly GCA_006410555.1. Lineage (NCBI taxonomy): Eukaryota > Metazoa > Chordata > Mammalia > Artiodactyla > Bovidae > Capra > Capra ibex. The sequence continues at coordinate 37,778,220 of SJYO01004576.1, forward strand.
AAGTAGAAAATTTTACTAAAAATATTTTTTGTCATTACAGTAATGACATGGATTCTAAGTATATGTTGTTTTACCATACACCTCTCACGAGACATTCCTGATACTTGACAAAAAGAAAAAGGAAAAAAAAAAAAAAAAGAAAAAGAATGGTTCCTTGTTTGACGACTATCTAATAAAATGTCTATTTCAAAAGGACGTTATATAACCTAACTGTTCACAATTTTGAGTCGGCAAAAAAAGAAGGAACTACATCAAATTGTCTTAAACACTCTCAGTGGACTTCTTAGACTTAGAAGTTTACATGTGTTTTTAGAGTGCACTTCCTCGGTTTCTATACGGAGTTAACGAAGTCATAGTAATTCTAAGGTGACTGCCCCTTTGTCTCGAGTTTCTACCCCTCTTTTGTAAGTACGCGAAGTCGTTTCCACTACGAAGGACCTCTCCACTCTTAATAAACGACAAAACTACTCAGTTTATTTTAAAAGGTCAGACTACCTCCACTTACCCGAAAGGTTTTATTAACGAATTTATTTGACACAGAGAACCTACCGAGGATCACCGAAAGAGAAGTATACTATGTGAAAAATCCACGTTTCAAGTCGTAGGTGTAAGTCAGATTAACAGTCTGGAACTATCTCTCCAATATAGTAACGGGAGACACACACTCTTGTAAACCAAATGAGGTGTAACCGGACGGTCAGGAAGTTCTCGATTCAGATATGTCTTTTTCCCTTTATATTAGACTATGACGAAAATACACCTTAGATTTTCCTTTACTATGTTTAATTGAATAAATATTTTGTCTGAATGGTTCTTTACTTGAATCCAAATGGTCGACCCTTCCCTATCAATCCCTCAAACCCTATCTATACATGTGTGATAATATAAAATTTACCTTTTAATTGTTCCTGGATGACATATTGTGTACCTTGAGACAAGTTACAACCCACCATCGGACCTACCCCCCTACAAACCTCTTACCCACACACACACACACATCCACACACATCGACTCAACGAGACGACACGTGGACTTTGATAGTGTTGAAACAACCAACTGATATGATATTATATTAAAAAAAATTCAATTTTTTTCTCAATTCAGTTATACTAAAATATCTCGTGCCTTAAACACGGAATTTGTCTGCTACATACAACCTTTGACTTAAATTAATATCGCATACTTATCTTCTCTAAAAATATTTATACATCGTTGATTCTTCATACAGTCTCACACCCGTAATGATAGGATTAGACGTATGTACCGAACCTCGTGTTCCTACGTCGTAACGGGTTCCAACTTATTCAATTCTCTTACGTACCTTTTTTTACAACAAGATAAGTAGTTATAAGAAGATTATAAGTGAGACATCGTATATTGGACTTTCCCAGTTTTAGAGTAAAGGCCCGTGTTGAATTTAAGATTGTGTTTCATTTAATCTTTAGTTAGTTAAATTAGTCAACTAAAAAAAGACTCTATCGTTTGTGATGACTATGTATAATGTCTCTAACTCAGTATTAGTAAAAAATGTTGGTTGTTAAAACGTTATACGTACCTTTAAAGTCAAACAAATATTATAGACATACACACGTACGAACCAGTTCAGACTGAGAAACGTTGGGGTACCGATATCAGGTAGTCCGAGGATATAGGTACCTTAAAAGGTCCGTTTTTATGACCTCACCCACCTGCAAAGAAGGAGATTCCTTAGAAAGACTTGGTCCCTACCTTGAACGTAGAGACCCTAGAGTACGTAACGTCCGTCTAAGAAACGGTGATCGTGGTCGAACCTTCGGAATATTACAGAAACAAAAAGGGTTTCTGTAAGGTTTTTACGATTCCTATCTTATACCTTTAATTAAACATGAGTTCATGAACCAGTCTACCAAAATTGAGTCCTGTACTCAGTATTGAAGAAAATACAACGTGTACTCGTGTCCGTTTGTAAAACATCGTGTTTGTGAGTTAACGAGAAGGTCAATCAGAACTTGGATCAGGACTGTATATAGGAACACAAAGAGTAAGTTTTAGATGGTGAGATCTGTACGGTTTTTTTTCTTTTGTTGGTTATGTTTCGGGTTATGATGTCAATTAAAAATAAAAATAAGGGAAATTTAACACATAATAATTATTGAAGAGTTAGTAAACGTTCTTAATTTACGGAAGTTTAACGGGAAACCCATAGTTTTGACACGAATCATGTTCACGGAACCCGAAGAGATAGAAGATCACAGTATGACTATAGATCGTCCTGGGACACCCAGAGGACCCGTGTTTCCGAAGTAAGTCAGAGGTATTGAAAAGGACTAAAGGATATTAGTCTAAGTTTATCGACAATTAATCCCTTCCCTCCCCTACACCTCTGTTCCCTCCTTGTCAGTTTTATTTGTTACTACGTCGGAACCCTGTTCCATGACCAAGGAGGAGTTCCCTATATATATATGTATTGTAAAAATTCGATAAAACGTCTATAAATTTAGGGGTGATCCACCCTCTTTAATTGTTGTCCGACGGTTGTCTGTACGGGAGTCTTCCGACTACTACGACTGAGGGTGAATGGAGTGATGGTTAGTTAGTCTTTTTACAGGCGTTCGATTGATACGGGAGAAACTTCGTGACGACATTTTGAAGAGTGATACATGAGGTTCAACCCTGTGTGTCAAATTTCCGTAATTGGATGACACCGAGGGAAACGGACCGTTTTGCTATTTCGATAAGAAAAGATGAAGTGGACTTTGATACAGAGACTTCTAATTAAATCACAGTTCCATATCTCCGGTCTAAGTCGAGGTTACGTGAGGTGTCAATCTAGAGAAAAGAGGTTTTTCGAGTGGGGGTGAGTACACCTGGATTTTACCTACAATCCTTTCGTTAGACTAACTTGACTTCGTAGACTCGGCTATTAAAGACGAGATATGGGGGGAGTAGGTTAGGAGTATAGAAGGGTTTGTTTACATACAACAAAATTAAGATCGTTAAAATTTTAATGTCTTCAGTTCAGTTTTATATAAACCCTTCTGTAAAGAAATTTTTCTTCAACTCCGAATTACTAAAAGTTTGTATAAAAATCTAGTTCTTATAAAAGAAGTTCGTTTTATACATTTCTTAGGTTACATATTTTGTAATTTTTTTCTTTTTTGTCTTTTGGGAAGAATAACTTCATTACCGTTCCTCCTGTATTTCCGGTCGGGAAAATAAATGAGAGAGTACGTCTTTGAGGGACCTGTACGTAGGAGTTTTAAAAATTTCGAACGAAAGTTTCATTGAAACTTTTACTGACTTCCAAGTAAGATTACATAGAGTCGAAAGAGACTGGGAATCATTCCTTCTTCTAACCGTCTGGAAATCGATGAACGAAGGTAGTATATTCTGTTTGAATCCTGATGTTTATGTCAATACAGCAAGACTGGTTGCAGTTACAGGACAGATACCAGATCAGGAAGAGCATCCTCTTCCTTAGTGTATTTTGGGTGATTGTGGGAAAGGGAATGTGATTTTTTGAAAAAGATTTGAGGCTACGGATTTCCTGGGGTCAAATTAGTGACTAGATGATGTAATTTTTCCTGTTTGTAGAGGTTTACAACTCCCTGTAGTATGAGAAAATTTACTCATTTGGATACAACTCGTTTAGATTAGTACTGTAAAAAAAGTTGTCGTAAACAAGACCGAAGAAAGTCTTAGAAAATAGAAACTAAAAACATCAAACTTTTAATATGTAATTTCACATCGAAAAAAAAAAAAAAAAACTAAGAAGGATGAACCACAAGAGACTCCGAGGACCTAGACATCTGACCATCGACTATAATTAAGTCCTTTTAAGAGTCTGTATTAACAAAGTTTGTCAAGAAGTCAAAGAAAGAAAGAAATAAGATATACACCATAAACAGAATACGTATCCAACATGCAAAATATCGACAGGTTGTGAAGAACCATAAGAACAGATGAGTCAAAAATAAATTAATAAATAAATAAAAAGACTAACGAAAAATCGCAATTTCCAAAGATACGATGTTAAGTGCCCCAGCGTTTCTCAGCCTGTGCCGACTCCTTGACTTGACAAACTGAGTCAAAAAAACAAAAAAAAAGAAAGGATAACGAAAAATCGAAACTTCCAAAGATAACTCTAAGAAAGGAGTCGGTGCAGGTTAGATAATTACTCTGGGAGTTTCCGTAAGAACTAAAGACAAGTACAAAAATAGATACCGTGTAAAAACACCAAGAAAGAATCATAAAGATACATAGACAAACGTAATGGTCAGACAAAAAAGTACGACAGTTGAAATAGGTAATCGTAGGAATCGCATAATTAGTAGTCAAGTCAAGTCAACGAGTCGGTACAGGCTGAGACACTGGGGTACTTAGCGTCGTACGGTCCGGAGGGACAGGTAGTGGTTGAGGGCCTCAGTTGTGTTTGAGTACACGTAGCTCAGCCACTACGGTAGGTCGGTACAGTAGGAGACAGTAGGGAAAGAGGAGGATGGGGGTTAGGGAGGGTCGTAGTCCCAGAAAAGGTTACTCAGTTAAGAAGAGTACTCCACTGGTTTCATGACCTCAAAGTCGAAATCGTAGTAAGGAAGGTTTCTTTAGTGTCCCGACTAGAGGAAGTCTTACCTGACCAACCTAGAGGAACGTCAGGTTCCCTGAGAGTTCTCAGAAGAGGTTGTGGTGTCAAGTTTTCGTAGTTAAGAAGCCGTGAGTTGAAAGAAGTGTCAGGTTGAGAGTGTAGGTATGTACTGGTGACCTTTTTGGTATCGGAACTGATCTGCCTGGAAACAGTCGTTTCATTACAGAGACGAAAACTTATATGATAGATCCAACCAGTTTTGAAAGGAAGGTTCCTCATTCGCAGAAAATTAAAGTACCGACGTCAGTGGTAGACGTCACTAAGACCTCGGGGTTTTTTATTTCAGACTGTGACAAAGGTGACAAAGGGGTAGATAAAGGGTACTTCACTACCCTGGTCTACGGTACTAGAAGCAAAAGACTTAAAACTTGAAATTCGGTTGAAAAAGTGAGAGGAGAAAGTGAAAGTAGATCTCAGAAAAATCGAGGAGAAGTGAAAGACGGTATTCCCACCAACGGCCCTCGGTCACACTCCTTAGGGCGGGCACTGTTCCAGTACTCCTTCCTTCGACTGTATGCGTTCCACACGAGTCTGAAGTCACCGGGGAGACCTTTAAGGATTCGTACATGGGGTTGTTTTTAGACGGCCGAAAACACGAGACGAAAAGGTGAGAAGACTGTAAAAGACCTTTTTCAGTTAAGTCCCGAAATCATCTCACAAAGTTAGGTTTTTGGGGAGGCTACCGAACCGAAAGATCGGACGGACGTCCTGAGACGCTCACACTAACAAACTCCGGAGGACTGGCGTCCCGGAGGACTGGCGTCCTCCGTGTCCTTCGAATTTTGTAGGATCCTTACATCCCCGAAGGCTCCTCAGTTTTAGAAATCTTATCCTGACTAATTTTCAAAGTAAAAAACCCAGTTACGAACGACGGTTTAAAAGTATAGGAAATAAAAATCTATATCAACCATATATCTTTTTGTTCATCATCTGGACCATAATCGTTGTAATCTAGAAACTCAATTCATGGAAGAAACAATATAGGGTGACGTGGAAACAAGATATCTCTACATTGAAATTACGAAATTCCTCTACGTCTAATTTCTTTTTGTGAAGTCCCCTTTGTTTTAATTGTAAGTAATTCCTTCTCTCGGTTTTTCACAACTGTTCGGAGAACCGGTCTTCTATTACATTTAGTGGACTCTGGAAGACATATGTTTTACTACATATCTTTCTCAGACCCGACGCTTGCGATATATTAAAACACAATGGGTAACTAGAGGCACAAAATAGTTTTCATATTTTCCGGAAGACTTGTTATTTCCTACCCCCGGTCAAAGAGCCCGGTCGAAGAGCCTGGTCAAAGAACCCGGTCAAAGAGCTTGATCAGAGAGCCGGACCAAAGAACCCTTAGACCGAAGGGGGCACAGAGAGAGAGAGAAGAGAGGGAAAAGGAGGGAGACGAGAAATGAAATTGAAGTCCGACTTAGAGATGGACCCCGCGTCTCCGAGCGGTCCAGATGAATGAACGGGACCGACAATTCTGGGCGCGTTTTCCCTCGAATTCCGTGGGAATCTATAAGTTCGCCCGCGGCCACCGGGTTGCATCTACCACGTTTAAGGAACAGACCTTAAAATAACCGGAAGGCGGATTTGGGTCGATAAGTCGGGAGAAGGAGGTGAATTAGAAGAATGATGTGATGTCAAAGAATTAGATTAGAATGTAATTATTTATTTGTTCAGAAAGGTACGGTTGCGGCAGGTGGGAAGCTTAAGGGACCTAGGTGGCCCCGACCCGGGGCCGTCCACCACAGTAGACGTATAGACTCAAAGAACTATAAAGAGGGCCGTTATAACTAAGGTCGAACATAAAGAAGGTCAGATCGCAAAGAGTACTATATGAGACGTATCTTCAATTTATTCGTCCCACTGCTATATGTCGGAACTGCATGAGGAAAAGGATTAACCTTGGTCATACAGTAAGGTACAGGTCAAGATTGACAACGAAAGACTGGACGTATGTCTAAAGAGTTCTCCGTCCAGTCCACCAGACCATAAGGGTAGAGAGAGTCTTAAAAGGTGTCACTGTGTCAGTTTCCACAACCGTATCAGTTATTTCGTCTTTAACTACCAAAAGACCTTGAGAGAACGAAAAAGGTACTAGGTCACCTACAATCGTTAAACTAGAGACTAAGGAGTCGGCAAAGATTTTGGTCGAACTTGTCAACCTTCAAGTGACAAGTGCATAACGACTTCGGACTGAACCTCTTAAAACTCGTAATTAAATGATCGCACACTCTACTCACGTTAACACGTCATCAAACTCGTAAGAAACCGTAACGGAAAGAAACCCTAGCTTACTTTTGACTGGAAAAGGTCAGGACACCGGTGACGACTCAAAAGGTTTAAAAGACCGTATAACTCACGTCGTGAAAGTGTTGTAGTAGAAAGTCCTAAACTTTATCGAGGTGACCTTAAGGTAGTGGAGGTGATCGAAACAAGCATCACTACGAAAGATTCCGGGTGAACTGAAGTGTAAGGTCCTACAGACCGAGATCTACTCACTAGTGTGGTAACGCTAATAGTCCCTGTACTGCTAGAAAAAACATGTCAAGAAGACATATAAGAACGGTGGAGAATTATAGAAGACGAAGACAATCCAGGTATGGTAAAGACAGGAAATAGTTCGGGTAGAAATGTACTTTACAATAAAGAACTGTATCAGTATTTTTCAAAGAACGAGTATTTTTATTTTAGAGACGACGACATCCCAATATTAGTAACGGTACAGATTTTTGATTATTTTATAAACTTTTTATAAGTCCATTCAAATTATTCATGTACGTTTTATTTTAACAAATTCGGAGTTTTTTTCTACTGTGATCGTAAAACTTAAAAAAGATTAAATAAACGAAATGAATAGGTTTGTTATAAAAATATTTTAATCAACAAAATCACATATTGAAAAAGGGTATAGAACGATGAAATTTTATCGATATATACGATATGACTAAAGGTAATGTAATTGATAAATAAATTTTTTCTTAAATTTTTTTTTGATGAATCGTAAGATAATATACCCACACAATATTTTTATAAATTGGTACTTAATATATAAAAATTTAAATTACTATTTACAATTTTTTCTTTCATGTTACTACTAAGTTTAACGTATGAATTCGGTATACTGGTAAAGTGAGGATGAATAACTTTCAGTTTTGATCATAGTCAAGTCGAGTCAGTACAGACTGAGAAACAATGGGGTACCTGACGTCGTGGGGTTCGAAGGGACAGGAATTCTTGAGGGTCTCGAACGAGTTTGAGTACAGGTAGTTCAGCCACTGCGGTAGGTTGGTAGAGTAGGAGACAGTAAGGGAAGAGGAGGACGGAAACTAGAAAGGGTCATAGTCCCAGAAAAGATTTTCGACCATATCAAAAATTCAATAGATTTTAGGTAGGAGAGGAAGGACTTTTGGTTCTTCAACCCCTGGTCGATGTAAAAAGTTAAGGGGAACGAAGATTCACAATTTACATTGGTCCGGAACCGAAATTTCGTAACGTGTACACGAAGGGACGTAAGCAGAGAGGGGTTGGTATAGAATAGGGTGCGTACATAGTCAACTTGGTTTTTTGTCTAGTATGATATCTTATCACGTGACTGAACTTTCTTTGGACTAGGGAACTACTGAATCACCTTCTATTGAAAGGACACGGTAAGATCCTTCTGGTACTCGTTTTCTTTTGTTACATATCACCGGGACCGATAGGTGTCCAACACGGAGGAATGTTATACGACAACTAACTTATAGACCTACTTCTAGGTACTATGACTCCTGGTTGACACTCTGAACTCGTAGGTGTCTAAAACAACATGACTCCATCCTGACATAAACAAAAAAATGGTCATTGAAGATAAACAAGAGAAACAATATCATCGTCCATATGGATTAAGTTGAAGATTCTTAATCTAGATTCTTAATCTTGAGTTTATGACTAGTTTCTTAGATGTTTATTTACGACGTCTCCCACACCTCTTTTCCCTTGGGAGAACGTGACGAACACCCTTATATGTAACTATATCAGTAATACCTCTTGTCCTACCTCCGAGGAATTTTTGAATGTGACCTTGATGATACATAATTGGTCACTATCGTAAGGACCCGTATATGAGACTCTTTTGGTATTGACCTTTTTCGTATATATGGGGTTACAAATGACGTCGTGATAAATGTTATCGGTCATGTACCTTCCGTGAATTTATAGGTAATCGTCTACTTCCCTATTTCTTCTACACTACGTATCTGTTACTTTATAACATTTCGACATTTTTCCTTACTTTGACGTAGTAAACATCACTACACCTACTTGGATCTCAGCGAGTATCGCTTACTTCTGAATTTCTTGTTTTATAACATATAATTACGTATATATTACTTAGATCTTGTTAACATGAATACTTGGATAGACGTCCCGTCACTATCTCTACGTCTGTATCTGTATCTCTTACCAAAACACCTGACCTCACCTCCAACTTCTCTCACCCGACTTAATTCTCTCATTGTAAGTGTATATGTGTGATGGTATACATTTTCTCGATCACCCTTTGACGATATACCGTGTTCCTCAAGTCGAACGTGAGTCACCACTTGACTTCGTCACCCTACCCGCACCGTATCCTCCCTGTGAGTTCTGTCTCCCCTATATACATATGTGTATCCATTAAGTACAGCAACATGATTGTGTTGTAACATTTCGCTAATGTGAGATTAATTTTTTATTTAAAATTTTTAACATTTGTGTGGGTGTAATTTCGGTTTATAAGACGTCAAGTCATGTATATCAACTTAGTCAAAAAGTACAACTTATTATTAGTAAGAAAGTAACTAATTAATAACATGTTGATGTTACTTCAATCGTGATCACTCAGTCTGTGTTAAGGACAGATTCCTTTATGTATATACATTTCGTTCTTTAGTATTGTATGGGAACTCACACTTCTCGACACGTCATACCCCTTTATGTTTTATGAATACTAAAATATATTAGTGGTGGGATTGGGTCACAACTTCAAGTATTTTCTGAAGGACCTTCCCCACAGTACTTCAATAAGAAGTTTTACATATCTACTATCGGTCTATTTTACCAAGAAGAGAGATGTGGGTCAGGAGACGGACTGAAAATAGATACCTGTTTGAAATCGACTCATTCAAATTAACCTTTGTACTCTTTTACATCTTAGTTTCTTTTTGTCAGGTTGTTAAGATTTATTATCATAAATCAGTAATTCGTATCAGTTCCGGGAAAATCAAGGAGAAGTCTCCGTGTCTATTGTAGGATTCGATACAGGACACTCGAAACATCTATGACTTTGAGAATGGTGTACCTTCTTCAATTGATGTTCTACTGGTCTGACATCGGTACTGTATTCCAACGTGTTAAGACTCTTGACTGGAGTTCCTTTACCTTTGTTTGACTAAGACCTTGATTTCTAATTGACTTAAATTTTGTTAGTTCTACTACGACTAGTCTGGTGGTGTACTGGTTAAAGTTCTACTGACAGTCTCAACTGACACGACAAAGGTTTACATCGAGGGGGAGAGGTAGGTATTTTCTAAAACGGGTGACTAATAAACCCCTCTTCCTCGACCAGAAACTTGTCCTTAGGTGGGACGACCGATTGGGGATAGGGAACGGCACAACAACCGTAGATTTCATTCCGTTTGTAAAGAAAGGTGGTTGAAACGGAGATATTGTCGAAAACTTATCTCTCGTCGACTTAGATTGAAAGTCAATATTGTTTTTCGTAGTGTATATTACCTTGAGATCTGTTTAGGGTTAAGTTGTCGACACAGGTAGAGGAAGTGTAGGTAATGGAAGAATAAGAGGGATATAAGAAAAAGAGTATAAAGTTAAAGACAAGATTCACCACTCTATTATGATCAGTATTGTTACTTTTTTCATATTTCAGGGATGTTGTATCTAAATTTTAATAACCTTTATTGAAGTAAAATGACGGTCAAAATGTTAAAAAGAAATGGTAGTGTAAGTATAAGAGACTTTTTGACTTTATGTACTACGACTTTTATGAGTCCAAAAAGTACGTACTTCCTGGTATTAAAACCTTGGTAAGAGATGTCGAAAAATTTTCTAACTAACTTAGTAAACAGACCTACCTCCGCCATTTACTCGGACGTCACTCCAGAGACCCAGTACCTTAGTACACAGAGGTCAGAAGTATCACAATTTCTTCTTTACCACGGTCAAATGTCGTGTCCACGTTCAATAAAGTGCATTGTGACCGGAAGGATTTTTTATATAATCAGTATCTACACCTCCAAAAACCGTAAATAATTTACAAATTTATTGTACTTTTACTAAACACGAGGTATAAACTTTTATTTTATCTAAATTGATAGACAATTTTGTAATGACCATCTTGAAAAGTTTATCAAATTATATTGATTCCTTTACGGGTCAAAAACTCTTTGTCCTGTGAATTTATTATCCTATAAATTTTATAAAGAATTCTTAATTTCGGAGGTAAAATATTCAACGTTTTCTCGTTATGACCACAACAAAGGTAGTGATGATATTTCACTTTCAACACAAGATACGAGAGTTCTCTTTCACTTACAAGAGGTTACCAAGACGATAGGACAGAAGACAAAGGTTAACTAATAGTGTACCAAACTTTTTTACTGATGAATGTGTTTAAATTCGTGTCTGTTAACCTTTTGGTTGTCATTTGGTGGTGAAAGTGTGAGTCACAAGAATATATTACAATATATTATAAATATATTATGTTTCAAGAAATAAGTGAAAGTATACAGTATTCTGTTTGGTCTCTCTCCTTTTTTTTTTTTTTTTTGTTGAATGTTAAACTTTTCTCTCTGACACATTACAGAGTGGAATTGACTTCATTAACGAAACTGGGTCAGACAGTCTCTACAGAGAGTCAACAAAAATTCACAGTTAAGTCTATAATTGTTTTACGGGGAAGATCTTCTATTTAAATACGGAAGTTGGGGTGAAGTGGAATGATTCAGAGAGTTAAAATAGATCACAAAATCTAGGTTTGTTTACGGTAATGGTACTCGTGTAGGGGTCATTAAACTTTTTGAGTTGAGGATAAGTGGAGGGTTCCTTCAAGGAATAAGTGGAATTCCGATACCAAGACGAACTCAGTTTAAACTACTCGGGGTCAGTCTTTGACTACGTTTTTGTTTTTCTTTGAGTACGTTTTGGTTTTGTTTGTCTTTTTGTAGGAAACGGAATTACTGATATAGGACTTTTCGATTTTGTAGGGTGTGTCTCATAATACATGATCAACTAATGATTCATGAGGAAAGTTTATGTGGTAAACTTGTTGTTTAGAAGTTAACGTATTAGACGTGAAACCCTTAACGTGTTAAACATAAACAGTCTCAATCGCACCGAACAAGAAGATAAAAGGAAGACAGTTGTGGTGAGTCTACTAATGTGGAATGAACAAGGTGACAGGGTCTACGAGTCCTAAGGACATCCAGAAGAGTAGGGAGTAGTCGGTCCATCAGGTTATTCAGGACAGAATAAGACTGACGGGTTATAGTTAGGAGGAGGAGACTGAATTAAGTTGAAAATCAGGTTTAAGTTGACGTGATTAGTAAAGTGTGCTAACTAAACTGGGAAAGTAATCAAAGTCTCGTGGGTCTAACGTGAGTCGTCACTTGGGGACACACCTTGTTAGTACCCGTAGACGAGAACGAAACCACTGTAACTGAAAAAAAAAAAGGATAATTTGATCTCTACTCGTCTCGGGGAACGACTGAGTACAACGTTTACATCACAACGACGACGACGACGACGTTTCAGAGAAGTCAGCACGGGTTGAGAAACACTGTGGTACCTGAAGTCGGATGGTCCAAGGAGGTAGGTACGCTGAAAGGTCCGTTCTCATGACCTCACCCAACGGTAACGGAAGAGGTTTTACATCATTCCTTTTTTTTTTTCTCTTTGTTTGAACATACTTCGGTGACTTTAAAAACGGATCCAAAGAATAAAGTCGAATGGTGACAGTAAAGACAGATTATTTTCTTAATTTTCTTTGTTTCCTATCTCAATCTTACACGATCATATAGATTGTCGTATACATTAATCGAAAATAGTTATTTCGTCAATTGGTTTTAAGTTAACGTTAGATGAATTAAAATTTATATTTAGCTAATTGTAAAAGAGTAAAGTTGACCTTGTTTTTTCCTCGGAAATTTGAGGTTTTCAAGTAAACAGGATTCTATTATGACTGGACAGAGAACTCTTTGTATATACGTCCAGTCCTTCGTTGTGAATCTTGGTCTGTACCTTGTTATCTGACCAAGGTTTATCCTTTTTCCTCATACAGTTCCGACGTATAACAGTGGGACGAATAAATTGAAGATACGTCTCATGTAGTACTCTTTACAACCCAACCTTCTCCGTGTTCGACCTTAGTTCTAACGGCCCTCTTTATAGTTGGAGTCTATACGTCTACTGTGGTGGCAATACCGTCTTTCACTCCTCCTTGATTTCTCGGAGAATTACTTTCACTTTCTCCTCTCACTTTTTCAACTGAATTTCGAGTCGTAAGTCTTTTGTTTCTAGTACCGTAGACCAGGGTAGTGAAGTACCCTTTATCAACCCCTTTATCACCTTTGTCACGGACTGAAATAAAAAACCCCGAGGTTTTAGTGACGTCTACCACTAACGTCGGTACTTTAATTTTTTGTTAGGAACCTTTCTTTCAATACTGGTTGGATCTGTCGTATAAGTTTTCGCCTCTGTAATGAAACGGTTGATTCCAGGCGGATCAGTTCCGATGCCAAAAAGGACACCAGTACCTATCTACACTCTCAACCTGACACTTCTTTTAACTCACGACTTCTTTAATACGCAAACTTGACACCACAACCTCTTCTGAGAACTCTCAGGGAACCTGACGTTCCTCTAGGTTAACCAGATAAGATTTCCTCTAGTCGGTACCCAAAAGGAACCTTCCTTACTACGATTTCGACTTTGAGGTTATGAAACCGGTGGAGTACACTTTTCAACTGAGTAACCTTTTCTGAGACTACGACCCTCCCTAACCCCCGTCCTCCTCTTCCCCTGCTGTCTCCTACTCTATCGATCTACCGTAGAGACTGAGCTACCTACACTCAGACTCACTTGAGGTCCTCAACCACTACCCGTCCCTCCGGACGGCACGACACTAAGTACCCCAGTGTTTCTCAGCCTGTGCTGACTCGTTGACTTGACTTGACTTTCCTGGTCCTTAACTATACTTTACCCAATATTATCAGTTTTAGTGTTAATACTAAATGATACCAAAAATTTTTACAAAAGTACTCCCACCCCTTATTACTGGGATTTCTATCCGTACTAATAAAATAAGTAAAATATAGTATCGACATTATCACTTCGGTTAAACACCGTTGTATCTACCTAAATCTCCAATAGTATGATTTACTTCATTCGGTTTCTGTTTATAGTATTTTATGACGAAAAAACACCTTAGATTTTTTTACTATGTTTACTTAAATAAAAGTTTTGTCTTTCTCTAAGTGTCTGTATCTTTTGTTTAAATATGAGGGGTTTCCTCTTTCCCTCCACACCCACTCCCTATTTGATCCTCAAACCTTAATTTATATGTGTAAGATATATATTTTATTTATTGGTTGATTCTGGATAACATATCGTGCCCCTTGACGGTACTTATAAAATATTATTGGACATTCTCTTTTGTTAGACTTTACCTTATATATATGTGTGTGTGTGTATATATTGTATATAAGTACGTACGATTCAGTGTAGTCAGTACAGACTGAGAAACGCTACGATACCTGACATCGGGTGGTCCGAGGAAGCAGGTACCCTAAGTGGTCCGTTCTTATGACCTCACCGAATGGTACGGAAGCGGTCCCCTGGAAGTACTTCGTCCCTATATTAGACGAAGAGAATACAGAAAACATAACCGTCCATCCAAGAAATGGTGATCGTGGTAGACCCTTTTAGTTTTGAATTTATATACTGACATATTTAAATACATATATTTTAGTTTAGTGACCCGATATGTGGATTTTCATTGTATTATGACATTTGGTTGACCTGAAGTTATTTTTGATTTTTTATTTTTACTAAGGACTCCTTTTAATATGATAAATCTATTTTAAAATCTTTAATTTTAGTCTAATTGCTATTCCCACCTTACTTCACCATTACCTCACCTCCCCGTCCCCACCACAAAACTTACAGTTGGACTCCCTATGTACACCAATTCCTTAACAGGACAAAGCAACTAAGACATAAATTACCACCATTATACTTGGATACCAAAAAGGTCCCCAGTACATACCTACACTCTCAACCTGATGTTTCTTTCGACTCCTGGTTTCTTAACTACGAAAACTTGACACCACAACCTCTTCTGAAAACTCTCAGGGAACCTGGCGTTCCTCTAGGTTTGTTAGGTAGGATTTCCTCTAGTCAGGACCCACAAGTAACCTCCCTGACTAAAACTTCGACTTTGAGGTTATGAAACTTTGAGGTTATGTATTCTTCTCGACTGAGTAAACTTTTCTGGGACTACAACCCTTTCTAACTCCCGCCCTCCTCTTCCCCTGCTGTCTCCTACTCTACCAACCTACTGGAGTGGTTGAGCTACCTGTAACCAAACCCACCTGAGACCCTCAACCATTACCTGTCCCTCCAGACCGTACGAGACCAAGTACACTAACGTTTCTCAACCCGTACTGACTCCGTGACTTGACTTAACTTGACTTATACTTAGATTTTATATATTATGTTTAAATAATTTCATTTCGGTGTGTATATTTATTCATGTTCATTTTACCCTTCAAGTTTAATGAAATGACCTAACTTACTTAGAGTAGGTAACACGATAGTAAAATTTTGATGACTATAACTCTTTTGTTTCCTTCTCACATGTCCGAAAGAGATATAATAAAGAATATAGACGTTCACCTAGATGTTAATAAAGATATGATACTGGTCATTTTAATATAGTAAATTTTGACAGTATAATTCTCAATTAAATACTAAGGTAAATTCTAAGTTAAGTCAAGTCAAGTCAGCTAGTCAGCACAGACTGAGATACTCTGTGGTACCTGGTGTCGTACGGTCCGGAGGGACAGGTATTGGTTGAGGGCCTCAGGTACGTTTGAGTACAGGAAAGACAACCACTACGGTAGATTTGTAGAAAAGGAGACGTTAGTAGTAGACGTCACTAAAACCTCAGGGGGTTTTTTCAGACGGTTACAAAGGTGACAAAGGGGTAGATAAAGGGCACTTCACCACCCTGGTCTACGGTACTAGAAGTAAAAGACTTACAACTCGAAATTCGGTTGAAAAAGTGAGAGAGAGGAGAAAGTGAAAGTAGTTCTCCGAAAAATCGAGGAGAAGTGAAAGACGGTATTCCCACTACAGTAGACGTATAGACTCCAATGACTATAAAGAGGGTCGTTCGAACTGAGGTCAAACACGAAGAAGGTCGCGTCGCAAAGAGTACTACATGAGAAGTATATTCAATTTATTCGTCCCACTGTTATATGTCGGAACTGTATGGGGTAAAGGATAAACCTTGGTCAGACAACAAGGTACAGGTCAAGATTCACAACGAAGGACTGGACGTATATCCAAAGAGTTCTCCGTCCAGTCCACCAGACCATAAGGGTAGAGAACTTCTTAAAAGGTGTCAAATAACACTAGGTGTGTCAGTTTCCGAAACCGTATCAGTTATTCCTTATTTATCTACAAAAAGACCTTGAGCGAAAGAAAAAACTACTAGGTCGTCTAAAACCGTTAAACTAGAGACCAAGNCGTCACTAAAACCTCAGGGGGTTTTTTCAGACGGTTACAAAGGTGACAAAGGGGTAGATAAAGGGCACTTCACCACCCTGGTCTACGGTACTAGAAGTAAAAGACTTACAACTCGAAATTCGGTTGAAAAAGTGAGAGAGAGGAGAAAGTGAAAGTAGTTCTCCGAAAAATCGAGGAGAAGTGAAAGACGGTATTCCCACTACAGTAGACGTATAGACTCCAATGACTATAAAGAGGGTCGTTCGAACTGAGGTCAAACACGAAGAAGGTCGCGTCGCAAAGAGTACTACATGAGAAGTATATTCAATTTATTCGTCCCACTGTTATATGTCGGAACTGTATGGGGTAAAGGATAAACCTTGGTCAGACAACAAGGTACAGGTCAAGATTCACAACGAAGGACTGGACGTATATCCAAAGAGTTCTCCGTCCAGTCCACCAGACCATAAGGGTAGAGAACTTCTTAAAAGGTGTCAAATAACACTAGGTGTGTCAGTTTCCGAAACCGTATCTGTTATTCCTTATTTATCTACAAAAAGACCTTGAGCGAAAGAAAAAACTACTAGGTCGTCTAAAACCGTTAAACTAGAGACAAAGGAGACTGAAAAGATTTTGGTCGAACTTGTAGACCTTAAAGTGTCAAGTGTATAACGACTTTGGACCGAACTTCTAAAAACTCGTAATGAAATGTTCGTATACTCTACCCACGTAACACGTCATCAAACTCGTAAGAAAGCGTGACGGGAAGAAACCATAATCTTACTTTTAACTTGAAATGTCAGAATACCGATGACGACTCAAAAGGTCTAAACGACCGTACAACTCACGTCGTGAAAGTATCGTAGTTGAAAATCCTAATCTTTATCGAGTTGACCTTAAGGTGGGGGAAGTGATCGAAACAAGTATCACTACGAAAGATTCCGGGTAAACTGAAGTGTAAGGTCCTATAGACCGAGATCCACTCACTAGCGTGGCAGTACTAATAGACCCAGTACTTCTAGAAAAAACATGTCAAGAAGACACATAAGAACGGTGGAGAAGAATTATAGAAGACGAAGATAATCCAGGTATGGTAAAGACAGGAAATAACTCGGTAGAAACGTACGTTACAGTCACTTCCGTTACCGTGGGGTGAGGTTATTAGAAAGGACCTTTTAAGGTACCCGTCTCTTCGGACCATCCGACGTCAGGTACCCCAGCGATTCTCAGCCTGTACTGACTCGTTAAAGTTAAAGTGAAAAGTGAAAGTACGTAACCTCTTCCTTTACCGTCGGGTGAAGTCACAAGAACGGACCTCTTAGGGTCCCTACCCCCTCGGACCACCCGACGTCAGATACCCCAGTGTGTCTCAGTCTGTACTGACTTCATTGAATCGTCATCGTCGTCAACGTACTTTACCAGGGAACCATAGAGATTAAAAGAACTTCTCTAGAGATTATAAAGGGTAAGATAACAAAAGGAGATAAAGAAACGTCACTAGTGACTCAATCCGAAAGAAAAGAGAGGAACGACAAGAAACCTTGAGACGTAAGTTTACCCATATAGAGACGAAAAGAGGAAACGAAAAACGAAGAGAAGAAAAGTGTCGATAAAACGAGAAAACGTAAATAAAAAGAACCCCTACCAGAACTAGGGACAAGGATATGTTACAGTAGTTGGAGACAGGTATCAAGTAGTCCGTGACACAGATAGTCTAGATTAGGGAATTTAGATAAACAGTGAAGGTGACATATTAGTATTCCCTAAACTAAATCAAGTATGGACTCACCAGATCACCAAAAGGGATCAAAGACGTTAAAGTCAGACTTAAACCGTTATTTCTCAAGTACAAGACTCTGTCGAGGGTCAGAATAAAAAGACTAACATATCTCGAAGAGGTAGAAACGAACGTTTCTTATATTAGTTAGACTAAAGTCACAATTGGTAGACCACTACAGGTACACATCTCAGAAGAAAACACAACAACCTTTTACCACAAACGATACTACTCATACAAGAGAACCGTTTTGAGATAATTGGAAACGGGACGAAAAAAGACATGAGGTTCTGGTTTAAACGGTAAATTCTAAGTAAAGTCAAGTCAAGTCAGAGAGTCAGTACAGGCTGAGAAACGTTGGGGTACTTAACGTCGTGTGGTCCGGAGGGACAGGTAGTGGTTGAGGGTCTCAAGTGAGTTTGAGTACAGGTAGCTCTAAAGTAGGAGGTAGCAGGGGAATAGAAGGACGGGGGTTAGGGAGGGTCGTAGTCTCAGAAAAGGTCACTCAGTTGAGAAACTTACTCCACCTGTTTCATAACCTCAAAGTCGAAATCGTAGTAAGGAAGGTTTCTTGTGGACATTTTTATGGGTTCAATTTAATAAAAAATATTAATATAGATCACTAACAGTAGAGATCTAGTATCCGGTCTGTGGAATGTCGTCGAATCTGTTTATTACATACCAGTACGGACAAAACTTATGACTTATAAGTTTAAATACCTTTTATTAGAGTTTTCAATCTTAGTTAACATATAAAAAAATTTATCGTAAAGTTGGTCTATATTAACGAATAGAAATTTCTATTCTATTAAATTATACGATAAAGTATAAGATACGATAAATAGTTAAAAAAACAACTCGTTTTACGTTTTGATACGGATTTATGTAGGTGAACGGTAACAAAGAAAATGTCAAATAAATCTCTGATTATGGATTTCGTTAACATTGAGGATTCTTAAAGAATTCGTAGAAGTGTGTATTAAAAAGACTCTTGTTTTGTTTGTTTGTTTTTTCATGTCTAAGTTTTTACTAAAACTGTAAAAAGTAAGAGAAAATTCACCAATAATATAAATCGTTGGACTTCTCGAAGACTAGGAATTCGTTACGATTACATCAATAGAGTTTAAATAAAAAACATCAATAAATATTTCGAGATAGAAACCAACTTTTTTCTCTCGTCATCGAGAATAGAAATACCAGGAATTCTTCCCTCACTACCCTTTCTTTAACTTTCCAATTAATACTCCTTCGAATTAGACATCGGTTGTTCACATTAATAACAAAAAGTAATTTAATTATAGAACATAGAAACGTGACACGAGTATTTTCGAGTGTTTTGGGATCTCGAACCCTGACAACTGTAACACTCGAGAAGTAAATTAAGATCGGTTATATTGATATATCCTTACCAAGGATCTTATTCTGATCTTTCTAAAATAGGAGCGAAGATAAAAGTAATTTCGAGTTCTGGTCCCTACGAATCAATCAATAGAGTATTCCAGTGTTCGATACCCGGATTTTACGTTTTAGTTCGAGTTTAGGGTAATGTTCAATAAAATACATCTTATAATACAGAATTCATTCATAAAACCGTTGATAATAATCTTAATGACTAATAGAAATGTGACAACAACAACAAATCAACAATTCAACACAGACTGAGAAAACGTTGGCTACCTGACATCAGTAGATCCGAGGAGACAGACACTCTAAGAGGTCCGTTCTTGTGATCTCACTCAACAGTAAAGGAAAAGGTTCCCCAGAAGGACTGTGTTCCTAACTTTGACATAGAGGACGTAACGTCCGTATGTATTGTATTTATGTACAAACGTACTCATAATTTACACTGAGTTACCGGAGTTGAGTGAAGTTCAACATGAAATTTAAAAAAAAATTAAATAAGACAAGAAAAACAAACTCCAGTCAGTTCTTTTAATCGTAAGTAAAAAGTTAGATAATGAATAAATACTTTACGATAAGTGGACAGATGGATGGATACATACATGAGATACATAGATCCGTACATCTACTCTTAAACAACGAATTCTGTAGGCCATACACCACGAAACAATATGTCAGGATCGTTTGATTATGTGACCTTTCTGTACGATTACTAAATGGTACATAGATAACCATTGTAAAGTAATCGATTTTGAGTCAGTAACCGGAGTAGAGTGAAGTTCAACATGAAATTTGGTAATAGAAAATACACATTTCTGATTTTACCGTCTTTTTATACACAACCACCCTTATATTACACAAACCAAAAGGTTACCTATTTCATAACAAATACGGAAGTTGTTCCGGTCCATATCAAACTTTCATATCAAGTCTTCACAGTTTAGGTTTAAAAGAAGATGAGAGAGGGGACAATTGTCCCTTGTGTGTCTTAATTATTCTCATGTCAGAGGTCCCCCGTGTTTCTTGACTCGAGATTAGGAAAGAAATAGTAGATAACAGTCCTTCGTAAATTGTCCTCCGAAGGACACACGACAAAACCTAGACAGTCCTTAGGAGATAAAGAATAATTAAGGACTTATAAGTCCTTAATTCTCCTCTCCGTTCGGAGAGGACCCTGACTCCCTAGGTCCGTAAAGGAAGGAATCAAAATGTTATACCACTATTCATGGGAGAAGGAAGAACACTTGGTATACCATTTTCACTAAGAAATGTTGAGAGAGAGAGAAATTATACCTAGCGGATACAAAACATTCAGACCTTAAAATTAGAAATCGAAACGACTCTTAATGATGTCATATATACGGGTGTGGTACAACTAATTTTGTGGAAACGAGGTAGTCTCGAAACCAGGGGTACAGAACGAAAGAGAGAGAGAGAGTCCGATAAAGAAACCTCGTGTCTCCAGGAGACTCAAGTGAAAGGAGTGACCCGAAGATTCTGGAAGAGTTCTTCCGCGAGACACGGAAGTGGGGTAACTCTCCCGCGGACTCCGGAGGTACTTGTTTCGTTCGGGGTACGGTCCTCGAAATAACCGACAGACGTATTTGGTTCCTTATAGTCGGACAAAGAGAGAGGAAATGTAAAAAATAGCCAGCTGAGACCTGGTGGTCCAAGACCATGTAATTTCCAGGAGTTGTTAGATAAATAACTTGTTTAAACCTTTCGAACGAATCGAAGAGATTTATGGTCAAAGAAAAGACATTTTATTCCTAAGAACACAGATGGAGTATGTTTCTTAATCCAGTACATATATTTTGTAGAATAGTGTTTGACTAAAAAGTGTTCGAAGTAGTACAACTTTGGAAGTAGTAATAGAGACGAAGTGAAAAGGTTGTATCTTATTCATTTAGTTGGATAGTGTCAGGTGTCCCAATGTTTCTCAACCTGTGTTGATTCGTGTGTGTGGGTTGAAATAATGAAGATAGAAGATTTATTAAGACCAGAACATAAGATAAAGAAGACAGTTATAAAACCAATCTTTGTAGTAAAGAATAAACTTAACTATGACTGAAAGTGTATTAGAAAGTAAAATGTAATCAAAGTCAAATTAAAACTTTTGTGTAGACCCACCGAAGAGTCCACCAAGTCGCCAATTCTTAGGTGGACGGTTACACTCTTGTGTGTATTGGTTGTGTTGTGACATTTCGTTTATAGAAGGTTAATTTTTATTTAAAAATTTTTCATGGTTTAGTATAGTCAACGGAGAAAATTATAGAACTTACTGAAGAAGTAGTAGAGAAATTAAATTATGTACAAGAAATACATTTTTGGACTGTAATAGAGTGAGAAGAATCTATGTTCTACCAGAAAGTTTTCAAATTTGTTAAGCGATTTTGAAGATGTAAGAACTATAACAACAACAAGTCAACGGTTTAGTACAGACTGAGAAACACTAGGGTACCTGACGTCGTGAGGTCCGAAGGGACAGGCAGTTGTAGAGGACCTCATACGGGTTCAAGTACAGACAACTTAGTCACTACGGTAGGTTAGTAAAGTAGGAGATAACGGGAGAAGTGGTAGATGCGACTTAGAAAGGGTTGTAGTCCCAGAAAAGGTTATTGATGGAGATTTATCTTTCTCGAAACATTTGAGACTAACGTATTATATGTTTAAAGGAAATTCATGGATAGATTGTTATAGGAAAGGTCAGGTAAGGGATTTGACGTTTGAGGGATTTTGAAATTCCATCAAACTTAACAACATTTACATAGACCTTAATATAATAACAGTAAACTCAAAAATTAGATTAAAACGTAATTATAACAACTTCATTAAACTTTTAAATCAAATATTTATATATCGATTACTCATACATTAAATCCCTCGACTATTACGTGTTTTGGGGGTTTCCTAATCGATTATAATCGGATAATTACTGTATAAGAAAGGTTGTTAAAAACAGATAGTACGATTGGTAGACAAATGAGTATAAAGTTAGTTATAAAGGTATTCATTTACAAGAATGTCTTTTACATCGACCATATAAAAAATTGAAAAAATTTAATAAAATAAAATAAAAAAATTAAAAATAAAAACGAAATAAAATGAACCCTCACATCGACTAATTGTCGTTTCTCTGAGTCTGTCTGTATGTGTACATGAATAAGGGAGGTTTTGAGGGAATTTTACACCAATAAAATTGTAAAATAAAAATTTAAATGAAAATGTTAAAAAATTTTTTTTAATTTTTTAATAAAAAGAAGGTCAAAACAACTTCTGGATTTACTGTATATCGTTACACATTCAAATTCCACATGTCACATTATTAAACTGAATGTATGTAGTACTTTTCTAGATTTGATGTTATTCAAACCTCCTGTAGGTAGCCGAGTATATCTTTATTTTAATTTCTTTATATTTTTTTAAAAGGAGTACTACTCTAGTTAATCCTAAATGGGAAAATTGGTGAAAGTACATATTACATCTCGTTACAATTAATATAAATAGTACATAAATTTGAATAAACAGAATATTGACTTTCAAACACGAAAAACTGAGAGAAGGAGGTTAAAGGGGAAGGGGATGGGGGACGAAGACTATGGGTGTTTAAACTTGAGAAAGACACTCAAACAAACACAGAAAAAAACTTCATATTAACCGAATGTTGTAATACAACGAAGGACCATGTATTGTATCACTAAACTATTAAGATATGTAAAGTTTTACTAGGAGTACTACAAATCAACGGTATACAGTGGTATTTTTTATAATGTATTATTAACTGAATATAAGGGTTGAATATGAGAATATAAAATATGACTGAGTAAAGAAAATATTTACTTTCGAGTATGGAGAATTAGAGGGAGTGGATAAAAAGAGGACGAAGGAGATAGTTATTGGATATATTAGAGACATAGATAGTGAGATAAAGACAAATCAATACAAACGAGTAAACAAAACAAAGAACCTGAAGGGACCACCGAGTCTGTCATTTCACAGATGGATGTCAAGTCCTCTGGGTACAAACTAGGGACCCACCCTTCTAGGGGACCTCTTCCTTTATCGTTGGGTGAGGACATGAGAACGGACCTTTTAGGGTACCTACCTCCTCGGACCATCTGATGTTAGGTACACCAGTGTTTCTCAGTTTGTGTTGACCCGCTGAAGTGAAAGAAAAGGAAAGGAAAACAAAGAATCTAAGGTGTATACTAACTTTAGTATGTCATAAAGAAACTGAATAAAGTTAATCGTATTATGAAAGGTACAGGTTGGTACAACGACGTTTACCGTTTTAAAGGAAGAAAAATTCCGACTTTACTTGTATTTCCACGTATATAGAAAAACTTAATCACAAACAAAAGGAGTCTAATCATACATGGGTCCTTACCTGAACGGCCTAGTATAGTATAAAGAAGTAAATGAAGAAACTCCTTAAAAGTATTACAAAAAGTATCACTGACCTAGTCAAATGTAAGGGTGGTTGTCACGTGTTCCCAAGGGAAAAAAGATATAAGAACGGTGAACGATAAACAACATAAAACTATTACCAGTAAGACTGTCCACACTCAACTATAGAGTGACACCAAAAGTAAACGTAAAATAACTACTATTCACTACAACTCGTAGAAAAGTACACGGACAACCGGTAGACATACAGAAGAAAACTTTATACAGATGAGTTCAGAAAATGGGTAAAAATTTTAGTCTAACGAACCCAAAACAACTTAACATAATCGAGAAAGAAAGAAAAAAAAAAAATTTCTATAATTGGGAATTAGTCTATATAGGAACGTTTTTTTCAAAGGGAACTGACCATGTCAGGTGAACTAAAGAAATTGACACAACAAACAGAGAGTACTACAATGTATAGATTTCTTGAAGTGGTTTACAAAGAGTCCCAAAAAGTTTCAGAACGTTAAGGATTCGACAAGGACTCCAGGAGATAGACTCACGAATTTTGAATGGAGAAGTCAGAAGATGGTTGATAAGGAATGACTGAAGATAGTACAGAGTTGAAGTCCTCCAAGAGAACCTATTTAAAAATAAAACAAAACCAAACACACATGAAAATAGTTCTAGTTAACAGGTTTAGGGAGAGAACCTCAGAGATGGAAGACTTTCCGTTTATACGTTGACGGGGTAGTGGAGACCTTCATGTGAAAGATCTCGGAAGGGACCACCTAGTCACCCCATTTCTTAGAAGGTCGTTAAGTCCTCTGGATCCAAGTTATGGACTCAGTTCTTCTAGGGAACCTCTTCCCTTATCGATGGGGAAGGTGATAAGAACGGACCTCCTAAGGTACCAGTCTCCTCATAAAAGGTACAAAACGTTAAAAAATAAGTCTAAAATGGTGTCCTCCGTCACTCAATAACTGTCAATACTTTTTCTTCTTACGTCGTTTATAACGTTTAAAAAGATACTTAATATTTACTAACCTTTTATCATATTTGTTTTAATATAGTATCGACCGACTGTTTGCTATGACCAAATTATATGATGAGTTTTTCATTATCCGTTTAATAAACATTTCTATAAATAAAAAGTTTTGAATCCACTAATTTTTATAACAGAGTACCTTACACAAAGACATGTGAATGGCAGTCTCTCCTTTATTACTACGGTACACAAATGTATTACGAATTTCGTAAAAGTGCATAAGAAACTCAAACCTCAAATATTGTTACGACAATTTATCCATTCTAGTCAAAAATTAGGGACAAAGAACGACTCCTTTTGTTTGGTATGTTATTAATGAAGTAATACCAAAGTTACTTTCATCGATATATCTTAAATTTAAGTCAAAAACAGGTGATAGGTAAGGATAGTGTATAGAAGAGATCTCCCATAATACTAGTATTTATTTCACAAAGTGAAAGGAAAAAGGTAGAGATGGTGTATTGTGTATTCAAATTGTTATTTACTAAATAAAGGATTCGAAAGAGATAGTGATCGTTAGGATGTCAACATAAAACGGTTTATATAAAAAATGTTCTGAATGAATAGGAGAAGAAACGTCCACTTCCTGACGTTTATTACACAATCAGGTTTATAAACTCCATTTGGAATTAATAGGGTTTTATATGTGGATAATAGACTAAAAAATTTGATTAATAAGACAGTGTCTTTAAAAATATTGGGTGTAGAAACCCAAGGATAACACTCAAGTTTTAAAACATATTCACGAAGCGAAGTCTGATCGAGTCAACAGTAAATTTTTCTTCTAACGATAAAACTCAAATATCTCCAGTAACGGTATACCCTCTTCGTTACGTATAAAACTGCTTAAAGTCCGTGTATTATCTTCTTTTTTACAAATTCGACAGTCTCAACTAACGAGAAAAAACCTTTTCGTTATTTATACACAACCAGTCTATTGTTGATCATTTTATTGTTTCATTACTCGTTTGTAGTTCTTTCGTTTGAAAAGTTATTTCATTAATGAAGATGCCATTACACGTAGTTCATACGGATATAAAGAAACCGTAGCTTAAAAGACCTGGTGAAAAGAGGAAAATATAGATTTCCTTTGTAGGTTAGTACACATTATAAACGAGTCTCTGTTTACATCCACAAAAAGTGACACCTAAAGGACAGTCTTCGTCAGTCGTTGGACAGTTCATTTAGATATAAACAGGTAACTTGTTCCTGACCTTTAATGATTAACGTCCGGGTACTTTACTGGTCCCTCTTCCTGTCGTAGGTCTTAGTATTCTGACTTTACTATCTTTTTAGTCGACTAAAGTTTAAAAATGAAACGGAACATTCTATTCTTACAACTCCGTTGTTATAAACGATATCACCTCATTATGGAATTTCCCTTTATAAATTTTTTACTTATCGAAAGATCAGTCAATGAATTAAATAATTTTTTTTTTTATAAACGACTTGTTAACGTTTGGACCGAAGTCCTATGTCTTCCTGTAATTTTTCACTGTGTCCAGTTTCACTATTACTGTAATTGATTTGTTAATAATTTATATTAAGTTCTATCTAACACGAAACTCATAGTGTGTTTGAAACCAAGTTGAGTCAAAACACTGGAACCAATTAATTAAGATGTACTGTATATTAATTGTATGATGTTAACGTTTATAAATTTCACACGTTAAATTATTTCAAAAGTGTTTACAATTAAGAGTACTTTGGTAGTAATGTTATTTCCGTTACTTTTATGGTAGTGGGGGTCTTCAAAGGAGTACGAGAAGCCATTGGTAAGGATGGACTGTGTGAACAGGGGAGTGGTGGGTAGAGTACGGGTTCGTCGTTTTAGATTAAGAGAGTGATATCTATTCAAACGTAAAAGATCATGAAATATATCCCAGTATATATTGTCCAGTATATGTTGAAATATATTGTCCCAGTATGTTGTACTTGAAAAAAAGGAGTGAAGAAAGTGAGTCGTATTAAAAACTCTAAGTAGATGTAACAAGAGATATAGTGAACAAGTAGGGAAAGTTAACACATATATATATATGTATATAAAGTGAACACACATATATATATATATATTAAGGTAACATATATATATAAAATACATAAAGAAATACCTATCTGCTTAGTAGATCGAACACTGACTGTTATTTAAAAAAAAAGAGGAAAGGAGTGTGTTTGAAATCTAAGGAATGAGTAAGAGGTTCTTCTCAATTGTTCATCTTACAAACTTTAAATACTTAAGAGGTAACATACGCTTATTAATCCTAAAGTACATGTATTATTAATAGTACAAATTAAACGAACTTAGAAAAAATAGTATGAACTAAAAAGGTCAGAGAAATATTATAAGTTTGACCCTGTGTACGACACTAAAATATTCCGAGATAGATTTGGAAAGTCGAGTAAAGAATCAGTAAATTTTAAATCAGGAAAAGTCACCGAGAACACCAGTCCTTCCGTTACATTTACTCGTTTCGTTTGACTCTTCAGGTGGTTAATTCAGATATTCTTCAACAGTACGTTTTTATGTCCGGTTAATAAAAAGATCTCTTTTACATACAGTCCACAAAAATATCCTTTTGAAGTCTAGTAATGTCCTATCGTTCTTTAAATTTGTTTTTTTACCAGTATATACACACACATAATGTCAAAACATTAACTTTATATTGTACACTTTATACACATATAAATATAACATTTACATACCAGAGGTCATATCGATAAAGAAGACTGGATTAATACCCGGTTACTTAATTTACGTCTAGTACTCCATACTGCTACGATTCTTGGTGTCTCGATTGATTATAAATAAATTGAGTACGTTTAAATATAATTAAGATAAGTAACTTCATTATCGGGAACTCATTAAAATTAGAATACTTTTCAGAATAATTAAATATACGTGAATAAATAGAGAATAATTTTTGGGTTGACATTATACACTCGAACACAATATTACAGTCCTATGATTTTCCATTGTTCGACAAACAATTACTTCTTTCTCTTGTAGTACCTGAGTCAGTAATCCTATTTGAACCTTATGATTTATACATATTATAATTTAAATAGGTACGTGAGATATACAATCGTTTTAACTAATACGTATAGGGTGAAAAAAACGTTCCGAATATATTGTCTCAAACTTGAGTCTTGTATTTAACTCGATATTATTTAAAGAATTTTATAAAAGAACATAGGAACTTAGTCACCAGATTCTAAGTAACAGTAATTTCTTTTAACAATTACAAGGTAGAATAACTCTAATTTTTTACTCGTTGATAAATAATAAATTGTTTTTCTATTTTTGGTGTTTACGTTACTCCGTTATTATGTCTTGGTTATATAAGTCTTCGAGATCGACGTCACTAGGTCTAAAATGTGTCTCGTGTTAAACTGGATCTCTTATTTGATGAAGGACACAATGAGTCTTAACAAAATAGTTTTATTCGTTAATTACGTGACTTATGTAAGACGAACGGACATATCTATGTAAAAGGTGGAAAGAGGTGTGAAAATCTCCCACTAGGTGTTACTTACTTTAGAGAGTAGAAAATGGACGAATAACCTAACACGGTTGTTTTTTTAGGTCCTCCTTTAGACTCACTCCTTTATTAGTTTTTGTTGCTCAGTATTTCTAATGTAACCCCTAAGGGACCACCGAGTCTACCATTTCGTAGACGGTCGTTACGTCCTCTGGGTCCAAGTTAAGGACCCAGTCCTTCTAGGGGACCTCTTCCTTTACCGTTAGGTGAGGTCGTGAGACTCACTCCTTTAGTAGTTTTTGTTGGTCAGTATTTCTAATGTATATAATTATATTAACCAATTATTAATTGTATCTATATTATTTTCGTTAACGTCTATAAAAAATCTTTTTATATTTGAATAACAATCGTAGGTAAAATAACGATTATTTACCTGTTTGGACTCTCCTTATTTAGAGTTCTTTGATTTCACAATGTTAATCATCTCTTCTTAAAACCTGAAGAATCCACTGAGTCATCATTTCTTAGACGAACGTTATCTCCTCTACTCCCAAGTTAGGGACCCAGCCCTTCTGTGGGACCTCTTCCTTTACCACTGGGAGAGATCATAAGAACGGACCTTTTAGGATACCTGTCTCCTCTGACCGTCCGAAGTCAGCCAGGTACCCCCAGTGTTTTCTTAACCTGTTCTGTATCTCTGATTTGTCGTTGTCTCTTACTGAAATTATGTTGATATAATTGTATAAATATAAATTGGAATTTTATTTAATATTAATACCAGACTAAGGTTCAGTCACTTAATGTTAAAATTAAATTTTTCTTATATGAAATATAACTACTGAAGAGGGTGTAAAGTAGAACAACGTACATTGTGCAACTCCCAACTCCTACCTCATTTATGTGTCGTTCTCCGACTGATACATTCTCTAAGGCAAGTAATCTTTTTTTTTTATATCACTGTCCTCTATTATCATTTGTTGAGTCGCGTACCTCAATCATCTTTCACAACTAAATTTTTTTAAGTTGTAATAGGTAATGTGATTCAAACACTCACACATACACACACTTGTTACTCCACCATAGACTTTTGAACTAGTGTATCGAGTAAATCTTATAAAGTACATAATCTTATGTTATCTCTTATCTCTTGTGTTATCTCTTATCTTACACTTTACCTTTCTCGTAGAGTTTATAGCTCAATTCATTGTTTGTATTCCTTTACCATGTCTTCTCTTGTTTGTTGTTGGTTTGTTTTATCGTGTTTCTGTGACATATTCACCCTTAAATCATCACTTTAACCGATCCTTATTGAATTGATCTCAATATAATTGGTTTTATCGGTTAAAGTGTAATTTTGTGATCAGATCAAAGTACGATCATATATGGATTCACGGATAACTTATCATGTTACACTATCTATAAAAGTTTAATTATTTAGGTTTTTATCTCAACTCTGAGAATAGTAGAAGAATTTGGATAATTTATAAGATCAAACGGGTACAATTATGTATTTTCTAGAAGTGTTGGGTCTATTAATGCTACCACACTAGTGAGTAGATCTCGGTCTGTAGGACCTTACACTTCAGTTCACCCGGAAACTTTCGTAGCGATATTTGTTTTCATCACCTCCACTACCTTAAGGTCAACTCGATAAAGCTTAGGACTTTCTACTACGACACTTTCACGACGTGAGGTATACGGTCGTTTAAACCTTTTGAGTTGACACCGGTGTCCTGACCTTTTGCAGTCAAAAGTAAGGTTAGGGTTTCTTTCCGTTACGGTTTCTTCCGAGTTTGATGACGTGTCGACGTGAATAGAGTGTACGATCATTTCATTACGAGTTTTAAGTGGTCCGGTCCGAAGACGTTATGCACTTCGTACTTGAAGGTCTACAAGTTCGACCGAAATCTTTTCCCTCTCCTTGGTCTCTAGTTTAACGGTTGTAGGTAACCTAGTAGCTTTTTCGTTCTCTCAACGTTTTTTTTTGTGTAGATAAAGACGAAATAACTGATACGGTTTCGGAAACTGACACATCTAGTGTTATTTGAGACCTCTTAAGACTTTCTCTAACTTTATGGTCTGGTGGACTGGACGGAGAACTCTTTGGATATACTTCCAGTCCTTCGTTGTCAATCTTGACCTGTACCTTGTTGTCTGACATAGGTTTATCCTTTTCCACATGCAGTTCCGACATATAACAGTGGGACGAATAAATTGAAGATACCTCTCATATAGTACGTTTTACGACCCGACCTTCTTCGTGTTCGACTTTAGTTCTAACGGCCCTCTTTATAGTTATTGGAGTCTATACGTCTACTATGGTGGGAATACCGTCTTTCACTTCTCCTTGATTTTTCGGAGAACTACTTTCACTTTCTCCTCTCACTTTTCAACCGAATTTCGAGTTGTAAGTCTTTTACTTCTAGTACCGTAGACCAGGGTAGTAAAGTACCCTTTATCTACCCCTTTGTCACCTTTGTCACAGTTTGAAATAAAAACACCCGAGGTTTCAGTGACGTCTACCACTGACGTCGGTACTTTAATTTTCTGCGAATGAGGAAAGTTCCTTTTACTACTGGTTGGATCTGTCGTATAAGTTTTCGTCTCTGTAATGAAACTGCTGATTCCAGGTAGATCAGTTCCGATACCAAAAAGGTCACCAGTACATACTTACACTCTTAACCTGACACTTCTTTCGACTCACGACTTCTTAACTACGAAAACTTGACACCACAACCTCTTCTGAGAACTTTCAGGGAACCTGAAGATCCTCCAGGTTGGTCAGGTAAGATTTCCTATAGTCAGGACCCACAAGTAACCTTCCTGACTACGATTTCGACTTTCAGGTTATGAAACCGGTGGAGTACACTTCTCAACTGAGTAACCTTTTCTGGGACTACGACCCTCCCTAACCCTCATCCTCTTCCCCTGCTGTCTCCTACTCTACCGACCTACCGTAATGACTGAGCTACCTGAACTCAGACTCACTTGAGGCCCTCAACCACTACCTGTCCCTCCGGACCACAAGACACTAAGTAACCCAGCGTTTCTTAGCCTGTACTGACACACTGACTTGACTTCACTTGGCTTTACTTAATTTACATTTTTTATTAAACCATGGGTAAGACCTTACACATATAAATTGAAGGAAGATTTGTAGACATACAAATTCAGAGACCTATATTATACATGTATTAACTTGTATAGAAGGGAAGTTTATAAAAGAATACCGTCATAAGTGATGGTATTCTTTTAAAATATGGTGATGGTAAGTGTCCATACTTAAGTGTCCATTCTGTCTTTCGAGGTCCGGTAGTAAATTTAATAAAAACAAAAAGAAAAATTTTATTTCAGAAGATCTAAGATGACTTGAAGATTCATAAAAAAAAAATTTGAAATAAAGAGAACCGGAACATAACGGTAACAAAAACAAATCTAGGACTTTCCGATGACGGAACTGGACACGTCATCTAAATATTGAGTGGAGGAACGAAGGAAACGTATAAATTATAGGTACTAACAGGGGTTTCCTGAGTAACATATTTTCTTACGCTAATGTTGTATACGGAAGAATCTTTTCAATTAACTACAAACTATAAAATACGACCTCAGGTCGAGGTCGTCGGTCCCTAAGTTCGACTTCTCCACTTGTCACAGCCGTTTACTCTGTCATAGAGTCAAAAGAACCTGACGGATAAATAAAATTCAAATTCTAAGAGAAAATATGAAAATGTTTTTATAATCCAGTCTCCAAACTGTAAAAGTCAAGGGGAAATGGGTCTAAATAATAGAAGTATTTAGTAAGAACGAGAAGTGTGTCTCAAGGACGAAGTCACTGAGAGAGCCTTAGTCGAAATGGTAGATAATAGATGGAGAAGATTACACAGGATATCAATTGAACACTAATGCAACATTGAGTACGATGTAAGGAGTCAAATGCTGAATAGAAGGATTTAGGACAAACGGTGATTGTAGGACTCGAGTGATAGAGAATTTTTCCGAAGATCGATATTACAGAGATTTTTAAGGATTGAAGATATTCGATATCATTTTATACGATTGAAATGTTGTAAGGAATTCAGAAATTGAAGATCAATAAAATTAATAAAGATTCGGGATTTAAGTCATTTGAGGAAACGGTATTTGTAAAAGGAGTGTTTATTCGAAATCTATCGTTAGGAAGGGTACCGGAGTTCGACACCGGATACACGAGTAGGACCTTGTGAGAAAACATTTTCAGGAATTTGTTTACAGTCACTAATTGAAATACTTAATAAGAGACTCTTGTCGACGTCTTCCGAAACACGGAAACGTACGAGGAGAGTTCTTGTTATTCGTGGAATTATACGGAAAAGTCGGTTGACTCGACTCCTCTCCTTTTCTGTTCAATCTTAATGTTCCGGATCGAGAAGTAGGACCCTGTCACGGACACCTTACTCCTCTCCTCCGGACCCCGGTACGGAGGTACTACAGTCATTACGGATATCGTCGAGGGTTGTAGAAATGTCGTTCGTAATTTTTGATGTTAGATTAAAGTTAGATATAAAGATGGTAGTAGAATTGAGGTTAGTGTAAAAGAATCTTTAAAGGGTCACCCCTTTTTGTTAGAATAGGATTATCCTCTCGTCTGTGTCGACATAGTGTCGTAAATAATATAACAAACATTAATAAACAGACTGGAGAGTTATTCGCCTTCTTAGACAAAATAACTAGAAGTGTTATCGACTTCAGACTCATTACACATTGAACAATCCGTGAATTATTAACACAAAACTTAATTACTTAATAAATAAGTCAGAACATTTGACGAATAACCAGAACTTTATTTACTGTCGTTAATCTTCAAAAATGATTGGGTCAATATAATATTTATTCGTAATAGTATAATACTATCGATACAGTATAATAAATGGACCGAACTAATGAGGTAATCTTCGAAGATTAAATAACTTTATATGACCTATAAAGTTATCATGATATGTTCCTGTAAGTTGTAGATACTATTATGAAGAAGTTCTTAATGTAATAAATTCTTTGTTAAGACTAACATGAAAGAGTCGTTTGTCTTTAGGACTTCACATTACAAATTATCTTATTGGTGACTGATGGATGCTGATAAATGTAAATTTAATTAATTTTATTTTAATCTTTAAGTCAATAAACCCGAGAAGACAGGTACCCTAAGAGGTCCGTTCTTATGACCTCACCCATCTGTAAGGGAAGAGGTCACCTATAGGACCTGGGTCCAAAGTGTGAACCTAAAGGACGTAACGTCCGTTTAAGAAATGGTAGATCCGGTAGTCTTTCGAGAGAAACCAATGTGAGTGATTATTATAAAGTTCATGAGTCATCAGGGTATTTCGATTACCAACGACTTGATACGTCAATGTCTTGTAAGAGTAATGACGTTTTTCAAAACAACTTTTTTATGACTAGATCGTTCTTTTTTTATGTTTTCATATCACATTTGGAAGATACTATTTGAACTTCTTAATTCTAAAATGTATGGGACATTCGTCACTTTCTTTAAATAGGGTGAAAATGAATAGTAGGGAAGTGAAATGTTAAAACATAAAGTATTGACGAAATACGGTCAAGGGACGGAAATACAAGAAATGAACAGTAATATTGGTATTGGTACTATTTCTAATTTCAGAGAAAGATGTGTGTTGATTTTAAGGATGGAAAGAATAAGATACATTAGAGTACCATGTCCGGTTAAACTTACTAGTGAAGGACTGACGACGTATAACTACTAGTAATGTAGTTCTAGATAGTCTTGTGTCTTATGTTTGGAAGAAAACATTTCCAATGGTAAGTAACATGTACAGTAAATCTTCTGAGAAAAGTCTAAAATTTTATTTTCTCGATACGAGAAGTACTTTTCGTTTTTGAGTTATCCGAATCTCTGACCTACGTTGAGCTCGGTGACCCACTATTAAACTGACGGATTTATGGTACCTTTAAACTTCTCATAGAAAAAATGTTCAATTTGTGTTTTAGAACAATATCAATGTCAAAATAAAGAAATTAACGATTCTTTAAAGATAATTGAAAGATTTTCCCGTACTAGAAGATAGTAGAAGTAAATCCATTTTTATAGTGAGAGTATGTGTGTGTGTTACAAAGTCTTCTCTAGAAATCTTAATTTTTTCTGTATATAGATAAAGTCGAATCTTTTTTTTTTTTCTGGAATACTAAATGTCACCTTCACTCTTTATCTAAATTCGTGGATCTTGACTATCTATTTTACGGACTACTTGATACCTTACTCCAAGCACTATAACATTTCTTCTGTCTCTAGTTCTTGTAGGGGTACCTTTTCTTTACGTTTTTTTGCGTTTTACCGACAGACCCCTCCGGAATGTTTATCGACACTGTTCTTTTCTTCACTTTTCTTTTCCTCTTTTCCTTTCTATATTCCTAGACTTGCATCTCAAGGTTTCTTATCGTTCTTCTCTATTCTTTCGGAAGAAGTCACTAATTACGTTTCTTTATCTCCTTTTCTTGTCTTATCCTTTCTGATCTATAGAGAAGTTTTTTTAATCTCTGTGGTTCCCTTGTAAAGTACGTTTCTACCCGAGCTATTTCCTGTCTTTACCATACCCGGGTTGTCTTCGTCTTCTATAATTCTTCTCTACCGTTCTTATGTGTTTTCTTGACATGTTTCTTCTAGAGGTACTGGGTCTATTAGTGCTACCACACTAGTGAGTAGATCTCGGTCTGTAGGACCTTACACTTCAGTTCACCCGGAATCTTTCGTAGTGATGCCTGTTTCGATCACCTCCACCACCTTAAGGTCACCTCGACAAAGTTTAGGACTTTCTACTACGACACTTTCACGAGGTGAGTTATACGGTCGTTTAAACCTTTTGAGTCGTCACCAGTGTCCTGAATTTTTCCCGTCAAAAGTAAGATTAGGTTTCTTTCCGTTACTTTTTCTTACAAGTTTGATGACGTGTTAACGTGAGTAGAGTGTACGATCATTTCATTACGAGTTTTAAGAGGTTCGGTCCGAAGTCGTTATGCACTTGGTACTTGAAGGACTACAAGTTCGACCAAAATCTTTTCCGTCTCCTTGGTCTCTAGTTTAACGGTCGTAGGCGACCTAGTACTTTTTTCGTTCTCTCAAGGTCTTTTTGTAGATGAAGACGAAATAATTGATACTGTTTCGGAAACTGACACACCTAGTGTTGTTTGACACCTTTTAAGACTCTCTCTACCCTCATGGTCTGGTGGACTGGACGACGAACTCTTTAGACACACGTCCAGTCCTTCGTTGTCAATCTTGACCTGTACCTTGTTTTTTGACCAAGGTTTATCCTTTTCCTCATGTACTTCCGACATATAACAGTGGGACGTATAAATTGAAGATACGTCTCATGTAGTACTCTTTACGACCTGACCTTCTTTGTGTTCGACCTTAGTTCTTACGGTCCTCTTTATAGTTATTGGAGTCTAGACGTCTACTGTGGTGGGAATAACGTCTTTCACTTCTCCTTGATTTTTCGGAGAACTACTTTGACTTTCTCCTCTCACTTTTTCAACCGAATTTCGAGTTGTAAGTCTTTTGCTTCTAGTACCGTAGGTCAGGGTAGTGAAGTACCCTTTATCTACCCCTTTGTCATCTTTGTCACAGTCTGAAATAAAAAAACCCGAGGTTTCAGTGACGTCTACCACTGACCTCGGTACTTTAATTTTCTGCGAATGAGGAACCTTCTCTTCAATACTGGTTGGATCTATCGTATAAGTTTTCGTCTCTGTAATGAAACTGCTGATTCCAGGTAGATCAGTTCCGATACCAAAAAGGACACCAGTCCATACCTACACTCTTAACCTGACACTTCTTCCGACTTACGGCTTCTTAACTACGAAAACTTGACACCACAACCTCTTCTGAGAACTCTCTGGGAACGTTACGTTCCTCTAGGTTGGTCAGGTAACACTTCCTCTAGTTGGGACCCTAAAGAAACCTTCCTTATTACGATTTTGACTTTGAGGTGATGAAACCCGTGGAGTACTCTTCTCAACTGAGTAACCTTTTCTGAGACTACGACCCTCCCTAACCCCCGTCCTCCTCTTCCCCTGCTGGCTCCTACTCTACCGACCTACCGTGGTAACTGAGATACCTGTACTTAGACTTACTTGAGACCCTCAACCACTACCTATCCCTCCGGACCGTACGACGGAAAGTACCCCAGTGTTTCTTAGCCTGTGATAACTCAGTAACTTGACTTGACTTGAATCTTTGTTTTCCATATTATTTAAATTACACCCGAACACTGATTTCTTTCCATTGGTAAAACAGATGTGTCTTTTATTTTAAACTACTTTTTTTATTATAACCTACCATCATTAAACCTTTTTTAATTATTTAAATCAATTATTAAATTATAAATGGATATCAGAAGAAACAATAACTGTTTTCTTGTACGAATGAGGATGTTATTCAAATCGTACTTTGGTTTTATAACGTAAAGGAGTTTAATACAGACTATATCGCGGATTATTTAATATAGGTTACGATTCGGTAAAATAAGTAAGAATTTAGTTTGCACATTGGTCCAGTGAGAGTGTATACGCCTGTCTTTGGTTTTGACTTTATAAACTTTTAACGATATACGGGAAGATACTAGCTTCGAAATGGTTTGGTGTAGAAATTTTTGATAAAGTAAAAAAGATCCATAAGTTTAATAAGTCCTTCTTTGAAGTAAGTTACATTAATGTCCTAATTCTAAAAGTGGTGATACTAAATAGTTTATATATGTGCAAATAGACAAAAATTATATTTAAATAAAAAAATTAACTTCCAATTAATGAAATGTTATAAAATAACCAAAACGGCATGTAGTTGTACTTAGGCGGTGTCCATATACGTACAAGGGGTAGGACTTAGGGGGAGGGAAGAGGGAGGAGCATGGTAAGGAGACCCAGCAGGTATAAGCAGGTATAGATAAGAAAACATTAAATCGAGAAGATTTGCGTCACAAACCGAAAGGATCAACAAGTCACCATTTCTTAGGTAGGTGGACGGTTACGTCCTCGGAACCCAAGTTAAAGACCCACCACTAAAAGGGACTTCTTCCTTTAGCGTTAGATGAGGTTATAAGAACGGATCCTTTCGGGTACCTGTCGATGTCAGGTACCCCACATTTTCTTTGTCTGTACTTACTCACTCATTTACTCTTTTGTTGAGTCATGACAACACAAGTCATCGTTTCAGGACAGGTTGAATGATGAAGCACTTACCGACATACGGTCTAAAGGGACAGGAAGTGATAGAGACCTTAAACGTATTTGAGTACAGATAACTCAGTTACTACGGTAGGTCTGTAGAACAGGAAACAGTGTGGGAAGAGGAGGACGGGAGTTAGAAACGATCGTAGTCCCAGAAAAGGTTACTCAGTCGAGAAGTGTGGTCCACTGGTTTAATAACCTCGAAGTCTAAGTCGTAGTCAGGAAGGTCATTTATAAGTCCTAACTAAAGGAAACCCTAACTTATCAAACTAGAGAAACGACAGGTTCCCTGAGAGGTCGTAGTATTAAACTTTCGTAGTTAAGTAGTCGTAACTTGGAAGAAGTACCAGGTTAAGAACCTAAACATATACTGATGATCGTTTTGGTATCGAAACTAATACGTCTGGAAACAACCGTTTCACTACAGAGATGAAAATTTGTATGACAGATCTAAACGGTATCGAAAAGAAGGTTCCTCGTTCTTAGAAAATTAAAGTACCGATGTCAGTGGTAGACGTTACTAAAACCTCGAGTTCTTTTATTTTCAAACAGTGACAAAGGTAAAGGGGGGGTAGATAAATGACACTTCACTACCCTGGTCTACGGTATTAGAATCAAAAAACTTACGACTCAAAATTCGGTCGAAAAGGGGATAGGAGAAAGTGTAAGTAGTTCTCCGAGAAATCAAGGAAAAATGATAGAGGGTAATGTCAACATATTAGACCTATATGCTCCAATAACTATAAAGAGGACCGTTAGAACTAAGGTCGACACTCAGTAGGTCGGACCGTAAAACGTATTTCATGAGACGTACATTCAATTTATTCGTCCCACTGTTATATGTCGGAACTACATGAGAAAACGGTTAAAACTTAGTCAGGTAATAAAATACAGACCAAGATTGACAACGAAGAAAAAGAAGTTTATCCAAGAGTCCTCTGTCCATTCCTAAAAGGTGTCAAACAAGACTAGGTGTGTTTTCGAAATCGCATCAGTTACTTTGTCTTTCTTTTTGTTGAGTCATGACCAAAGGGAGTTTAA
Organism: Capra ibex; assembly: GCA_006410555.1. Lineage (NCBI taxonomy): Eukaryota > Metazoa > Chordata > Mammalia > Artiodactyla > Bovidae > Capra > Capra ibex. The sequence goes on from SJYO01004576.1 coordinate 37,816,983, forward strand.
AGACGACAAAAGTTACATTACAGGGGAACAAAATCCTGGTACGAAAATAAGGATCACTACTGTCAACTAACAAAGAAAACCCGGAGTCATCACGAGCGGTAAATTTTAATCGGAATTCTGGGTTGTTGACGATAGTGTCGACAAATAAGAACTTTGGATGTTTGGGTTGGATGAAAACATTCAAGAAATAACCGGAGGTATCAATCGAGGATCCACCAGAGTCACCATATCTTAGACGGATGGTCACGTCCTCTGTGTCCAGACTTGGAACCCAGTCCTTTTAGGGGACCTCTTCCCTTACCGATGGGTGAGGTCATAAGAACGGACCTCTTAATGTACCTGTCTCCCCGGATCACCCGACGTCAGGTACACCAGTGTTTCTTAACCTGTACTGACTCATGTGTGTATATGTATCAATCGAGGTTAAGACGGTGTTCTACCCTCCCTGGTTGAAAAATGGTAGTCCTTATAAGTCTTAAAGAAAGTAGTCTTTGGTCCTTATAAACTGTAGTTGAAAAAAATTTTAATAATTGAACTGACATCAACTATCGTCATAATTTCTAGTTCAAGGATCAACAGGACGCATACTTCCGTCCTTCAGAAATAAATTAAGTGTAAAATAGTTCTGATCGTTAGAATAAAACTTTCTGGGTAAAGTAGAAATTTTATGTACTAGACTGAGAAGATGACCTAAAAATAAGATACTAGAGAACAGTATAACTACAAAGTGTCTTCTAATTACTTTTTCTGATTTCAAAACTGAACTTTAGACACCTCGTCCTCCTTCAATCCAGGATTTTAAAATGTATTATATTACGTAAATAAACTACTTAAAATTGAAAAGAGGTATGATTCTCGTAACCTGATAAGTGTTTATATGGTAAATTAAAATTAGTAAGTATAATTTGTATCACAATCGATGGATTATCTATAAAAGTTTAACCATAAACCGATAGTTCAAGGATAAAACGATCCACACCGTTTGATAGTACTATCCGATCAAGTTTAAAATTTTAAGTACGTAACCGCAAAAGAATAACTTAATAGGTCAAAACTTAAAGAGTACTCCGTTCGTAAGAGTAAAATTTATTATAAAAAATCACAAGTTGTTTACTATTAATTTCTTATTTACTTTCGTCAGTACGTTGAACTTAATGAACAGAAACCTACTCATGATAACCTAAATTCTTCTGTAACTATCTACATCTACGTGTATCAAACTTCATTAACCCGTCCAAAAGGGGGCGATGACAAGAATAAAGACGGTAATAAGAATGATCCATCATTCAAGTTGTCTTTAATCTAAAGGAACTTGACGTAAAATTCAGATATTTTTAATCTAATTATCGTTGAACTTTATTAAGGGAAAGACTTATGAATAACTATCGATATTTTATATAATCTATTAAGACTCTATCAAAATACTACTGTCTATCATTCGATTGAAATTTTAGAATTATTTACTCGAGAGTCAGGTCAAGTCAAGTCAAGTCAGCGAGTCAGCACAGGTCGAGAACCTCTCAGTTTACGATTATATAGTCAAAACGACTATATAACTCTATTGAAGACAAGTCAGACAGTCAGCACGGGGTGAGAAACACTGGGGTAATTAACGTCGTGTGGTCCGGAGGGACAGGTAGTGGTTGAGTTCAAGTGAGTCTGAGTATAGGTAGCTCAGTCACTACGGTAGGTCCGTAAAGTAGAAAACAGCAGGGGAAGAGGAGGACGGGGGTTAGGGAGGGTCGTAGTCTCAGAAAAGGTTACTCAGTTGAGAAGCGTACTCCACCGGTTTCATGACCTCAAAGTCGAAATCGCAGTAAGGAAGGTTTCTAGAGGTCCCGACTAGAGGAAGTCTTACCTGACCAACCTAGAGGAACGTCAGGTTCCCTGAGAGTTCTCAGAAGAGGTTATGATGTCAAGTTCTCGTCTATTGAATTCAGTGTAATTTTTTTAATAAAATATTTTGTAATGGTTTCAATGAACAATATAACGTTTATAGTTTTCATATGTATTTACACTTTTGTTAATAACTCATATAGAAACTTACACTAATTAATGTTTATTCAATAATATATAGACCCAACCGATTGTCCTTAATAATACTCTGTAAAAAGTCTTTTTATTTTCGACGTAATGAACCTCTAGGGAACCTAAAGATTGTAAAGTTTCAACCAGGTCAACAAATTAGTAATTAATTAACAATGTCCTTATTCTTTCAGAACTATATGAAAGAAATAATATCTCAATGGTAAAAGTAAAAAACATATATTTTATATAAGTGGGATTTGACATTCTTTAAGAATATGAAAGTGAAAAGACAAAGAAAGAGAGAAAGAAAGATATTACTTTATCTCATAGTATGGAGTAGTGAGAAGGTTTCCTAATTAAATATATAAGTCCTATACTTCTTAAGAGGGAAGACATATTCTGTGGTTTTACAAATCGTCTACTTAAACAAAACTTTTCATTATATCATTATCCCGGACAATCCACCAAGTTCACCATTTCTTAAGTGGACAGTTACGTCCTCTAAACTCAAGTCAGGGACCCAGTCCTTCTAGGAGACCTCTTCCCTTACCGAATGGGTGAGGTCATGAGAACGGACCTCTTAAGGTATCTGTCTCCTCGGACCGTCTGATGTCAGGTACCGTAGTGTCTCTCAACCTGTGTTCAATCACTGATTCGTGTGTTATGTCATCATTATTCCTTTATCAAAAAAGGTTCTAAAATTTAAAATAGAGAAAATAAACAATTTATATAGTACGGAATAAAAAGGGGTTCCTTTTTCAAAGTCTTTAGAAAATTAAAAGGAATTCCTGGTAAAGTATGGAGAGAGGGGAAAAAGATAAGTATTTAGTGTATTCTTCTGTCTGATCTATCTGTAATAGTGGGTATTTACATACTTTAAAAAGGATTCTTCTTTCGTTTTCTAACTGTTATTTTACTTGTTATACTGATCTCATAAAGAAACGGTATGTAACGTCAATTCACAGACTCTTCTTTTGTCAAGACCGGTAGGGGAACTATGATTTTGTAAGACCGTACTTGTCAAACTAAGAAAGTTTGATCTCTATTAGTACCTACCGTCACGTAACGGACGTCACACTTTTGTTTGTTTACCTTACCACAGGACAAACAATTAGTATAAAAGAAAGAGTTACAATTTTTTTACTTTCCCTTTTTAATAAAGGAACGAATGTGTACTAGACTGAAAATAAAGTGAGTTATAATTTTTCGACCCTTATCTTTATAAAGTCTCATTTCTGTCCTTTTTATAACGAAAAAAAAAAAAAAACATGTTTCATTTTTCGTTTCGGCTGTTATGTTGTCTAATACCTTTAGTATTTTTAAAGAATTACGTCTAAAAGATGTTAACATCTATCTTACCGACTAAAGAAAGGAAACATAGGTAACAACTCCGTCACCCCTCATTACGATTAAATTCCGTCTCTGATAGATGTCTGAAAGATACGAGTAACAATGAGACTAAGTGGTAAATAACAGTAAAAAACGAACAAAAAGAATAAATTGAAAATAAAATGTCCCCTACTAGAATTGATTAGCACCCAAGGACAAATTCAACGAAAACTCTTTTCAAACTTAGTTTAAACATCGGTTGACGAGTATTTTGGTACGTCAAAAGTACCATACGAAAGTATGAACCTTCTTGACACGTACTTTGTAAAAACTTATGTGTTATAAAATACCTCCATTGTCATCGGTCAAAACTTCTTGAATATATTTTTCATCTCCTTTACTCTATTTATTTCGTTAAAAACCCTCCGAGAAAGGAGGAAGACCTTTCGTAAAGGTACCCTTGGGATCAAAGGATGTAGATCTGGACACGGTCCAGATAAGCCGGTTCCCCCGGGAAGACACGACGACTTCAATCCGGAACTAGGAATTCTTCATCTTATGATGGAAGAAGGGTTGAGAACTCACTGGGACTAATTGGTTGGTGACTAGTTGGAGACCTGGGGTCTACTGTAGGATTTTCCGTAGGCGTTGTTACTTTCCCCACTTTTCACGTATAGACTCCTTCGACCCTTCGAAAGTCCCTGTCACCTGACTTCCGTAACTAGAAGTGACAAGAAGGACGATTCAACACGTCCTCTGTTTTTCCCACGAAGAGTCCGCTGTTCGATTTCCACACGACACATCCCGGGTCTGATCTCACTTCACTCTTTCCGTTAAGAACTTTCTGTTTGTGACTTTCCTTTTTTTTTTTTCATTAATTCTAATGATTACCAAATTAAGTTATACAACAATTTCAGTTTTAATTACGTCTTTGAGTACTACGTGTTTTGTAGTTTTAACAGGTATTTCTTAGTTAGTTATGATGATTTACATTTTATTGGTGTTCCATTCCACGTTACTCCTGTGGAATATATATTTATATCTGTGTATGTGGAATTTACTTGTGATTAACATAGTTATACATGTAAAAAATTTTTTAATAGGTCTCATTTCGTTGACGTAAAAAAGGGTGTTAAAAGGGTCTGAAAACATTTTGATGTTATATTTAATGAACTCCTTTCTTTTTTCTACGAATTCTATGTTCTGTTAAAATTTATAATCCAATTTCTCTATACTTTATACAAAGTTATTTATTTTCGTTTTATTAGTAATTATCCTTCTTTTTATTAAGTTATAGATACTTGTGGTAGGTGACTTTCACAGATGTAGAATATCTTTCTATGAAAATTCGAGTACTAGATAAAAAGAGTAAGACGTTTACATTGTATTGGTGTTCTATTCCACGTTATTCCTGTGGAGTGTATATTTATATCTGTGTGTGTTGAATTTACTTGTGATTAACATAGTTATACATGTAAAAATTACACTCTTCACTCAAACGAAGAACAAACAGTTGAATGACCCAGACATAATTTAACTATTATTACGATAAATATCCCCTTTTGTATAGACTTAAAATATCCTAAGTAAATAATTATGTCATCTCTTTCGTCAGAAAGTCTTCATAGAATTATCCTCACACTTATCTCTATAATTTCCGTTAAAATCCTCGAAGTTCTATGAGTAAGATTTTAAAATAATTTTTATTTAGGTCACTACGACATAAAAGTTTAAAGTAGAAGTTAGAAAGAATTCATTTGTCAAGGTTTTTTATTTAACTGTTTAGTAATAGTCGTCTTCAACTCTCAATTGTAATACAAGTAAGAATCACAACGTGTAAGATACCCAATCTACATAGGTGGTGATATCATAGTATGTCTTCTCAAAGTGAGGGTATTTTTGTGACATGAGGTAGATAAGTACAGAGAGGAGAGTGGTTAGGGACCGTCGGTGTTAGTAGAAGTATCAAAACGGAAAAGGTTTGACAGTATATTCATGTATCTAAAAAGTCCAAATGAAGAAAGTAAATCATTGTATATAAAGGTTTATCCTTTTCCTCATACAGTACCGACATATAACAGTGGGACGAATAAATTGAATATACGTCTCATGTAGTACTCTTTTCGACCCGACCTCCTTCGTGTTCGACCTTAGTTCAAACGATCCTCTTTATAGTTATTGGAGTCTATACGTCTACTGTGGTGGAAATGCCGTCTTTCACTTCTTGATTTCTCGGAGAACTANAGTATATTCATGTATCTAAAAAGTCCAAATGAAGAAAGTAAATCATTGTATATAAAGGTTTATCCTTTTCCTCATACAGTTCCGACATATAACAGTGGGACGAATAAATTGAATATACGTCTCATGTAGTACTCTTTGTGACCTGACCTCCTTCGTTTTCGACTTTAGTTCAAACGATCCTCTTTATAGTTATTGGAGTCTATACGTCTACTGTGGTGGAAATACCGTCTTTCACTTCTTGATTTCTCGGAGAACTACTTTCACTTTCTCCTCTCACTTTTTCAACCGAATTACGAGTTGTAAGTCTTTTGCTTCTAGTACCGTAGACCAGGGTAGTGAAGTACCGTTTGTCTACCCCTTTGTCACCTTTGTCACCGACTAAAATAAAAAGGCCCCAGGTTTTAGTGACACCTACAACTAACGTCGGTACTTTTATTTTCTACGAATGAGGATCCCTCCTTTCAATACTGGTCGGATCTGTCGTATAATTTTTCGTCTCTGTAATGAAACGGTTATTTCCAGGTAGATCAATTCCTATACTAAAAAGGTCACCAGTACAAACCTACACTCTCAACCTGAGATTTCTTTAGACTCGTGTCTTCTTAACTACGAAAACTCGACGCCACAACCTCTTCTGAGAACACTCAGGGAACCTGACGTTCCTCCAGGTTGATCAGGTAAGATTTCCTCTAGTCAGGACCCACAAGTAATCTTCCTGACTACGATTTCTATTTTGAGGTTATGAAACCTGTAGACTACACTTTTGGACTGAGTGACCTTTTTGGGACTACGACCCTTTCTAACTCCTGTCCTCCTCTTCCCCTGTTGTCTCCTACTCTACCACCTACCGTAGTGGTTGAGTTACCTGTACCCAAACCCACCTGAGACCCTCGACCACTACCTGTCTCTCAGGACCGTACGATGCCAAGTACCCCAACGTTTCTCAACCTGTGCTGACTCACTGACTCGACTTATATATAAATTCTAAAAAGGTAAATTCCAAGAGTACAGAACTATCGAGTAAGGGAAAACAGACCTCATTAGTGTAAAATAAACAGGTGAGTGAATTAGTTTCTATAGAACCAACAAAAGTTCAAAACCGTTAATACTTATTTTGAAGATATTTATAAGTGCACGTCTAAACACGTATACATTGAGAAATTGAAGAAACGAGTTTACGGTTCCTCACACTGACTACCTAAGTTACCATTCTCATACAAATCAAAAAATTATTTGGAGTGAGAGAGAAGGTTTTGGTGACGTAACAAAAAATAAGAGTGATCGTCACTTACTCTCAAGGACAACGAAGTGTAGGAACGGTCATTAACTACAACATTCACAAGGTCTAAATCAGGTATTGGAGTCTATACCCCTACTGTGGTGGGAATACCGTCTTTCACTTCTCCTTGATTTTTCGGAGAACTACTTTCATTTTCTCCTCTCACTTTTTCAACCGAATTTCGAGTTGTAAGTCTTTTGATTCTAGTACCGTAGGTCAGGGTAGTGAAGTACCCTTTATCTTCCCCTTTGTCACCTTTGTCACAGTCGGAAATAAAAACCCCCCGAGGTTTTAGTGCCGTCTACCACTGACGTCGGTACTTTAATTTTCTGCGAATGAGGAACCTTCTTTTCAATACTCGTCGGATCTATCGTATAAGTTTTCGTTTCTGTAATGAAACGACTGATTCCAGGCAGATCAGTTCCGATACCAAAAAGGTCATCAGTGCATACCTACAATCTCAACCTCACACTTCTTTCGACTCGTGACTTATTAACTACCAAAACTTGACACCACAACCTCTTCTGAGAACTCTCAGGGAACCTGAAGTTCCTCTAGGTTGGTCAGGTAAGACTTCCTCTAGACGGGGCCTTAAAGAAACCATCCTTACTATGATTTCTCCTTTGAGGTCATTAAACCGGTGGACTACGCTTCGCAACTGAGTAACCTTTTCTGAGACTACGACCCTCCCTAACCACNTTTACGGTTCCTCACACTGACTACCTAAGTTACCATTCTCATACAAATCAAAAAATTATTTGGAGTGAGAGAGAAGGTTTTGGTGACGTAACAAAAAATAAGAGTGATCGTCACTTACTCTCAAGGACAACGAAGTGTAGGAACGGTCATTAACTACAACATTCACAAGGTCTAAATCAGGTATTGGAGTCTATACCCCTACTGTGGTGGGAATACCGTCTTTCACTTCTCCTTGATTTTTCGGAGAACTACTTTCATTTTCTCCTCTCACTTTTTCAACCGAATTTCGAGTTGTAAGTCTTTTGATTCTAGTACCGTAGACCAGGGTAGTGAAGTACCGTTTATCTACCCCTTTGTCATCTTTGTCACAGTCGGAAATAAAAACCCCCCGAGGTTTTAGTGCCGTCTACCACTGACGTCGGTACTTTAATTTTCTGTGAATGAGGAACCTTCTTTTCAATACTCGTCGGATCTGTCGTATAAGTTTTCGTCTCTGTAATGAAACGACTGATTCCAGGCAGATCAGTTCCGATACCAAAAAGGTCATCAGTGCATACCTACAATCTCAACCTCACACTTCTTTCGACTCGTGGCTTATTAACTACCAAAACTTGACACCACAACCTCTTCTGAGAACTCTCAGGGAACCTGACGTTCCTCTAGGTTGGTCAGGTAAGACTTCCTCTAGACGGGACCTTAAAGAAACCATCCTCACTATGATTTCTCCTTTGAGGTCATTAAACCGGTGGACTACGCTTCTCAACTGAGTAACCTTTTCTGAGACTACGACCCTCCCTAACCACCGTGCTCCTCTCCCCCTGCTGTCTCTTACCCTACCGACCTACCGTAGTGACTGAGCTACCTACACTCAGACTCACTTGACGCCCTCAACCACTACCTGTCGCTCCGGACCACACCACGCTAAGTACCCCAGCGTTTCTCAGTCTGTGCTGACTCTCTGACTTGACTTGACTTGACTTACCTATACATAAGTAAAAGAAAATTATTGTCGCAAATTCTTTTCAGTTATAACGATGGTCCTAAAGTTCCTGTCTTTTCTTAAAACGTCTTCAAAATTTCGACCCTCGTCGAATTGAAAAATACGTTCAACACGTGACATACACCTCTAAGTGGAATCCGTTGGTGATGTTCTGACTTACTGTCTTAAAACTGTGTCAAAAAAGATATCTTGTTAATATTCCGTGTCTTAATACTCATGTTATTATTGAGACTGTAGAATTCAAGGTATCTCTTATCTATGTATTTCCTAGACGATCTGTTTGTGAACACTTGTTACATACGAATCGTATCTTTCATCACCATCAGTGTGTCAGTGTAGGCTGAGAAACACTGTGGTACCTGACTTCGGGTGGTCCGAGGAGACATGTACCCTAAGAGGTCCGTTCTTATTACCTCACCCAACGGTAAAGAAGATGGAACTTATCTTTTCCTATAAAATTTTTCGTAGTACGAATATAAAGTAACTTCCAACTTTAATACCTCGTTCTGTAACGCACCTTTTTGTACGTATTCTTTTGAATTTACCTTTACGGGAAAGTGTTTACCTTTTGTCAAAGATCGTGGAAGAGTGACCCATTTTGTTCTCATGTACTTACACGTTTAATATCTAACATGAGTATTATCTGTCTACTCCTTATACAACTACCGTACTTTATAAATGAAAAATATGACCCTTAAAATAAAATCTATTGATTTAACGATAGTAAAATTTTCCCAACGTAATAATTTAATTACTCGGTAGTTTTTATGTAAATGTGAATTTTACGATATAATAAATATAAAACTAAAATATAAGACGATAGAATTATGAAAATTATTTTCAAACCGGAGAATATTAGAATCATTTTTATCATAACCAAATAATCATTTGATATATCCGACTTCTTGTCCACCTAATTGGTGTATAAATCGTATCCGTTTTATTCGGAAATAAGTCATGATTTTCCAGTTAACTCAAAAAAGACGATTAAATAGTTGATTATAGATCCTATACTCGGTACCGATTTGTTTACTCAATAATTATAAGAATCTAGTATTTAACTAGAAAATTCATAACGGAAACTTTGGTGAGTCAAGTCAAGTTAAGTGAGCGAGTCAGTACAAGTTGAGAAACACTGGGGTACTTAACGTCGTGCGGTTCTGAGGGACAGGTAGTGGTTGTGGGCTCCAAGTGAGTCTGAGTGCAAGTAACTCAGTCTCTGTGGTAGGTCGGTAAAGTAGGAGACAGCAGGGGAAGAAGAGGACGGGGGTTAGGGAGGGTCGTATTCTCAGAAAAGGTTACTCAGTTGAGAAGCGTACTCCACCGGTTTCATGTCCTCAAAGTCAAAATCGTAGTAAGGAAGGTTTCTAGAGGGTCCCGACTAGAAGAAGTCTTACCTGACCAACCAAGAAGAACGTCAGGTTCCCTGAGAGTTCTCAGAAGAGCTTGTGGTGTCAAGTTTTCGTAGTTAAGAAGTCGCGAGTCGGAAGAAGTGTCAGGTTGAGAGTGTAGGTATGTACTAGTGTCCTTTTTTTATATCGGAACTGATCTACCTGGAATCAACCGTTTCATTACAGAGACGAAAACTTATATGATAGATCCAACCGCTATTGAAAAGAAGTTTCCTCATTCGTAGAAAATGAAAGTACCGACGTTAGTGGTAGACGTCACTAAAACCTCGGGTTTTTTTATTTCCGACTGTGACAAAGGTGACAAAGGGGTAGATAAAGGGTACTTTACTACCCTGGTCTACGGTACTAGAAGCAAAAGACTTACAACTGGAAATTCGGTTGAAAAAGTGAGAGGTGAAAGTGAAAGTAGTTCTCCGAATAATCAAGGAAAAGTGAAAGACGTATTCCCACGACAGTAGACGTATAGACTCCAATAATTATAAAGAGGTCCGTTAGAACTAAGGTCGAACACAAAATAGGTCAGGTCGCAAAGAGTACTACATGAGACGTATATTCAATTTATTCGTCCCACTGTTATATGTCGGAACGGTATGAGGAAAAGGATAAACCTTGGTCAGACAACAAGGTACAGGTCAAGATTGACGACGAAAGACTGGACGTATGTCTAAAGAGTTCTACGTCCAATCCACCAGACCATAAGGGTAGAGAAAGTCTTAAAAGGTGTCAAATAACACTAGGTGTGTCAGTTTCCGAAACCGTATCAGTTATTTCGTCTTTATCTACAAAAAGACCTTGAGAGAACGAAAAAGGTACTAGGTCGCCGACAACCGTTAAACTAGAGACCAAGGAGACGGAAAAGATTTTGGTCTAACTTGTGGACCTTTAAGTGCCAAGTACATAACGACTTCGGACTGAACCTCTTAAAACTCGTAATGAAATGATCGTACACTCTACTCACGTTAACACGGTATCAAACTCGTAACAAAGTGTAACGGAAAGAAACCCTAACCTTACCTTTGACTACAAAAGGTCAGGACACTGATGGCGACTCAAAAGGTTTAAACGACCGTATAACTCACGTCGTGAAAGTGTCGTAGTAGAAAGTCCTAAACTTTGTCGAGGTGACCTTAAGGTAGTGGAGGTGATCGAAACAAGCATCACTACGAAAGGTTCCGGGTGAACTGAAGTGTAAATCCTACAGACCGAGATCTAATCACTAGTGTGGTAGTACTAATAGACCCAGTACCTCTAGAAGAAACATGTCAAGAAGATACGTAAGAACGGTGGAGAAGAATTATAGAAGACGAAGACAATCCGGGTATGTTAAAGACAGGAAATAACTCGGGTACAAAAGTACTTTACAAGGGAACCATAGAGATTAAAAGAACTTCTCTAGAGATCAGAAAGGGTAAGACAAGAAAAGGAGATAAAAAACGTAACTAGCGACTTCTTCCGAAAGAATAGAGAAGAACGATAAGAAACCTTGAGACGCAAGTCTACGAATATAGAAAGGAAAAGAGGAAACGAAAGTGGAGAGAAGAAAAGTGTCAATAAACATTCCGGAGGGGTCTCTCGGTAAAACGAAAAAACATAAAGAAAAGGAACCCCTACCAGAACTAGGACAGAGGACATGTAACAGTCTTTAAAGTAAGGTATCAAGTAGTCTGTGAGATAGATAGTCTAGATCCGGGAATTTAGATAAAGAGTGAAGTTGACATATTAGTATTCCCTAAACTAACTCCAGTATGGACTTACCAGATCACCGAAAGGGATGAAAAAAGTTAAACTCAGACTTAAACCATTATTCCCTAATTACTAGACTCGGTGTCAGTCGAGGACCAGAACGAAAAAAACGGACATATTTTGAAGAGGTAAAAACCGATGTGTCTTATATTTGTTAGACTAAAACCACAACTGGTAGACCACTACTACACATCTCAGAAGAGAACACAATAACCTTCTCCCACAAACGATACTGGTCACGTAAAAGAACCGTTTTGAGATAATCAGAAACGGGACGAAGTAAGGCGTAAGGTTCCGGTTTAAACGGACAATGAGGTCCACAAAAAACTGAAGGATGAAAACGTAAAGTTAGGGGATATTACTTTTCCTGTAGAAAAATCCCCACAATCAAGATTTTCCAGAACATCCAGAAGTATTTTGGCAAGTTGAAATCGAAGAAGTTGTAACGACCAACCCTGTATCTACACCTAATGACACTATAACTTACCGAACGGAACCTTTGCTTGTCTCTAGTAAGACAGTAAAAACTCTAACGTAGGTTCATGACGTAAAGTCTGAGAAAACAACTGGTACTATCGATGAGGCAAAGAAGACTCCCTAAGGACGGGTTTCATCATCTATATTACCAGTAGACTCAATTTAAGTGGATAAGGTCAGGTAAAATAAAGTGACTAAGGATCTTACAGCTGTAAGTGAGAACGGTAGAGAACAAACTGGTGTAGGTCAAACGGAACTTAGTACCTGGACTGTAAGGTCCAAGGATACGTTATAACGAGAAATGTCGTAGCCTGGAACGAAGATAGTGGTCAGTGTAGGTGTCGACCCATAAAAAAACGAAACTGAAGTAGGGAAGTAAGAAAGATCTCAATAAAGAGGTCACTAGAGGTCATCGTATAACCCGTGGATGACTGGACCCCTCAAGGAGAAAGTCATAGGATAGTAAAACGGAAAAGTATGACAAGTACCCCAAGAGTTCCGTTCGTATAACTTCACCAAACGGTAAGGGAAGAGGTCACCTGGTGTAAGACAAGTCTGGAGAGGTGGTACTGGACGGACAGAACCCAACGGACCGTTCGCACCGAACCAAAGAACTCAATCTGTTCCGACAACAGGATCACACAAATCTAACTGATTAAAAGACACTTATACTAAAACCACACAGACGGGAGACTACGGGAGAACGTTGTGGATGGTAGAATGAACCTAAAGAGAATGGAACCCGTACCCCATAGAGAAGTACCGACGAGGTTGTTTCCCGTCGGTGACGAGGAATGGAACTTGCTCCCCATAGAGGAATGGTGGTAGGAAGGACTGGAAGTTGTACCCTATCGAGGAGATCCGGGAGGATAGGGGTGCGTCGGTGTCGAGGAGCCCAACGAGGAGGGCCGGCGGTGGGGACCGGAACCCACTCCAAACGAGGAGTCCCAGTGGCGGAGACTGGAGTCTGGGCCCCACAGAAGAGAACCGGCGGGGGGGCTGGAGTCTGTACCCCACAGAGGAGGACCGACGGTGACTGGAGCCTTTACCCCATCGAGGAGAGTCGGTGGAGGGGAATGGAGTCTGTGTCCCATCGAGAAGAGTCGGCGGTGGGGACCGGAGCCTGTGCCCCATCGAAGAGAGTCTACGGTGGGGACAGGAGGCCGCATTCCACAGAGGAGGGCCGGTGGGGACTGGAGCCTGAACCCATCGAGGAGAGCCCGTAAGGACCCGACAGCGTCGGACCGTGAGAGCCGACGACGGGGACTGGATCCTGCACCCCATTGAGGAGAGTCGGCGTGAAGCACGTGGACTAGTGTCGGCGGACACGAAACTTTGATAATGCTTCGAAATTTTTTTAGACAAAATTGCTTTATTTCACAAAACTATGTAATGGTACACATCTTATCTATTGGTTACTATTAAACGACATAATGAGCCCCTTGAGTTTCGCGTCGAACCCTTGTTGATATCCCTCCTTCTGCCCTCCTTACATGTTCACTCTCCTCTGTACCCATTTGGATACCGACTAAGTACAACTACAAAACATCTTTGGTTATGTTATGACCTTTCGTTAATGAGAATTTAATTTTTATTTATTTAAGATGTTTTCTTAGACGGACGTCACGTCTTCTGGACACAAACTAGGGACCCAGTTCGTCTAGGGGACCTCTCCCCTTATCGTTGGGTTAAGGTATAAGAACGGACCCTTTAGGGTACCTGTCTCCTCGGAGTTTCCGATGTCAGGAACCCCAGCAATGAGTCTGTTCTGACTCATTAATTGTGTATGTGTGTATGTGTATCAACTAAATTTTACAATATAATCAAAGTCCATATGTCGTTCCACTAAGTCAATATACATAAGAAAAAGTCTAATAAAAGATGAATTACAATAATCTTCTATAAATAATATATTAAGGGACTCAATATCTCGTCCAGGAACAAAAAGACAAAATATATATCATCACACATAGTATCTCTTCCTTTACCGTTGGATGAGGTTACTAGAACGGACCTCTTAGGGTCCCTATCTTCTGGGACCACCCGAAAGTAGATACCCCAACATTTCAGCTTGTGCTGACTTCACTGAATCGTCGTCGCCGTCACACATAGACAATTAGTATTTGAGGATGAAATAGATGACGAGGGAAAGGGAAACCATTTGTGTAAACGAAAGATACCGATACTCAGATAAAATATTCAGGTACTAAATATTTATTTAAATAAAATAGTAGAAAATCTAAGGTGTATGTTCGTTGTAGTATATTTTTTTCCTTCATACAATTCAAAATCCGGTATCACATTTCAACTCTGTTCATATAGTCTTCATAATGAACTACTTTAATAAATCTTAATAACGTAAGTTTACGTTTTCAAAAATAAAAGTCTTGACATTCATGTATGTATACATATAACTTCTTTTTAATCTTCGTCCTCCTCCTATTTTTCCGAAACTACCAACTACCATCTCCTCCCCTTCCTTTCTCCTTCCCAGACTCTTCCCTTCCTCTCTCCTCTCTTCCTTCTTCTCCTTTTCTCTTCTCTACCTTTTCTCTACCCCCCTCTTTTCTCCCATTTCTTTCCCTCTTCTTCTCACTACTATTATAATTTTTAAGACTTTAATCCTGTTAATATTGACAAGTCAAGTCAAGTCAGTGTGTCATCACAGGCTGAGAAACGTTGGGGTACTTAGCGTGGTGCGGTCCGGAGGGACAGGTAGTGGTTGAGGGTCTCGAGTGAGTGTGAGTATAGGTAGCTCAGTCACTACGGTAGGTCGGTACGGTAAGAGACAGCAGGGGGAGAGGAGCACGGTGGTTAGGGAGGGTCGTAGTCTCAGAAAAGGTTACTCAGTTGAGAAGCGTAGTCCACCGGTTTAATGACCTCAAAGGAGAAATCATAGTAAGGATGGTTTCTTTAAGGTCCCGTCTAGAAGAAGTCTTACCTGACCAACCTAGAGGAACTTCAGGTTCCCTGAGAGTTCTCAGAAGAAGTTGTGGTGTTAAGTTTTCGTAGTTAAGAAGCCGCGAGTCGGAAGGAGTGTCAGGTTGAGAGTGTAGGTATGTACTGGTGTCCTTTTTGGTATCGGAACTGATCTACTTGGAATCAACCGTTTCATTATAGAGACGAAAACTTATACGATAGGTCCAACCAGTGTTGAAAAGAAAGTTCCTCATTCACAGAAAATTAAAGTACCGACGTCAGTGGTAGACGTCACTAAAACCTCGGGGGGTTTTATTTCCAACTGTGGCAAAGGTGACAAAGGGGTAGATAAACGGTACTTCACTACTCTAGTCAACGGTACTAGAAGCAAAAGACTTACAACTCGAAATCCGGTTGAAAAAGTGAGGGGTGAAAGTGAAAGTAGTTCTCCGAAAAATCAAGGAGAAGTGAAAGACGGTATTCCCACCACAGTAGACGTATAGACTCCAATAACTATAATCCTATTATATAAACTTTTTTTTAATGTTTCTTTAAAACTTTTATAAAATAAAGAATATATAGATACAAGTTAAGTCAAGTTAGTGAGTCGGTACAGACTGAGAAACAATGGGGTACCTGACATCGTACGGTCTGAAGGGACAGGTAATGGTTGAGGACATCGAACGAGTATGAGTACAGGTAAATCAACCACTACCGTAGGTTGGTAGAGTAGGACACAGCAGGGGAAGAGGACGGAAGTTAGAAAGGGTCTTAGTCCCAGAAAAGTTTACTCAGTCGAAAGAAACGTAATCTACCGGTTTCACAACCTCAAAGTGGAAGTCATAGTCAGAAAGGTTACTTACAAGTCCTGATTAACGGAAATGCTACCTGACCAACCTAGAGGGATGTCAGACTCCCTGACAGTTCTCAGGAGGTTTTGGTGTCAAGTTTTCGTCGTTAAGAAACTACAAGTCGAAAGAAATATCAGGTTGAGAGTGTAGGTATGTACTGATGACCTTCTTGGTATCGAAACTGATCTACCTGGAAAGAAACCGTTTCATTACAGAGACGAAAAATTATACGAAAGATCCAACCAGTATCAAAAAGAAGGTTCCTTGTTCGCAGAAAATTAAAGTACCGACGTCAGTGGTAGACGTCACTAAAACCTTGGGTTTTTATGTCAGAGAGTGACAAAGGTAACAAAAGGGTAGATGAACGGTACTTCGCTACCCTGGTCTACGGTACTAAAATCAAAAGACTTACAACTCAAAATTCGGTTTAAAAAGTACACATATATATATATATATATATATATACACACACACACACACACACACACACACATATATATATGAATATATATACATACATATATATATATATATATATATA
>SJYO01004576.1:37833734-37859748 GCA_006410555.1 Capra ibex
GACCCGTATGTGTGGCTCCTTTGGTCTTAACTTTCTCTGTGTACATGGGGTTACAAGTAGCGTCGTGACAAATATTATCGGTCCTGTACCTTTGTTGGATCTACAGGTAGTCGTCTACTTACCTATTCTTTCGACACCATGTATATGTGTTACCTCATAATGAGTCGGCAATTTTTCTTAAGTAAACTTAGTCAAGACTACTCTACCTACTTTGACCTCGGCTAATATGTCTCACTTCATTCGGTCTTTCTTTTTGTGGTTATGTCATATGATTGTGTATATATACCTTAAATCCTTCTACCGTTACTGCTGGGACATACGTTCTGTCCTTTTTTCTGTGTCTACACATATTGTCTGAAAACCTGAGTCTCCCTCTCCCTCTCCCACCCTACTAAACCCTCTTACCGTAAGATTGTACATATGATAGTACATTCTTAACTTAGCGGTCAGATACAGACTGCGTCCTATGTCGTACGAACCCCGACCACGTACCCCTACTGGGTCTCTCTACAATACCCCTCCCTTCACCCTCCCCCCAAGTACAAACCCTTGCGTACATTCTTAATTTCTAAAATTTTAAATTTTTTATTTTTTGATTTTTTTTTTTAATTTTCTTTTTCCTTTTTTTTATTTTACTTATTTGGACCCCTTTTTTTTATTTTAGATAATATTAATTTAAAATACAGTAAAGATAACCAAGAACCTATAGAATAAATCGACTTTTATAACCCAAGAGCTCATAAGACACTGAAAGATTTAATAAAAAAATAAAATTCTTGATTTGTAATTAGTAACTTTTATAAATTTTTTGATTTGGTTAAACGTTCATTCATGAAACCGTGTCCCGTATTGTACTTTCTTTACAACACTTGTGATAAAATGAATTACATTTAATTCAATTTATTAGTGTATAAAAATAATGATATTTTTTCTGTTAACTCCAAAGTATATACATTTATGTATATATACATTTATGTATTTCAATAATACATAGTAATATAAAAAGTAAAAGTGATATATATGTCTATAAATCTAATATATAACGAAAGTAAGATTAGTATTGTCATTGTTAATGTTTATTTAAAATGTTTAAACTACTACAAGAACCTTAATTCTACATAAATGTAAACTAAACTTCTGGTTTCATAACCATTTCATAACCAAATTAAAACCACAGTTAAAATTCGTATCACCCGATTAAACCGATCCGAAACTCTAAGATACTACCTTTGTTTACTTTAATAGAAAACGTTTTAGGAAACTCTTTCGGTGTGAGTGAAAGGAAGTATTAATGGGTTGATACTTTTACACTTAGACCTGGATCGATTGTGGATTAGCGTTTCATATACCCTTAGTACTACTATTACTTCAGTTGTGTCCTTTAGGTCAATTTTGTCTCTCTCATATATCTCTCTTGACCTGTACTTTGTTACATGACGAAGTTCCTTACCCTCTTTTATTATCGTTTACTTCGTTGACCGTTTGTTGATTAGAGTTTTTATATGTTCGTTAAGGACGTCGAGTTAAGGTCTTTTTTTACCCGGTTTCTTGATTTATCTGGAAAGAGGTTTCTGTATGTCTACCGATTGTTTGTGCACTTTTCTACGAGTTGTAGTGAGTAATAGTCTCTTTACGTTCAGTTTTGGTTTTACTCCATGGTAAAGTACGGTCAGTCTTACCGACGTTAGGTTTTCAGATGTTCGTTATGTACGACCTCTCCCACACGTCTTTTCCCTTGGGAGAATGTGATAACTACCCTTACTTTTGATCATGTCGGTGAAACCTCTTGTCACGCCTCTAAGGAATTTTTTATTGACCTTTATCTTGACGGAACACTGGGTCGTTATGGAGACGACCCGTATGTGTGACTCCTTTGGTCTTAACTTTCTCTGTGCACATGAGGTTACAAGTAGTGTCGTGACAAATATTATCGGTCCTGTACCTTCGTTAGATCTACAGGTAGTCGTCTGCTTACCTATTCTTTCGACACCATGTATATGTTTTACCTCATAATGAGTCGGTAATTTTTCTTATGTAAACTTAGTTACGATTACTCCACCTACTTTGACCTCGGATAATATATCTCACTTCATTGGGTCTTTCTTTCTTTGGTTATGTCATATGATTACGTATATTTGCCTTAAATCTTTCTACCATTGCTATTAGGACGTACGCTCTGTCGTTTTCTCTGTATCTACATATCTTGTCAGTATACCTGAGACACCCTCTCCCTCTCCCACCCTACTAAACCCTCTTACCGTAACTTTTTACATATTATAATATATTCTTTGATTAGCGGTCGGGTCCAAACTACGTCCTATGTCCTACGAACCTCGACCACATGACCTACTGGCTCTCCCTACCATACCCCTCCCTCTACCCTCCCCCTAAGTCCTACCCCTTGTACACATGTGGACACCACCTAAGTACAACTACATACCGTTTTGGTTATGTCATAACATTTCATTAATTGAGGTTCATTTTATTTATTTAAATTTAAATTTTTTTCTTCTTTTGTGGACACCTTTTTCATCCAGTTACGACATGTATAGTGGGACAAATAAATTAAATATACGTCACATGTGGTACACCTTACGACCCGACCTACTTCATATTTGACTTTAGTTCTAACAGTTCTCTTTATAATTATTGAAGTCTATATGTCTACTGTGGTGGATTCACCGTCTTTCACTTCCCCTTGATTTCTCGAAGAACTACTTCCACTTTGTCCTATCACTCTTTATACCGAATTTCGAGTTGTAAGTTTTTTGATTCTAGTACCGTAGTGCAGGGTAGTGAAGTACCGTTTATGTACCCCTTTGTTACCTTATCACGGTGTGAAATAAAAGAACCCAAAGTTTTAGTGACACCTGTCACCGACGTCTGTACTTTAATTTTCTGTGAAAGAGGAAACTTCTTTTAGATACTGTTTGGATTTGTCGTAAAATATTTCGTCTATATAGTGAAACGATTTTTTTTCAGGTAGATCAGTTTCAATACTAAAAAGGACATCGATACATACCTAAACTCTCAACCTGGTATCTCTTTGGACTCGTGACTTCTTACCTACGAAAACTTAATACCAAAACCTCTTCTGAGAACTCTCGGGGAACATGTCGTTTCTCTATTTTGGTCAGTTAAGATTTCCTTTAGTTAGGACTTATAAATCACCTTCCTGACTATGACTTCGACTTTGAGGTTATGAAACCGGTGGACTACGCTTCTCGGTTGAGTAACCTTTTATGGTACTACGACCCTTTCTAACTCCCGTCCTTCTCTTCTCCCATTGTCTCCTCCACTACCTACCTACCGTAGTAACCGAGTTACTTGTACTCAAACTCGTTTCAGGTCCTTCATCACTTCCTGTCCCTTCGGACCGTATGACGTCAGGTACCACAACGTTTCTCAGTCTGTACTGACTCTGTGACTTGTTGTTGTTTATCTCTTTGTTTAATAAGATCGTGAAGTTGTAGACCCAGACCTAAATTGGTCCGATCTTTGATTCATAAGGAACTAAAGTTAAGGAACTTCGTCACAAAAGGATAAGATGGGAGAGAGGGTACAAATTCGATCAACCCAAAAAGTAAACGTTGACTTTTAAAAGGTTCATTATGAAAAGGATAAATGAATTTCTAAGTGTTTTAGACATTGATCATAAAACTTAAAATTGAAAGTATTATTGAGACTTAAATACTCACGTACCTAGTCAGAATAGTTCAAAACGTGAGAGATCTCTCATATTGTGATATAAGACTAGTCTGGTCAACGAGTTGTTTTCAAGTACCTTAAATTGACTCCATTTTATGGTATGTACTAACTAATAATAGACTGTAGAGTCATTAAATTAAGTTTGTTCGTTTTTGAGTATGTTCTTTTCCGGATAACAGAAATTTAGAAAGTTATTTACTTAAATTTAGAAAGTTATTTACTATTAAACTGATGAGCCATGTGAAACTCTCGACGACCAAACTTAACGGAAGTCTTAGTCACGATAATATACAAAAATTAAATTAAATTAAATTAAAAGAATTTAAAATAAAAATGATATAAAATGAAATGTTATGACATAACTAAAACGGTATGTAACTGTACTTAGGTGGTGCCTACATGTACTCAAGGGTTAGGACTTGGGGGGAGGGTGGAGGGTGTGGTATAGTAGAAAGACCTAGTAGGGGTACGTGGTCGGGGTTCATAGGGTATAGGACACAGTTTGTATCTGACCGCTAAGTAAAGAATGTACTATCATATGTACAAAGTTACGGTACGAGGGATAATACATACAAATTGACTATTTAAAATAAGGTACTTTGTACTGTCCTACAGATGTTTATCGGTTTATCGGTTAACCTCATTCCAGACGATTAATTACTTTCTTCCGATTTTCAATACCCATCATCAACACCTTCACTCTCTGTTATCGAATAAATTTCACGGATAATACGTGATGTCTCTTCCGTTACCGTGGGGTGAGGTCATGAGAACGGACCTTTTAGGGCACCTACCTCCTCGGACCTTCCGACGTCGGGTACCCAAGCGACTCCCAGCTTGTACTGACTCGCTGAAGTGAAAATGAAAAGTGAAAGTACGTAACCTCTTCCTTTACAGTTGGGTGAGGTCACAAGAACGGACCTCTTAGGGTCCCTGTTCCCTCGGACCACCCGACGGCAGATACCTCAGCATGTCTCAGTCTGTGCTGACTTCGGTGAATCGAATCGTAATACGTGATCCAGAAGACGGTTTGTGATGTACATATTAGTGATTATAATCGACTCATATATGAAATCGGAGTTTCATTACCATGATCCACAAAATGTACTTAAATGGACAAATTAGAAATATACTTATATGTACTTTCTGATAATAAGTTTAAATATAGACTCTTTAATTATTTAACGGACTCAAATACGTCAGTCATTCCGTACGGTCTAATACTAGTTCAGTTTATCGACTCGTTTTAGTTTCAAATAGTCTCTTTTGAAGGTTTGTTTTTAGTCGTCTTACGTGGGGTAGTAGGTTGGGTGGGGATTTGAGTGACGATATGTGTGTGTGTAAAGGTTAAATTTTTTTTTAATAGTAAAGATAGGAATCTATGTGTCATCAAGATATCCAGAATGACAGGTCAATTTTTTTTTTTTTTTCTTTTACGAATCCGTATCGACTTATATGTATCATTTCGAGAGGGTTTATCCATGGAGTGAAACCTCATGAGTTATATAAATAACTGTCACGGTTTCTTTCTACTTTGTTTTTAGATCGATAAAAACATTATTATCTTCGAAAGACGAGTATTCTTTATCGGAAACCCCCTTTTATTTCAGAAGTTTCAGGTATACAGTTATTGAATACCTCCAAAATATGATCATGAGCATACTCGATGACTGGAATCTCGATCAGTAGAGTGGGTCAAGGTAAGACGACTCTAACGAGTAGTGATCTGTTCTATCACCCACTCCCAGTAATCGTTTATTTATTAAACTGAAAAGAGTCATTCATACTTCGAAAGACTCAACAGAGGAGATAAACTTATAAAACAACAAGACAGTGGTTCAGTGTAGACTAAGAAACACTGGGGTACCTGATATCGTGTTTTCCGAAGGGACAGGGAGTCCCCCATTCTTAAGTAAGAAAGTTTCAGAATGAAGAAATCAATAGTTAAGTAACGTATACCTTGTAAGAATACACACTGGGGTCTTTCATTGTTTAAGTCCAAAGAAAACTTTTACCGGGAGTACTCTCACGGGACTAGAATACAATAGGTCCACTATGATCACCGTTTATTAGACGGACGGTTACGTCCTCTACGTCCTCTGAGTCCAAACTAGGGACCTCATCCTCTACCGTTGAGTGAGGTCATAAGAACGGACCTTTCAAGATACCTGTCTCCTCGGACCGTCCGATGAAAGGTACCCCGGAGTCTATCAGTCTATTTTGACTCGCTGATTTGTTGTCGTTGCTTTCCAGAATCCTTCGGAAGACCGTGTATAATAGGTCCTGAGAGTTAAAGGACAGAAAAGGCTTCTTTCAGAGGGTACTTAAAGTTGACTCTATTGTTCATATAGTGACAACGTAGTTACCACTATTAGGTATCTGGTTTGACACCACAACCTCTTCTGAGTACTCACAGGAAACCTGTCGATCCTCTAGTTTGGTCAGTTCGGATTTTTTTAGTCAGGACTTATAAGTAACCTTCCTGACTACGACTTCAACTTTGAGGTTATGAAACTGGTGGACAACACTTTTTGACTGAGTAACCTTTTCTGGGACTACGACCCTTTCTAACTCCCGTTCTCACTGTCTCCTACTCTACCGACCTACCGTAATTTCTAAGTTACCTGTACTCAAACTCGTTCGAGACCCTCAACCCTACCTGTCCCTTCAGAACGTACGACGTCCGGTACTCCAGGGTTTCTCAGTCTGTACTTACTCACTGACTTTACTTGACCGTCGGGTTTCTAGGGTCCCGTTGTTTATCTGTGTCCCAAGAGACTGTCATAGTATAAAAGAAATAAACGAAGAGACTTTAATAAAGTCTCCGACCTTATCTCCGTCATTCAGAACTCCGGACCACCTATGTGTCCAATAACAGACGTTTATCTCCAACTACAACAAATTTCTCTATGAATTACGAAACTCGTTCTCCAAAAGTAAAATTGATGAAGAAAAGATAGTGAGTTACTGTAGTAAAAGGTCACCACTAACCTCACCTCGTACCAGTGTAAACCATTAAGACTCACAACGGATAAGTCCTTCACTGAGTTTTAAAGGACACTAACGTCGTACATTTTCTCTGGAGACGACACTACGGAAAATGTTTCCTTTTCTACCCGGTTCGACGAAGACCGAAAATTACCTCTGGAGTCCTTTGTTATGGTCCTCGGTAACTGGTTCCCCAGACTATTGTCTATCTACTCTCTATTTCCCTCCAGTCTACGTTCGACGATTCTATAAATTAGAGGAGGACGAAACAAAGAGGTAAAAACATAAACATGATCTCATTATGATTATGACTTGTTGTTTTTATTGTATGTTTCTTTACAATTGACCATAGGTAGAAAACAGGTGCGTCCGACCGAGTAAAATTATAAACCGACCCAACTTGTAACCTTATGATAATGATTAAAACACTGTATTTACTCAGTAGACAGAAGACATTACCAGTCGAAATACACAGTTGAACCGACCCAATATTAAGGGTCATTAAATTATTTTATGATTAGCTCCTAAACGACACTTCAATAAAACATTTATACTAACTGTAAGTATTAGTCAACTGACACTCACTTCCTCAAATAGGATCTATTAGACCGACCCGGACTCAGTTAGTCAATTTACCGGAATTTCCGTCTTAACTCTAAAGAACCTTCTTCTTTAAGTTGGTCATCCGGTATAGGACTCAAGTACGGTTTCTCAAGTTCTGACAAAAACAGACTACCGAATGTAAAAAAGTAAAAGATTCCGATGATATTGTTCAGTAACATTCAAATGACCGAATTTACTGTCTGTAAATAGATATAGACAAATAGATAGTTAGTAGTTAGATAGATAGAGGGGGATGACCAAAACAAAGAGAGTGAATTGTTACTGCCCGTATAAGAGGGATCTAGAACAAAGGAGTAGATATTTTGGTACCCTATCCACCTTTCCTTTTCCATTAGAAGTTCCTGGTATAATTTATTTATTAAAAATTTACGGAACACTAATTTCTCTAGTGTCTAAAGGGTTAATAAATTGGGAACGAAATTTTCTTAGGATATCATTCGTATCTCACCTTCTAACAATCATTACTCCTACAGCTATATTAAAGGAAGTTATTAATTATATCATCTCTTAGGGAGTCATGTACTGTGATGTCGTAACCAGTGTCATCTTAAAGATCTCAATGTTTTACATTCAAAGAAGAAATGAAACATACGGAAAGATAGGTTGGGTACGTCTCTTTCATATTAATCTCTTATTCGAAAGGAACGGTGAAGTCATTTTATAACCGTAAGAGAGATCCCTCTTTATAAATCGTTTCTAGTTTTGGATAAATCTTTTAAGAGAAACAGTTGTGAAAGTATTCTTTTATTGTATAATCATTTTAAAGGCAGGGAGAACACTGATTTATAAGGACTATCTAAGGTCAGATAAAAAAATAAGTTTGCTACAACTTCTTCATTCGTATACAGGACGACAGAGTATTTCTGTAGATTGTTATCTGATAAATACCATTTTACCTTTCCTGAGTATTCTTAGTTAAAAAATACGTTTTTTTTCTCTTATTAAAACGTTAAATCACTTTTTTATACTGAAAGTTTACAAATTTTAATATTACCTTAGAACAAAGGAGTAGATATTTTGGTGCCCTACCCACCCTTCCTTTTCGATTAGAAGTACCTGGTATAATTTATTTATTAAAAAATTTACGGAACACTAATTTCTCTAGTGTCTAAAGGGTTAATAAATTGGGAACGAAATTTTCTTAGGATATCGTTCGTATCTCACCTTCCAACAAACTGGGATCCCCCGGTTTGGTCTCTAAGGACGATCAGTTCATAGTATGACTTCAAGGTAGGTATACCAGTCTAGTTATTGAACGTTCCTTGATTGACAAGGAAATGTCAATTACACAAAGGAAGGGGTGTGTGTATACGTTTTGTTTATAAAGGTCTACGACTAATTTAGTAAGGAACCAACTTGGCACGGAGGGTTCTTATATTTTTTGAATTTACACTTCAGATATCTCGTTACCACCCGATGAGTCCATCTCGTCACTATTTCTTAGACAGACGGTTACGTCCTCTGTTTCCTTTGCACCTAAGATAGGGACCCAGTCCTTCTCGGAGACCTCTTACTCAACCGTTGGGTGGGGTCAAAAGAACGGACCCTTTAAGGTACCTGTCTTCAAGGATCTCCCGATATCAGTACCCCAACGTTTCTCAGTCTGTACTGACTCGTGTTCTTGTGTTCTTTTTTTGTTAATATCACATTACCGTTCTAGTGTAGAAAACAATAAGATTTATCTACAGTAAGTATAAATATATAATACATATATATACACACACAATAGAAAATCTCATGTCTAATAAATATTAAAAGTGGGATTGACTCTCACTTCTTATATATTAGTAGAATCAGTTTTCTTTACACCTTTTAATGTAAATATTACGTAGAGTAAAACCAGTCAGGGAATCAGTACAGACTGAGAAACACTGGGGGTACCTTACTTCGTGTGGTCCGAAGGGACAGGTAGTGGTTGAAGGCCCCGAATGAGTTTGAGTACAGGTAACTCAACCACTACGGTAGGTTAGTAAAATAGGAGACAGTAGGTGAAGAGAAGAACGGAAGTCAGAAAGAGTCGTAGTCCCAGAAAAGGTTACTTAGTCTAAGTGTATACTGATGATCTTTTCGCTATCGAAGTTGATTTGTTTTGTAAAGACGAAAACTTATACGACAGATCCCAACAGTATCGAAAAGAAGATTCCTCGTTCGTAGAAAGTTAAAGTACCGAAGTCAATGGTAGGTGTCTCTAAAACCTTGGGTTCCACCCCTTTTTTGTTTGTTTGTTTGTTTGTTTTTTTGGGGAGTCAAAGGTAACAAAGGGACAGATAAACGGTACTTCACTACCCTGACCTACGGCACTAGAATCGAACAACAAGCGACTCCAAATTCGGTCGAAAAACTGAGAGGAGAAAGTGGAAGTAGTTCTCTGACAGATCAACGAGAAATGAAAGACGGTATTCTCACCACAGTAGACGTATAGACTCCAATAACTATAAAGAAGGTCGTTAGAACTAAGATCAAACACGAAGTAGGGCAGACCGTAAAGGGTACTACATGAGACGTATAATTAAATTATTCATTTCACTAGTATATGTCGGAACTGTATGAGGAAAGGATTAAAACTTGTTCAGACAACGAAATATAGGTCAACATTAACAAGGAAAACTGGACGTATGTTCAAAAGAGTCCTTCTTGCCAGACCATAAGTGTAGAAAAATTCTTAAAGGGTGTCAAACAACACTAAGTGTGTCAATTTCCGAAATCATATCAGTTACTTCGTCTGCATCCACAAAAAGACCTTAAGGGAAAGAACAAGCAACTAAGTCGTCTACAACCGTTAAACTAGAGACCAAGGAGACGGAAAAGATTTAGGCCGAACAGGTAGACCTTTAAAAGTCAAGTGTATGACAACTTCGGACTGAAATTCCCAAAAGTCGTAACGGAATGATCAGAGACTTTACTCGTGTTAACATACTATTAAACTTGTAAGAAACCGTAACGGAAAGAAACCATAACCTTACTTTTGACTGAAAGGTCAGGACACCGGTGACGTCTCAAAAGGTTCAAACGACCGTATAACTCACGTTGTGAAATTGTTGTAATAGAAGATCCTAAACTTAATCGAGTCGACCTTAAGATAGTGAAGGAGATCGAAACAAACACCATTACGAAGGATTCCGGGTGGACTATAGTGTGAGGTCCTATAGACTGAGATCCACTCACTAGTACGGTAGTACCAATAGACTCAGTAACTCTCGAAAAAAAACATGTCAATAAGACATACAAGGACAGTAGAGAAGAATTAGAGAAGACGAAGACAATCCAGGTATTGTTAAAGACAGGAAATAACACGTGTAGAACCGTACTTTACAAGGGAACCATAGAAATTAAAAGAACTTCTATAGACATCAGAGGGTAGAGATAACAAAAGGAGATAAAAAAACGTGACTAGTGAATCTTTCCGAATGAATAGAGAGGAACGACAAGAGACCTTGAGACGTAAGTCAACCTATATAGAAAGGGAGAGAAGAAACGGAAAGTGAAGAGAAGAAAGAGTCGATAAAAATTCCGGAGGAGTCTGTTGTTAGAACGGAAAAACGTGAAGAAAAAGAACTTCTACCAAAACCTGAGGTGGAGGACATTTTATAACAATAGAAAACGGGTATCAAGAAACCCGTGAGATACATAGTCTAGATTAGGGAACTTAGATACCTAGTGGAGGTGACATATTAGTGTTCCCTAAACTCAATTCAGAATGGACTTACCACATCACCAAAAGGACGAAACAAGTTAAATTCGGAATTAAAATATTATTCCTCGACTACTAGACTCGATGTTAGTCCAGGTCCAGAACAAAATCGACTGACATATCTCGAAGAGGTAGAAACCGACGTTTCTGATATTAGTCAGACTAAAGTCATAACTGGTAAACCACTAAGGTATCCATCTCAGTAGAGAACACAACAAACGATACTGGTCACGTAAGAGTACCGTTTTGAGACAATCGAAAACAGGACGAAGTAAAACATGAACTTCCGGTCTGAACGGACAATGAGGTTCATAAAGAACTGAAAGATCTAAACGTAATGTTAAAGGATACTACATTTACTGTGGAAAAAAAGTCACAATTAAGATCTTCCAGAACATCCAAGTATCTTGATAAGTTGAAGTAGAAAAAACCGTTATCACCATCCTATCTATCTATCTCTATATTTTCCTCGAGATAATATCTTAGACCCAGTGTGTGAATGTCCTCACCTCGTCAGGGTTCTAGACAACAGACGTTTAACCTCTTGGACCTTACAGTATCCACATTAAGTCATCCAAGACTTCCGGACTCTTATCTAACGGTAACCATACTCAAGGTCGGACTTAGACTTTCGGAAACTTGGTCTTCGTGACTATAGGAACCCGTCCTTTTCTACATACGGAGTCAGGTTTGTCTCTCGTACTTAAGTTGGAAGGAGGAAAAAAACAGGACAAGTCCGGGAGTCACCCATCTTACTACGGGTGAGGGTAACCACTTCATAAAAACAGATGACTCAGTTTACGACTCAGAGAAGTCCTCTATGGAGTCTGTGTGTGTGTTTATCGTAAGATGGTCGATAAACAGAGTCAGTTCCTCCACTGTATATTTTAGTTTATTTTGTTTCATAAGGAGGTAAAATATCTACTACTTTGATTCCGAATCTTTAAATTTGTTGAACAGACCCGGTACGTGTTGAAGTTCACCATGTCTTTCTAATTTGGTGTAAGGAGTGGATTACAGAAGGGAGATGTTTGAGTTTCTCTAAAGTTAGAAGTGGGATGTTTATTTACTTCTTAAGACAGAAGTCCCGTACTCTTCTACTCATAGGACGTAGTTGTAATGACTACCTGGTACTTCGTTTTTATACACTCTACCTTCAAAAAGGTAGTGGAAAGTCCATCTCCTGTGTTAGAGGCAGAGTTCAGGGTCAGTAGAAGGGTGAAACGCAGAAAAAGGGAGGACATAAGATTCTTACCCTGGAACTTTCCTTACTCTAATTAAGACTATCTCTTTCATCCCTCTTTTTCTTCTGTCAAGTCAAGTCAGTCAAGTCAGTGAGTCAGCACAGGTTGACAAACACTGGGGTACTTAACGTCGTTCGGTCCGGAGGGACAGGTAGTGGTTGAGGGTCTCAAGTGAGTGTGAGTGTAGGTAGCTCAGGCACTACGGTAGGTCGGTAGAGTAGGAGACAGCAGGAGAAGAGGAGGACGGGGGTTAGGGAGGGTCGTAGTCTCAGAAAAGGTTACTCAGTTGAGAAGAGTACTCCACCGGTTTCATGTGCTTAAAGTCGAAATCGTAGTAAGGAAGGTTTCTTTAGGGTCCCAACTAGAGGAAGTCTTACCTGACCAACCTAGAGGAACATCAGGTTCCCTGAGAGTTCTCAGAAGAGGTTCTGGTGTCAAGTTTTCGTAGTTAAGAAGCCGCGAGTTGGAAGAAGTGTCGGGTTGAGAGTGTAGGTATGTACTAGTGTCCTTTTTCGCATCGGAACTGATCTACCTGGAATCAGCCGTTTCATTACAGAGACGAAAACTTACATGATAGATCTACCCAGTATTGAAAAGAAGGTTCCTCATTCGCAGAAAATTAAAGTACCGACGTCAGTGGTAGACGTCACTACAACCTCGGGTGTTTTTATTTCAGACTGTGACAAAGGTGACAAAGGAGTAGATAAAGGGTACTTCACTACCCTGGTCTACGGTACTAGAAGCAAAAGACTTACAACTCGAAATTCATTTGAAAAAACGAGAGGAGAAAGTGAAAGTAGTTCTCCGAAAAATCGAGGAGAAGTGAAAGACGGTATTCCCACCACAGTAGACGTATAGAGTCCAATAACTATAAAGAGGGCCGTTAGAACTAAGGTCGAACACAAAGAAGGTCAGGTCGTAAAGAGTACTACAGAAGACGTATCTTCAATTTATTCGTCCCACTGTTATATGTCGGAACTGCATGAGGAAACGGATAAACCTTGGTCAGACAACAAAGTACAGATCAAGATTGACAATGAAGGACTGGACGTTTGTCTAAAGAGTTCTCCGTCTAGTCCACCAGACCATAAGGGTAGAGAAAGTCTTAAAAGGTGTTAAATGTTCAAAGGGGGAAAACACTAAACCAGAGTACAAAAAGAGTATCTCTTGTTTATCTGAACTACAATTTTTCGAATATTAGTCAGGAAAGTTTATGGAACGAGATTATTGATTCTACCTCTCTAACACTATCTAGTTTGGTACTGAAGACACGTAAAGTCAAAATTTTTTAGTCCTAAATCTTCAAAGTATTTCTACTTAAATTTTCGTTTACAAGACTGTTACTCACAGTCCTTTTATTAAGAGGTGTGAGAAAAGAGGTATTCACTTGATTGGTAAAATAACAATATATTGATAAGATTCCGGTGTAAAAAGTAGGACATGCAATCAGAACGAATACCCGAAAATCCCTAATCATGAACCAGTCTCTGATATCATCCCCTTTGACCTAATTACATAAGTTTTAATAAAAAGATGTCCAGTGATAGTGAAGTGGATCAATCAAAGAAAGTACGAATTCTATTAGACTTTTATGAAAGTAATAAATGAATAATAACAGAAAAAAAGGGAGTTGTATCATGGTTCTAGTGATTTTGTGACTAGAACAGAGAGAACACGGAATCACACAGAAATATCAGATCCTTATTGGTCTGTGTAGAATTCACGAGTTATTTAATTGATTTCTCCCCGGTATTATCCTATGACAAAAATCTTGTATTGTATATAAGACTAATTACGAGACATCTATCCTGTCTAACTTCCACCCTCCTATTCCCCTGTTGTCTCCTACTCTACCAACCTACCGTAGTGACTGAATAACATGTACTACATCTTAAAGTCAAAAACCATTTCAGATCAGTAAAAATTGGTTACAAATAAGTCATCAATCAACACTAAAACCACGCGAATACTATCTTCAACTCGAGTCCGAGGAGGAGACGAAGGTAAAACAGATGGAGGCTCCTGAGTAAAATTTTTATAACTGTGGAATACATGCTAATCTATAGAAAATGATGATTTAGTTTTCTATTATGTTTATATTGAGTTTATATTGAAATTTACATACTAGTAATGTTGTTTTTGAAGAACACACCTTGAAGTGAAGACCGAAAACTTCTTGGACTACTCTAAAATTTCATTACACTATAATCTTTAGAAAAGTTCATGGAATAACGGAAACTTCGAGTAAATCTTTCTTATCTTCTATTAGACTGTTTATTTTGAAGGAGGGAGGGATTGATAACAGGTAGATAACTACCTGTAAATCCAACGAAGGTACAGGACAGATAACATTTGTCACGACGTTATTTGTAACCCCATGTACACAGAAAAGGTCAATATCAAAAGAATCCCATATACCAGCCATGACCCTAACGACCTAGTACCATCAAAACCGAAGGGACCACTGAGTCTGCCATTTCTTAAACGGACATCACACTCTCTGGGTCCAAACTAGGGACCAAACCCTTCTAAGGGATTTCTTCCTTCACTGATGGGTGATGTTATAAAAACGGAACTTTTAAGGTACCTGTCTCCTTAGACCGTCCAATGTCGGGTTCCCCAACGTTTTACAGTCTGTACTGACTCGTCGATTGTATAAAATACCATCAAAATAAGAATGAAAGAATTCCTTGGAGGTATGACAAAGGTATCACCAACATAGTTAAATGTAAGGGTGGTTCTCATGTTCTTACAAGGGAAAGAGGTTGTGGGAGAGGTTGTAAATAACGAACATCTAAAAAACTACTACCGGTAAGACTGACTACATTCCACTAGGGAGTAACATCAAAACTAAACGTAAAGAGATTATTACCCACTAAGACTGGTAGGAAAGTACACAAACAACCGGTAGAACATACAGAAGAAACCTCTTTACAGACAAATCCAAAAGACAGGAAAAAAAAAAAAATTATGACTCAAGGTATTCGACAAACACATAAAACCTTTAATTGGAAAACAGTCAACAAAGTAAATGTTTATAAAAGAGGGTAGGGTTTACAACAGAAAAGTAGAATAAATACCAAAGAAAACGACACGTTTCGAAAATTCAAAGTGATCCAGGGTGAACAAATAAAACCAAAACGAAAAGTAGTGAGATCCTCCAAATAGTTTTTTCTAGAACAACGTTAAATACAATCTCTCACAAGACGGATATAAAAGGAGATTCTCAAATTATCACAGACTGTAATATAAATCCACAAATTAGGTAAAACTTAAACAAAAACACATACCACAATCCTTCACAAGATTAAAGTAAGAAAATGTATGTCGACAGGTCAAACGGGTCGTGACGAATAACTTCTGTCACAGAAAAGAGATAACATGTAAGAACGGAGGAAACGAAAAGAAAAAAGGAGAAAAGATTTAGATTGTGTTAATAGAAGGGAAAAAATAAAAGAAAAGTAAAATAACCGAAAAATTTTTACAGAGGTAAAATTTCATGTTAAAGGTAAGATTCGTTAGACATTACATTATGAGAACTAAAACATTCTTAATAAGTGAATACGAGAAAGTCATCAAAAGAATTAATAATAAGTTCAGTTTCTCATAGGAGACAGTTTAAGTGTTTAATAAAAAAAAGAAAAAAAGAACCTGTAAAATAACACAATAGAAATAAAATAGGAGAGGTGAAAGAAAAGAGAGAAAACCTTCAAGAATAAGTAGTTTACAACCTACAGGGATTAGAATAAACAGAGAATAAAAATGGAGAAAGAAAAGGAAAACATTCTAAAGATATGAAAATTTTAATAAAAAAGTCATAATTGAACATATCGAAATTTAAAGATAAAAATTTTTTAACATGGAAAATATTGTAGTAAAAGAGTGTTTTCTACGTTAAATAAAATAGAGAATCCCAATATTTATTATATTATTATATGAAACTTCAATACAAAACAAGGGAGACAATGGAAACAAAGAAGATTTAAGGATGTCTTATAACGTGTCGAATTAGTATAAATTCTTAATTCGTGATTTTTATGAATAACTTTAATAAAATATACTAAATTCATACATCTCATTTAATCCTTCATTACTTATAAAGTAACAGTCTGTGGATATACAGTAGTAGACCTCTAGAAAAGAGACCATGATAAGTAAAAAAGTCTATACGTATAAGACAAGAAGACTTGACTCTGTGTACTAACCGATAACTGTTAAAGTCTTGTCCTTTTAATTCCGACCACTTCCCACAAAGTGACAAGTTATATAACGAGATAAATTGAAGGAACAAAACTTGAGTTCTAGAGGATTAGACTATAGGGACCCAGGACTCCGAAAGGTGACCGTGAGAATCTATTTGTAAGTAGGACTATCCGATTGTCTAAACATACTCGACATTGTTTACTTTCACGAATTTTTTACTTTCCGAGTTTTCTCGTTCAAACCATTTAGTTGTCAAAAGTATTGATAAAAGAGTAACAACAATCACTTAACAAACGTATACATCTGTGGAACGTACGGTTCTTACACATGTAATATATTATCTCTTTATAAAAATGATTAATATTTATCCTATTTGTTTTGGTTACACTTGATCTGGATCCATTATTCGTCCTTGGACGGTTTACCAATTATTTTATAAGACCTATTGACCTCTTACCGTAATACATTTTTATTGTGGACAATAATTTTATCCACTATAATCTAAAATTTGATAGTATTATCCTATTGGGGGTTGAGATTCACTTAATTGTCCTATTTACAAAAGGAGTGAAAACAACCAGTGAGTCTCTTCCGTTACCGTGGGGTGAGGTCATGAGAACGGACCTTTTAGGGTACCTACCTCCTCGTACCTTCCGACGTCAGGTACGCCAGCGACTCCCAGTCTGTACT
Source organism: Capra ibex (assembly GCA_006410555.1). Lineage (NCBI taxonomy): Eukaryota > Metazoa > Chordata > Mammalia > Artiodactyla > Bovidae > Capra > Capra ibex. The sequence continues at coordinate 37,850,883 of SJYO01004576.1, forward strand.
GACTCACTGAAGTGAAAGTGAAAAGTTAAAGTACGAAACTTCTTCCTTTACCGTTGGGTGAGGTCACAAGAACGGACCTCTTAGGGTCCCTGCCCCCTCGGACCACCCGACGGCAGACACCCCAACGTGTCTCAGCTTGTGCTGACTTCACTGAATCGTCGTCATCGTCCCTGGGTTTGTGAGAATATACACAAAAGACGGGAAGATATTCAAGAGTCTAACCGAACGTCCACCCAGTCACCAATTCTTAAGGGGTCGTTAACGTCCTCTACGTCCAAGGTAGGGACCCAGTCCTTATAGGGGACCTCTTCCTTTACTGTTAGATGAGGTCGTAAGAACGACCCTTTTAGGGTACCTGTCTTCTCGGACCACCTGATGTCAGGTACCCCAACGTCTTCTCAATTAGTGTTGAAACGCTCTTTTTTTGTTATATTCAAGACTTCGAAAAGTAAGTGTCCCTTCTCCTACTGTCTCACTCTCACGTCTTTTCATGTACTCATGAAGTTCGTACTTCACTGTGTGTAGTGAAGACGAATGTGTCGTCAGTAAGTACTCAAGAGTTTTTGAGCTGAACTATTCATACATACGTTGACAGAAATATTCGAACATACAATATGAATTACCTTTTCTATAAGAATATGACGACTAACTAAAATATTAAAAGTGGGTAAGAATTACCTGAACAAGTAAAGAAAAAGAAAAAAAATATATCAAAAAATAAAAAATTTAAAATTTTAGAAATTAAGAATGTACGCAAGGGTTTGTACTTGGGGGATATGATACCACCGTTATAACAATATAGTATGGGAAGATTAAACCAAAAACGATTACCTAAAAGTTATCACTCAATATCCTGTAAATAATTCTGTTGTTTAATATATTTATTTAATGATTTGTTATTTTAAGTTATATAAAATTGACATCCTTTTTAATGAGGTAGAAAGATAATAAACATGAGACAAATTCGTTTGTAAAAGGGGAGACAAAAGAAAGTGTCCGAAATAAAAGACGTTAACCTAAGACAGACAAAGTCACGGGGATCAAACACAGAGTGACATACTAAATTAGAGAAGTAAACATATTGCGTCACACTTCGGTAGAAGAGAACGAAGAGTAGAACCGAAATAAATATTATTAAACACCGGGTCTTGTTCAGTGTGTGAGACAGAACCCGAGACGAAAGACCAGTCAATCGATATTCTTTCCGCAAATTTGTAGAGGTACTTCAGGAAAGATCTCGGCTTCAAGACATTAAGATTCTTGTCACTTGAATTTGTCATAAGTTCTTAAAGTAAAAATGAAGGGGTCGGGTGACATTTAGTAATCTGACAACAATGTCATAAAGTCGTTTAAATTAGAAGTCATTAGAAAATAGAATCGAACACTTTACTTTCGTTACTACAAGTCTGTAAACATTAGTGACTTCGAAAGTTCAAAGTAAACGTCGTTTTACTTTGAGTAATGAAAGAGATTAGTCGTTTGATGAGATTACAATGGACGTTTAGATTTCTATTTATTATTTATGGAATTTTTTAAGATCTAACTTTAATTAGTTAGTAAGTCCCCTCTTAGTACTTGGGTCTTCGATCTCTTATTCTTTTAAGGATCCATTATTCCTAACAATTAAATCTTAGTGAAATTGATTACATCCACACGGACTCTCTTAGCTTATACTGTTATCAAGACACGAAACCGAAATACATTGGTTTAATATATTGTTATGTACCGCAAATATTTCATTAACATCAAAAATTACATGAAAAGATATGGAAAATTAATTAAAGTATGAGTATTGGGTTTTTTCATTAGTATTACCATAGTAAAACTGCTGAACTTTGTACGACAAGAGAACCAATAAAGTAAATTATGAATATTTAGAAAAGTTTTCCTGTGATCTTAATATGTGACAAAATACTACTTCTTTTAATGTGAATCTTTATAGTTATGACCTTGAAGGGAATGAGGTCACCGATTCTGAGACGTACGGGTTACGTCTCCAACACCCAAACGAGGGACCACCCCCTTGATCTAGGACATACGGTGTAGATTCGTGTGTACCGTGTTGATCTTTTGGGTGCGTGACGTTGATCTCTGTAGACGTGTGACGTTGCTTCTGGGTCGTGTCGGACTCATCTATTTCGTTTAAAAAAAATTTTTTCTTTATAGTTATAATTCAGTGAATAAATTCTATCAAGTTGATAATTTTTTCATCACAGTTCTTCGACAATAATGGGTCCCATTCAAAGGTGTTATACACGGTTCTACCTTGTAACTAGTAAAAATTGATTTCAATGAATTATTTACCTGTCACGTTCTCCCGGTAAAACTGGGAGATAAGAGACAAAGACTTTCTTCCTTTGTTTAGGCACTGTACTTTCCGCGTGAGGGACTTAGACCCCAATCTTCCTGAGAGAATAGTAATCTCTTTCCCTTAAGACCGATTCTTCGGATATATTTACTTGAAAAAATGAAGAAATTAAATGATGGGAGGTCTAAGAAGTGATTACTTCGTGAGTTTCCGATATAAAAAACAGAAAGTCAAGGAGTGTTTAAGTAACATAAAAACGGACGAACCGGTGTACATTCCAGGACAAAGAAAACTCTGTACGTACACATACTTAATTTTAAACAAAGAAAAAGAGGACAGTTATACAGAAGAAGTTATAATAATCATGAGATTGGTATTCTTGCGATCTACCTATCTCCCCCTTTAAAGGGGAAGGGGTTCTTTACAGTGGTCCGTAAGAGTACATTAATTGTTGTTGTGACTTGACGACGTATAACTCTTGTTCTAGACCTACAACTACACTAAACGATAGCAATAATAACAACCGTTTGACATTCATGACAATTTATAATACTATGAATTTAAGACCTTTTACTGAAGATCTCTCCAGTGTTTCACTATGTCTAAAAAGGATAACCCATGAGACCCATTCGAAGAACGAACACTAAGGTTCGTGACATATTAAAGACTACACGAGATACAACAGAAGTGGTACCGATTCTTTCTCTATATATGTCACGTCCGAAAGAATGTACTGAAGGTACAGTAACTAGATAGATTTTTGTGGTATGGGTGGTAAGGAAGACCTTTTGTATGATTGAGACAATTGTTCGACTTCTGAACCTTGACTTTCACAGAGAGATCTTAGGAGTGAATAATAACGAGATGATTGGTTCAGTGAAGGTCGGATCGAAAACAGTATTTGATCCCGGAGAGTCTCTCATTTCTTTCACGGACGTTTCACCCTCTGGACCTGAGTTACGGACCCATCCCTTCTAAGGGACCCCTTCCTTTGCCGTTAGGTGAGATCATAAGAACGGACCTCTTAAGATAACTGTTTCCTCGATCTCCCGACGGTAGGTAACCCACCGTCTCAGCCTGTGTTGACATGGAAGACAGTGAGAGTCCCAGAGACGACATGAGTGCTTCCTTATTTGCACGTCAAAGTCTGATTCATTTTGTATCAGGTAAAGTTATGTTTCAGACAGAAAGGAAGGATCGTGGTGGAGATAATCTTAACAGACAAACCTCCTTTTTCACTTTTCTAGGAAACCCGTCTTTACCCATTACTAAAAGACGTATCGTTACAGTACGGGCGTGGTGTGACAGACTTTATCAAGTTCTTGGGTAGGAAAAAAAAAAAAAAAAAAATTAAAAAAGGGGAAAGGGAGTTTACCGGTATCCCGTATACCCCTTATAGACTACTCAATGAGTGTGAGACCCATAACCGGAGTCCTCGGATCGACCTTGGAGACAGGGACAAAAATGAGTAAAGGAGATCCAAGATTTTAGGAACTTTCACTTCATTTTCACAATCAACGAGTCAGTACAGGCTGAGAAACACTAGGGTACCTGACATGAGACGGTTCGAGGAGACAGGTACTTTAAGGGTCCGTTCTTATGACTTCACCCATCGGTAGGGAAGAAGTTCCCTAGAAGGGATGGGTCCCTTACTTGGGTCCAGAGGACGTGACGTCCGTCCAAGAAATGTTGGACTCGGTGGTTCCTAGGAATACCGATTACTTTGACGAGAAATAACCACTCCGAGTCTTTGTAGAGGTGGTGGACGACCAGAGTGATTTGAACCAAGACTTTCGAGTATGAAAGTAAAAGTCCGTACCAACAAACGTAGAACGGGTAAAAGTCTTCGGTATAAGTTTAGACTTATATTTAAAATACTCTTATCTTAACAACCGATAAAAATCAAGTGATGAAATAGACGTCACGAGGTGTGTCCCAGATGACATATCTTTCACACGTTCTTCATAAACGATGTACTTAATTATTTACTTATTCAAGGTTTTTCAAAAGTGATTTGAGTATGTAAAAAGACCACTATTTTCATCAATATTTGAGGTTTTACCCTACGTCTAAGGAAAGTAATATACGTCGAAGATACTGTGTTTAAGAAGTATTCCTTTTGTCTTCGAGACTTTAATATGTGTGTTTTGTTTATTACGTTTATATTGTCGAATGATGATTATTATTACATGATATATCAAAGAGTGACATAATTGAAAAATCAAAATTTTCGTATATCGGTCAACATCTACCTTCTCTTTCTAAGAAAGTTGAGTCATCTACGGATGGCAAAGTTTACTTGTAAAACCACTGAGTTTGAAATAATTCTTTCGTTCTTTCGTGACCCTTATTACTCGAGAAGACTAAAGATCTAACAAAAGATACTAGAGTCCTCTTTCGTTCTATAAGAAGGAAGTATTATATAATTGTCTACGATAAAGGATTAGTCAAAATATGATTATGTCTCTTTTCTCTGAAACTAAACTGATCCTTACAATTTTCTGTTAATATTTGTGTTTTTGTAATACTCTAAAATTAACGAAAACAGTACATTAAAAGTACACATAGTACAAGTAAAGACAAGTCAAGTCAAGTCTTGCCAAGTCCGTGAGTCAACACAGGCTGGGAAACACTGGGGTACTTAGCGTCGTTCGGTCCGGAGGGACAGGTAGTTGTAGATGGCCTCAAGTGAACTGAGTGCAGATAGTTCAGGCACTACGGTATGTCGGTAGAGTAGGACCCAGCAGGGGAAGAGGAGGACGGGGTCAGGGAGGGTCGTAGTGTCAGAAAAGGTTATTCATTTGAGAAGCGTACTCCACCGGTTTCATGACCTCGAAGGCGAAAACGTAGTAAGGAAGGTTTCTTTAGGGTCCCAACTAGAGGAAGTCTTACCTGACCCCCTAGAGGAATGTCAGGTTCCCTGGGAGTTCTCAGAAGAGGTTGTGGTGTCAAGGTTTCGTAGTTAAGAAACCGTGAGTCGGAAGAAGTGTTAGGTTGAGAGTGTAGGTATGTACTGGTGTCCTTTTTGGTGTCGGAATTGATCAGCCTGGAATCAGCTGTCTATTACAGAGACGAAAACTTATACGATAGATCCAACCAGTATTGAAAAGAAGGTTCCTCATTCGCAGAAAATTAAAGTACCGACGTCAGTGGTAGACGTCACTAAGACCTCGGGTGTTTTTATTTCAGACTGTGACAAAGATGACAAAGGGGTAGATAAAGGGTACTCCACTACCCTGGTCTACGGTACCAGAAGTAAAAGACTTACAACTCGAAATTCGGTTGAAAAAGTGAGAGAAGAAAGTGAAAGTAGTTCTCCGAAAAATCGAGGAGAAGTGAAAGACGGTATTCCCACCACAGTAGACGTATAGACTCCAATAACTATAAAGAGGGCCGTTAGAATTAAGGTGGAACACAAAGAAGGTCAGGTCGCAAAGAGTACTACAGGAGACGTATCTTCAATTTATTCGTCCCACTGTTATATGTCGGAACTGCATGAGGAAACGGATAAACCTGGTCAGACAACAAGGTACAGGTCAAGATTGACAACGAAAGACTGGACGTATGTCTAAAGAGTTCTCCGTCCAGTCCACCAGACCATAAGGGTAGAGAAAGTCTTAAAAGGTGTCAAATAACACTAGGTGTGTCAGTTTCCGAAACCATATCAGTTAATTCGTCTTTATCTACACAAAACAAAACAAAACAAAACAAAAGACCTTGAGAGAACGAAAAAGCTACTAGGTCGTCTACAACCGTTAAACTAGAGACCAAGGAGACGGAAAAAATTTTGGTCGAACTTGTAGTCCCTCAAGTACCATGTACATAACAACTTCGGACTGAACCTCTTAAAACTCGTAATGAAATGATCGTACACTCTACTCACGTTAACATGCCATCAAACTCGTAAGAAAACGTAACGGAAAGAAACCTTAACCTTACTTTTGACTGGAAAAGGTCAGGACACCGGTGACGACTCAAAAGGTTTAAACGACCGTATAACTCACGTCGTGAAAGTGTCGTAGTAGAAAGTCCTAAACTTTATCGGGATGACCTTAAGGTAGTGAAAGTGGTCGAAACAAGCATCACTACGAAAGATTCCGGGTGAACTGAAGTGTAAGATTCTACAGACCGAGATCTAATCACTAGTGTAGTAGTACTAATAGACCCAGTACTTCTAGAGAAAACATGTCAAGAAGACACATAAGAACGGTGGAGAAGAATTATAGAAGACGAAGAGAATCCAGGTCAGGTAAAGATAGGAAATGGTTCGGGTAGAAACGTACTTTACAAGGGAACCATAGAGATTAAAAGAACTTCTGTAGAGATCAGAAAGGGTAAGACAACAAAAGGAGATAAAAAAAACGTAACTAACGACTTCTTCCGAAAGAATATAGAAGAACGATAAGAAACCTTGAGACGTAAGTCTACGAATATGCAAAGGAAAGGAGGAAACGAAAAGAGGAGAGAAGAACAGTGTAGATAAACATTCTGGAGGGGTCTTTCATTAAAACGAAAAAATGTAAATAAAAGGTACCCCTAACAGAACCAGGGACAGAGGACATGTTACAGTGCTTGGAATAAGGTATCAAGTAGTCCGTGAGATAGATAGTGTAGATCAGGGAATTTAGATAAAGAGTGAAGGTGACATATTAGTATTCCCTAAACTAAATCCAGTATGGACTTACCAGATCGTCAAAAGAGATGAAAGAAGTCAAATTCAGACTTGAACCATTCTTCATCAAGTACTAGACTCGGTGTCAGTCGAGGACCAGAACAAAAAAAAACTGACATATCTCGAAGATGTAGAAATCGACGTTTCATATATTAGTTAGACTAAAACCACAACTGGTAGACCACTACAGGTGTACATCTCAGAAGAGAACACAACAACCTTCGCCCACAAACGATACCGGTCACTTAAAAGACCCTTTTGAGATAATCAGAAACAGGACGAAGTAAGGTGTAAGGTTCCGGTTTAAACGGACGACAAGGTCCACAAAGAACTGAAGGATGAAAAGGTAATGTCAGGGGATATTACTTTTCCCGTAGAAAAAAACCCCACAATCAAGATTTTCTAGAACATCCAGAAGTATTTTGACAAGTTGAAGTCAAAGAAGTCGTAATGACCAACCCCGTATCTGAACCTATTGATACTATAACTTAACAAACGGAACCTCTGCTTGTCTCTAGTAAGACAGTAAAAACTCTAACGTAGGTTCATGACGTAAAACCTGAGAAAACAACTGGGACTACCGATGAGGTAAAGAAGACTCCCTAAGGACGGGCGTCATCATCTACATTACCAGTAGACTCAATTTAAGTGGGTAAAGTCAGGTAAAATCAAGTGACTAAGGATCTTACAGCTGCAGGTGGGAACAGTAGAGAACAAACTGGTGAAGGTTAAACGGAACTTAGCACCTGGACTGTGAGGTCCAAGGATACGTTATAATGAGAAATGTTGTAACCTGGAACGGAGATAGTGGTCAGTGTAGGTGTTAACCCATAACAAAAACGAAACCGAGGTACGGAAGTAAGAAAGACCTCAATAAAGAGGTGACTAGAGGTCATCGTATAACCTCTTGAGGAGGAACTGGACTCCTCAAAAAGAAAACCATAGGATAGTAAAACGGAAAAGGATGACAAGTACCCAAAGAGTTCCGTTCTTATGACTTCACCAAACGGTAAGGGAAGAGGTCCCCTGGTGTAAGACAGACCGAAGAGGTGTTACTGGGGGGTGGGGGCGGGGGTAGAACCAACGGGGCGTCCGTACCGAACCAAAGTAACTCAATCTGTTCTGACACCAGGATCACATTAATCTAACTGATCAAAAGACACTCATACCAAAGTCACACAGACGGGAGACTACGGGAGAACGTTGTGAATGGTAGAATGAACCCAAAGAGAATGGAACCGTACCCCATAGAGAAGTGCCGACGAGGTCGTTTCGTGTCGGCGACAAGGAATGGAACCAACTCCCCATAGAGGAATGGTGGTGACAAGGACTGGAAGTTACACCCTATCGAGGAGATCCGGGAGGACACGGACGCGTCGGTGGTGAGGGGTCCAACGAGGAGGGTCTACGGCGGGGACCGGAGCTCGAGGCACACCGAGGAGTTCCAGTGGTGGTGACCAGAACCCGCGCTTCACCGAAGAGGACCGGTGGGGACTAGAACCTGCACCCCACAGAGGAGGGCCGGCGGTGACCGGAGCCTGTACCCTACAGAGGAGGACCGGCGGCGGGGACTGGAGTCTGCGTCCTATCGAGGAGAGTCGGCGCGAATCACTCGACCGAGTGTCGACGAACGTGAATCAATACATCTATTTTACTTCAACTTTTCTTTGTTTTTTGCAATTCTTTACAGATAAATCAAGAAACCGGGTAAAAAACTAACCCAGTAAATAAAAAGACCTTAACTCGACGTATTCAACGAACATATAAAAACTCTAATCAACAAACAGTCAACGAAGTAAACGATAATAAAAGAGGGTAAGTCTTCCGACAGAAAAGTGAAACGAATATAAAAGGAAACAACACGTCTTCGAAAATTAAAATTAATC
>SJYO01004576.1:37862154-38171469 GCA_006410555.1 Capra ibex
GACTGGACGTATGTCTAAAGAGTTCTCCGTCCAGTCCACCAGACCATAAGGGTAGAGAAAGTCTTAAAAGGTGTCAAATAACACTAGGTGTGTCAGTTTCCGAAACCATATCAGTTAATTCTTCTTTATCTACAAAAAAAACAAACAAACAAACAAAAGACCTTGAGAGAACGAAAAAGCTACTAGGTCGTCTACAACCGTTAAACTAGAGACCAAGGAGACGGAAAAAATTTTGGTCGAACTTGTAGTCCCTCAAGTGTCATGTACATAACAACTTCGGACTGAACCTCTTAAAACTTGTAATGAAATGATCGTACACTCTACTCACGTTAACACGCCATCAAACTCGTAAGAAAACGTAAAGGAAAGAAACCTTAACCTTACTTTTGACTGGAAAAGGTCAGGACACCGGTGACGACTCAAAAGGTTTAAACGACCGTATAACTCACGTCGTGAAAGTGTCGTAGTAGAAAGTCCTAAACTTTATCGGGATGACCTTAAGGTAGTGATAGTGGTCGAAACAAGCATCACTACGAAAGATTCCGGGTGAACTGAAAACGAAAAAATGTAAATAAAAGGTACCCCTAACAGAACCAGGGACAGAGGACATGTTACAGTGCTTGGAATAAGGTATCAAGTAGTCCGTGAGATAGATAGTGTAGATCAGGGAATTTAGATAAAGAGTGAAGGTGACATATTAGTATTCCCTAAACTAAATCCAGTATGGACTTACCAGATCGTCAAAAGAGATGAAAGAAGTCAAATTCAGACTTGAACCATTATTCATCAAGTACTAGACTCGGTATCAGTCGAGGACCAGAACAAAAACAACTGACATATCTCGAAGATGTAGAAATCGACGTTTCATATATTAGTTAGACTAAAGTCACAACTGGTAGACCACTACAGGTGTACATCTCAGAAGAGAACACAACAACCTTCGCCCATAAACGATACCGGTCACTTAAAAGACCATTTTGAGATAATCAGAAACAGAACGAAGTAAGGTGTAAGGTTCCGGTTTAAACGGACGACAAGGTCCACAAAGAACTGAAGAATGAAAAGGTAATGTCAGGGGATATTACTTTTCCTGTAGAAAAAAACCCCACAATCAAGATTTTCTAGAACATCCAGAAGTATTTTGACAAGTTGAAGTCAAAGAAGTCGTAATAACCAACCCCGTATCTGAACCTATTGATACTATAACTTAACAAACGGAACCTCTGTTTGTCTCTAGTAAGACAGCAAAAACTCCAACGTAGGTTCATGACGTAAAACCTGAGAAAACAACTGGGACTACCGATGAGGTAAAGAAGACTCCCTAAGGACGGGTGTCATCATCTACATTACCAGTAGACTCAATTTAAGTGGGTAAAGTCAGGTAAAATCAAGTGACTAAGGATCTTACAACTGCAGGTGGGAACAGTAGAGAACAAACTGGTGAAGGTTAAACGGAACTTAGCACCTGGACTGTGAGGTCCAAGGATACGTTATAATGAGAAATGTTGTAACCTGGAACGGAGATAGTGGTCAGTGTAGGTGTTAACCCATAACAAAAACGAAACCGAGGTACGGAAGTAAGAAAGACCTCAATAGGTCATCGTATAACCTCTTGAGGAGGAACTGGACTCCTCAAAAAGAAAACCATAGGATAGTAAAACGGAAAAGGATGACAAGTACCCCAAGAGTTCCGTTCTTATGACTTCACCAAACGGTAAGGGAAGAGGTCCCCTGGTGTAAGACAGACCGAAGAGGTGGTACTGGGGGGTGGGGGCGGGGGTAGAACCCAACGGGGTGTCCGTACCGAACCAAAGTAACTCAATCTGTTCTGACACCAGGATCACATTAATCTAACTGATCAAAAGACACTCATACCAAAGTCACACAGACGGGAGACTACGGGAGAACGTTGTGAATGGTAGAATGAACCCAAAGAGAATGGAACCGTACCCCATAGAGAAGTACCGACGAGGTCGTTTCGTGTCGGCGACAAGGAATGGAACCTACTCCCCATAGAGGAATGGTGGTGACAAGGACTGGAAGTTACACCCTATCGAGGAGATCCGGGAGGATACGGACGCGTCGGTGGTGAGGGGTCCAACGAGGAGGGTCTACGGCGGGGACCGGAGTTCGAGGCACACCGAGGGTTCCAGTGGTGGGGACCAGAACCCGCGTTTCACCGAAGAGGACCGGTGGGGACTAGAGCCTGCACCCCACAGAGGAGGGCCGGCGGTGACCGGAGCCTGTACCCCACAGAGGAGGGCCGGCGGCGGGGACTGGAGTCTGCGTCCTATCGAGGAGAGCCGGTGCGAATCACTCGACCGAGTGTCGACGAACGTGAATCAATACATCTATTTTACTTCAATTTTTCTTTGTTTTTTGCAATTCTTTACAGATAAATCAAGAAACCGGGTAAAAAACTAACCCAGTAAATAAAAAGACCTTAACTCGACGTATTCAACGAACATATAAAAACTCTAATCAACAAACAGTCAACGAAGTAAACGATAATAAAAGAGGGTAAGTCTTCCGACAGAAAAGTGAAACGAATATAAAAGGAAACAACACGTCTTCGAAAATTAAAATTAATCTAGGGTAAACAAATAAAACGAAAATAAAGGTCATAAGATCCTCCACCTAGTATCTCCTAGGACGACACTAAATACAGACTCTCACAAAGTGGATATAAGAGGAGATCATCAAAATGTCATAACATTTCATTTTATTTCATTTTTAATTTTATTTTTTTTTCAATTCTTCACACTAATTCTCCAAAGAAATTAAACAAAATGACCCGGTTCCGACCTTCATCGTGTGTAATAATGACCATCGTAAATTAACAGATATTTAGTCCATGTATGTACCATTGTAGATTGTAGTTCAGTACGACATTTTACTTCATAAGAGTCTTTTTCTTCCTTTATCCAAACTATTTGTTAAAGACAGTGTTTTACTTTATATTTTCAATTTTTTTCTAATTCTTAAAAGAGTGCAAACTAAGACACTCAAAACATAAAAGAAGTATTATATAGGAATGACGGTAGGAAAAGGTAGTAAAGAGGAAAGGAGATAAAGAAGATGAGGAAGTAACAGTACTTCAAGGTGTTTATTACTAATTCGTTGATTAATCACCGTCTGGTTTTTCAAGACATATCCCTCTCAAATCCTCACGTCAGACCAATCTTCCCCTTGATCCCCTGAACAGGACTTCGTAGACTATCACATTAAAGTAAACAATAATCTAAGATAGTAATAAACCTACCTTTACCACTTACTCCGACCACTTTAAACTTCCCCAACATTAATGAAGTACTGACGGAAAACTAGAGTAAAAATAAGTTCAATTGTTATTTCATCCACGTGACAGTAAGTATACGAGTGTACGAGTTAAGAGTCCAGTCTGGAATTTTTAAAAGAGTTTGTTACCAAAATCGTTCGGTAAAGTAAATAAACTTATGAAACAAAACAAAACTTGAAAAGGAAAAGATAACCTCATATCGGTCAATTATTACAACACTATTAAGGACCACTTCTCGTTTCCCTGAGTCGATATGTATATTTACATAGGAAAGAGACTGTTTGAGGTGAGGGTAGGTCCGACAATGTATTGTACCTCGTCTGAAGGGACACGATATGTCATCCAGGGACAACCGATAGATAAAATTTATATCGTCACGCATGTACAGTTAGGGTTCGAGGGATTAATGGGGAAGTGGGATAGGAAGGGGGACCATTCATTGGAATTAAAGGAAGAAATTCATACACTCAGAGAAAGACAAAACATTCAAGTAAACATAGTAAAGACAAATCTAAGGTGTATATTCCTTATAGTATACTATAAAGAGAAGAGACAGGTTGAATGAAGTAAGTCATACTGTTAGAGATCCGGGTAGGTACAACGATGTTTACTGAAATAAAGTAAGAAAATTTACCGACTCATTATGGGATAACATATATACATGATATAGAAGAAATAGGTAAGAAGACAACCTACCTGTAAATCCAACGAAGGGACAGAACCGATAACATTTGTCACGACGTTTTTTGTGACTCCACGTACATATGAAAGTCTGGTACAAAAGGACACCTTACCCTAACTTCCCAGTATACCATCGAGATAAAAATCTAAAAATTCCTCGGAGGTATGACAAGAGACATCACCGAGATAGTTAAATGTAAGACGTGTTATCACATTCTCACAAGTAAGGAGAGATGTGGAAGTCGTAAATAACACTTAAAGAACTACTAGGTAAAACTGTAAACTGGGTAAAACTGACCACACTCCACTATAGAATAGCATCAAAACTAAACGTAAAGAGATTATTAATCGCTACTACTTCTAGAAAAGTACACGGAGAACCAGTAGTCGTACAAAAGAAACCTCTTTACAGATAAATTCAGAAGTCGGGTAAAAAACTAACCCAATAAACAAAACCACTATAATTCGGAGTATTCGACAAACATTTAAAACCTCTGATTAGGGAACAACCAGTCTATTTAACGTTTATAAAAGAGGTAAGAAACTTGGAAATTCGGATTAATAAAAGATGGTGTAAACCATACAAATTGTTAGTGTTATAATTCATAATTTATTTTATAAAGGATACAACAAAAATAAATAGTGGACTTGGTCATATTTCTACCCCTTCACAAAATATCGTCTTCTATATATTCAATTACGTTGGTGACTCTTCCAAAGTAAAAAGTGAGACGAATCTTATATTAATGGTGTTGGACAGAGAATAAAAATTACACGAGTGTAACTTGATATAGAACGATTGATAATTAGACTTACTGTAACTCTTTCTACTCATTAATTTTCTTTTGAAATATTGATATTAATATAAAGTATTTTATTAACATTCAGTGTATAAAGATTACAATTCGTATAAGACAGATCGACTATCCTAAGTTACTGATACTTTCAGATTCTATATCTTTACTCACCAGGGTAAACTTATTTCTCCTTATTAACACAAGTTTCCTCTTATTTAGTTTTGGTAGTAGAAAACGTCAATCACATATAAGTCTGTAATCAGAGAATTTCTTACTATCTATAGTAAAGTTCCGTCATAAGATCTATGATACAACTTAAAATTTTTCATGTTCCGTGATAAACAAGATAGTGTATCGAACTTTATATCAACCCTTATATTCGATATATTAAAATTTTATTTCGACAAATTGTATATTCAATAAAGTTCTCATTTAATCAACTTCACCATCTATTTCTTATTTCAAAGACACTCGTTTCCTACTAGTCCCCTAAAGGATTACGTTTCCCTAATACACTCTAAAATTCCTTTTGAACACAAACAGACAATCTCCCTTTCTTCCTGAGAAAAGATTGTTTCCCCTTCTTACAATCATTTCCATGCATGTTCTTATAGATCTACTCAGACCTTCTTTATAATTGGATTTGGTAAAACAAATATTTACTGTTTGTGGGTTAGTTTTGATTGAATTTCTTTTTTCTTTAAATAACTGAGTGTGTTGATAGTTAATACTGCAACGACTTAGGTCCCCGTAGTTGTTATACTAATCCTGAGACAGAGAGGAAGGTTAAGATCCTAGGTCAAGGAGGGTAAGTGACCGAAGTAAAAGTCTTTCTAAGACGGATTCATCGTCCTTTCTTCCGTCGACATATGTATATATGTTGTAAATAATCTTTTGATCTGAAAATCTTTTTAAACTAACTAAGACAGTAGATAATGGTTTGATTACTAAGACTAGATTCACTATACAACTACTATGACACCAAATTTGACCCATTATCCGGGTTGAGTTCACCACTATGTCCTTCTAGGATGGATTGAAAATACTTTGTCCAACGGATACATTTCTACCAAAGTGAATGGACTTATTGTTTATTTCCTTAGAACTTTTCAGTGTTTTGTGCATATAAGAAATGTCCTTGCAGATGACGTGATTGGACGGTTTCATTTCCTTTATTAAGTCCCACATAGACTGGTATGTCTGCCTTTCAGTTAAATCATAGTCTAACACCTTCTAAAATTCTTGTTTATATAAAAGAACATAGAAGACTTATTAATTCTTCTAAAGAAGCCTTACTCATCACTATGAGACTTCCGGTATATAATCCTTCTAATTAGACTGTCCTTTATCTTAGCTAACGTTATTCCTCGGTTACCATCGTTCTTCTACTTAAACCCCTGATGTTGTGTATAGTTTTCTATTACACTATTTAGGGACTGGTATTGATTACTACTACTTTTATTACACCTTTAGTATAGATATATATAGATACACGTACGATCACGATTCAACGGAGTCAGCACAAACTGAGACTCTGGGATATGACATCGGGTGATCCAAGGAGGTAGGTATCTTAAGAGGTCCGTTCTTATGACCTCACCTAACAGTACGGAGGGAGGTTTCCTAGAAGGGATGGGTCCCTAACTTGGACGTAGAGAAAACAGAGGACATAACCGTCTGCTCAAGAAATGTGTGATCGTGGTGGACGTTTAGTGGTGGATATTTAGATGTGGACATGTATACATATCCATATGCGTATCACACACAATCAGTGAGTCAACACAGGCCGAGAAACACTGGGGTACCTGACATCAGACGGTCCGAAGAGACAGGTACCCTAAAAAGTTCGTTCTTATAACTTTACCCATCGATAAGGGAAGAAGTCCCTTAGAAGGGTTTGGTCCCCAGCTTGAGACCAGAAGACGGAACGTCTGTCTAAAAAAAAAAATGATAGACTCGGTACTATCTTTGGGTATGGATTTATATTTGATCGTTTTTCTGATGTAACTGTACTGAACAATTTAATATCCTGTTTTCTTAACTACTCTATCACTATCCAATATCACTTGCCACAACCTAAGAACTAGAGACTTCCTCTAAATCGAAACCGTGGTCTCTGGTCCGAACTAGTAAGTTCTCGTAAACATATGGTATCAAAATAATTACACTTTTCCCTGTCCCTTTCGAAGACTGTATCTGTAGTCTTCACCCTACCTCTAATGGGACTACGATCAGAAATCGGTCTGCAAAATATAGACGATCTTTCGATAATTAGTCTATTCTCTCTGTGGAGTTCGGACTGTCTCAAAGTGGTCCAGGGAAAGGGTGTTATATGTAAAAACTCTATCCTACCGTACAGTAGACAGTCGGTATTTCGTTAGCTACACTTATGACTAAACAACTCGACAAAAGTCGGTTTTGAATCATAATCCACCTTGGTAAAACTCCTTTCCGTTTAAGGTTTCGTTTATGAATCAAAGTAATTGTATAGAATTCTTTTTGTAAAGGTATTCCTTTTGTGTAACCAATCGAGTTCCAAACTCTTTTCAATTCAAGTCCACCTTGGTCCACAGTAGTACCGTTGTGTCTTAAAATTCTCTTTTTTTAGGCTGTGTATCAAATAAAGGAAGACGGTGAATTCCCTCTCTAATTTTTACAGACTCCTCACTGTGTGTCCGGCACCTCGACTCCACATGTACGTCGGGAAAGAGTCCTCCTGGGGACCAGACTTCGCGGAGCACTCGGGGGATGTGTGACGTGGCACACTCGTCCACTGGGATCTGATTCGTGTTTCATTTTCTCTTTCTTTCCTTAGTCTAAACCAATATAAAATTTAGTCAAGTGGGGTAAGTTACCACTACTGACTGAAAATTAACGGTCCGTCACACAGGTCTGACCTCTAACAATCCACTTAATCTATACTCACAATGGTAGTCTTCTGAATATAAGTTGACAAAGTGGTCCTTGAAAAAACATCAAGAACACCTCAAGAGAGGTAAAAGTGTGGGGTTCAGTTCTTGTTTACCAGGTTTATAGGTAAGATATACAAAATGGAGAAGACAGAAGAAAGTACCTGTCGAGGGGGTGGTCTAAACAAACTTTAAAATAGTTCCTCAATGAAGTCTTTTAAATATTATAATGTTCCTGGAGTCCTTTCTTTAGTTCCTACTGTGTTTATCTACTTCTCTATGTGGTACAAGGAACTAACTTTCTTAGTTATATCACTTTTACTACTGTGCTGGGTTTCGTTAGATATCTAAGTTATGTTAGGGATAGTTTGATGGTTACCATAATAAGTGTTTTAATCTTGTTTATTAAAGTGTCAAACATACCTTTGTGTTTTTCTGGGACTTATCAGTTTCGTTAGAACTCTTTCTTTTTACTTTGACCTCCTTAGTTGGAAGGGCTGAAGTCTTATATGATGTTTCGATGTCAGTAGTTCTGTCAAACCATGACCGTGTTTTTGTCTTTATATCTAGTTACCTTGTTCTATCTTTCGGGTATCTATTTAGAAGTGTGAAAACCCGTGAAATAGAAACTGTTTCCTCCGTTTTTATACATTACCTCTTTTTGACCAGTTGATACACATTTTCTTACTTTAATCTTGTAAAGAATTATAGTACGTGTTCTTATTTGAGTTTTACCTAATTTCTGGCTTTACATTCTTTGATATTTCGAGAATCTCCTTTTGTGTCTGTTTTGTGGGAGACCGTATTTGGTGTCGATCTAGGAAATACTAGGTGAAGGATCTTTTATTCTTCATTTTTGTTTTCATTCGTTTACCCTGGATTTATTCGAATTTTCAAAAACACGTTACTTCCTGTGATATTCGTTTCACTTTTCTGTTTGAAGTCTTACCCTCTTTAATTATCGTTTACTTTGTTGACTGTTTATTAATTAGAGATTTTATATGTTCATCGGGTACGTCGAGTTATGGTTGTTGTTGTTGTTGTTTTTTTTTTTAGTTTTTCACCCGTCTGAATATGTCGATAAAGAGGTTTTTTCTGTATGTCTACCGATTATTTGTACTTTTCTACGAGTTGTAGTGATTAATCTCTTTACGTTTATTTTTGATGTCACTCCATAGTAGAGTGTAACCTGTCTCACAGATGGTAGTTTTTCAGACGTTTGTTATTTACGACTTCTCCCACACCTCTCTTCCCCTGACAGAATGTGACATTCACCCTTACTTTTAGTTATGTCAGTGATACCCCTTGTCATACCTCTAAGGAATTTTTTTTTTTTTGATCCTTATTTCGATGGTACACTAGGTCGTTAGGGTGATGATCCGTATACGGACTCCTTTGGTCTTAACTTTCTCTGTGCACATGTGACTACAAGTAACGTCGTGAAAAATGTTATCGATCCTGTACCTTCGTTGGGTCTACAGGTAACTGTCTACTTACCTATTACTTCAATACCATGTATGTGTGTCACCTTATAACGAGTCGATATTTTTCCTTACATAAACTCAGTCATGATTACTCCACCTACTTGGATCTCGGATAATATGTGACATTTCATTCAGTCTTTTTCTCTCTGTTTATTCCATATAATTGTGTATATTTACCTTAGATCTTTCCATCATAACTACTAGATGAACATCCCGTCGTTTTCTCTATCTATAAAACTTGTGTCAACCCCTTTCTCTCCCACCCTATTGTTCTCTCATATTGTAACTTTGTATATACGATGGTATGCATTTTATCAGTATATATTTGATTTGAGTCGATATTTTTCCTCACGTCAAATCAAATCAAATACTACGTCCCTTGGGTTTCGATCACGAGACACTGTTGAATCTCCCCACACTACCCCTCCTTCCACCATCCCTTCCGAGTTCTCCTTCCGCTGTGTACATATGGATCGTGACTAAGTACAACTACATACAGTTTTGGATNTATTCTTCATTTTTGTTTTCATTCGTTTACCCTGGATTTATTCGAATTTTCAAAAACACGTTACTTCCTGTGATATTCGTTTCACTTTTCTGTTTGAAGTCTTACCCTCTTTAATTATCGTTTACTTTGTTGACTGTTTATTGATTAGAGATTTTATATGTTCATCGGGTACGTCGAGTTATGGTTTTTTTTTTTTTTTTAGTTTTTCACCCGTCTGAATATGTCGATAAAGAGGTTTTTTCTGTATGTCTTCCGATTATTTGTACTTTTCTACGAGTTGTAGTGATTAATCTCTTTACGTTTATTTTTGATGTCACTCCATAGTAGAGTGTAACCTGTCTCACAGGTGGTAGTTTTTCAGACGTTTGTTATTTACGACTTCTCCCACACCTCTCTTCCCCTGACAGAATGTGATAATCACCCTTACTTTTAGTTATGTCAGTGATACCCCTTGTCATACCTCTAAGGAATTTTTTTTTTTTTTTTTTTTTGATCCTTATTTCGATGGTATACTAGGTCGTTAGGGTGATGATCCGTATACGGACTCCTTTGGTCTTAACTTTCTCTGTGTACATGTGACTACAAGTAACGTCGTGATAAATGTTATCGATCCTGTACCTTCGTTGGGTCTACAGGTAACTGTCTACTTACCTATTACTTCAATACCATGTATGTGTGTCACCTTATAATGAGTCGATATTTTTCCTTACATAAACTCAGTCATGATTACTCCACCTACTTGGATCTCGGATAATATGTGACATTTCATTCAGTCTTTTTCTCTCTGTTTATTCCATATAATTGTGTATATTTACCTTAGATCTTTCCATCATAACTACTAGATGAACACCCCGTCGTTTTGTCTGTCTGTAAAACTTGTCTCAACCCCTTTCTCTCCCACCCTATTGTTCTCTCATATTGTAACTTTGTATATACGATGGTATGTATTTTATCAGTATGTATTTGATTTGAGTCGATATTTTTCCTCACATCAAATCAAATCAAATACTACGTCCCTTGGGTTTCGATCACGAGACACTGTTGAATCTCCCCACACTACCCCTCCTTCCACCATCCCTTCCGAGTTCTCCTTCCTCTGTGTACATATGGATCGTGACTAAGTACAACTACATACAGTTTTGGATAGTGTTATAAGATTTCATTAATAGGAGATTAATTTTTATTTTATTCAAAATTTACATTTTTTTTTTTTTTCTCAGACTATGAACGTCGTAAAAAGGAAGTAAACCTCTGGGGACCGGAAGGACGGACTATGGGAGAGTCATCTTTCGTGCAATTCCTTTGAAGATCCTCCATGAAATCGTCTTGATCTCACTTGACCGTCAATTCCTTAGTTTAAAAACTTTTAAGAAGAAGAGGTAAGAAGGACACTGATTTATAAGATCAAGTTTAGATTTCTGTAGACACGAATTTGTATTTTCATAAAATAAAAGTATACACCAAGGGAACTAAACGAGATCCAATAAAGAGGAGATGGATCAAAAAGGAAAGATATTCTCTGAAATTGAGGATTAAAAATTATAGTTCACAAAACTGAACTTTAGGAATTCGTAATACAAGTTAAACATGTTTTCATCTGACTTCTAAAACCATTAGACTTACTATAGTCCTTCTTCTAATTCCGAGACTTACCGTTTATAGGTTTGTGAACAGAGAACACTACAAATAAAATATTAAAACTGTCCTCTCTCATTTTAACCGTAGGAAAACTGTTTCATCATTATTATATTGGTTGGGGAGGTTAGAGAACCTCAATAAAACTCCGAGTTTACCTATATTATTTACGTATGTAATACCTTCGTATTTACTCTTCATAACTATAAATTACGGAAAATAAGACACTGAAGTAGTATTACGTTTGAATACAAGACCACTTAATTCCCACCTTTACCTTTCTGTCAAAGTTCTAAAGTTAGAAATCATGGAATACGGTTATAAACTGTTTGTCTGACGGTTGAGAAAAAATAAGTACTACTTATATCATTCTTCAACGAATAAGGATCGATAGAAAAGTTTATTGTCCTTACTTTACCTGTTCCTTAAATAAGCCCGGTTCTTTCATCAACTCTTAATGGTTAGTTAGATATGTTTTATATTTGTGACTTAAATTCGGGCAGACATAAAGTCGATAAAATGACTATTTCACAAACAGTTATAAAGTTCAATTGATACCAACTCAAACGGTGAGAGAAAATGACCCGTTGATAAACTTGTTGTCATCTGTCCGACCAAACACCGAAGATGAACATACCACCACCTTGTAAGTACTCACTAAAGAATTTCCCTTAAGTGTTTAATGAACTTTTTCAGTTATATTTAGGTCGAAATCTAAAGTCATTGACACCAGTTAAACTGTAAATCTTATTCATCCCTATAAAAGACCAAATAGACGTAAGAAAACGTACCAAAATTTACGATTTCTACTTTTGTCTTTTATATTTAGGCCAGTGATTTTTGAGGGACGAAAGGACTTCTACTAACAAATATAAAAGTAATGAGGTGACAAATAAATTTATACACAAATTCAATTATGATATTCCTCTATGTGTTTCATTGTGAAAAATCTTCTACTTCAGTCTACATTTGTATTTAAAGACTACGGAAGAGTCACTTAGTTTAATTCTGTCTTTTGGTAGAGATATTATAACCTTAAAACTTAGACTTAAAGAATTTGAGAACTTTTACACACGAAACATCGTTCTGGCAGAGAGGGAGTCCAAGAAAGAACCAGAGGAATGAACGACGACGACGACGATTCAACGAAGTCAACACAGGCTGAGACACACTGGAGTATCTACCGTCGGGTGGTCCGAGGTGGACAGGGACATTAAGAGGTCCGTTCTTGTGATACACAGTTTATAGGAGTCGGGGACACAGTCTGAAATTATAAAAGGACCGATGAGTCAATGACAATAAATATCTAAGACGTGGAATAGACCTAATAAAATTAGGAAAGAAGGAAGGTACTATAAATACAACCCTTTAGTTGTCATTCCATTCCAGTCGAAACAAACTACAGAAACAGGTAAACATTTTGTATAGGGTTATCCATCCACAACTTTTTTGTTTAAAAAGTTGTTTGGATAAAGGAGTCCTAGTATTACTATATTTAAATTATTTTACTTCCTAAACGAGATACATATAAGACAAGGATTTTTCGTGTTTTAACTTCTATCTTTTAGTTGAGTAGTGTAAAAACCCGAAGGGGTCACCGAGTCACCCATTTCTTAAGGGGAATTTAAGTAATCTGTGTCCTCTACGACCAAGCTAGGGAGACAGTCCTTCTAGGGGGACCTCTAGGTTACCGTTGGGTTAGGTCATAAGAAAGGACCCTTAAGGACACCTGTCTCCTCGGACCATCCGACGTCCGGTACTCCAACGTTTTCTCAACCTATACTGATTCCCTGACTTGTGTGTAAAGTTATTCTCAAAATGTCCAACGGGTCACCGTCAATGAACGGTTTCCGGGGACAATATGTGGAGGGACGAGGGGACTCGTCTATTCGCCAAACTCGTCTTCTACTGTCTGATAGTGATAAAGGGTATACAGTTTTGAACACAATGGTACAAAAGATATAAATGTCTGGATACTTTTACTTACGTTTTGAGACCCGACTTTCGGTTTGATTAGTATTTTCTTTCCTACGACACCTATTCTTGAACATTTCGGATTTAATCTGACTGGGTAACTGAACATAATGTTCTGTTGGGCATAATCTCAATCAACTGTCATATACATTTGATCTCCCCTACTGTTGTCACTGTCTCTGTTTTCACAGGAATCAGTAACTTAGTACAAGTTGAGAAATGTTGGAATACCTGACATCGGGAGGTCCGAGGAGACATGTACCTTAAGAGGTCCGTTCTTATAGTCTCAACCATCGGTAAGGGAAAAGACCCCTTAAAAGGGTTAAGTCCCTAACTTGTACCCAGAGGACGTAAAGTCCGTCTAAGAAATGGTGGATTCGGTGGTCCATTCGGGTCCCTGTTTCCACAATCATCAGTTTTTGACTATAGGTAGTCGACGGGGTATTTAGATCGTCAGTATATACGTATACACACACAAACACACACACACACACACACACATCTCTCATTCTCTCGTTCTTCTATTTATATAGTCATTTTTAGATCTCTCTTTCTTTTGATATCTTATATATGTGTTACTCTCTCACTTACACAGGAGACACAGACACATTGTCCTCCAACCCTGTTAAAATTTTAATTTTTTTCTTTAGTGAAAGTCATCCTTTTTTATTTTGTCTTTTCGTTTGTAAGAGTTATTTCTACTGACCACTAGTTTACTCTTAGAGAGTACAAAGATTCGTGAAATTCCATCTACTGTTTTTGGAACACTATTGTAATGAAGAAGATACGTGTATTCAATATTACATTAATCACTGTCTCGAAGTAGAAGACATGTCGGGAAGAAAAGAATTTGACAAAAAAAGCTCCTCCACCCTAACTTCCTACACTTTCCTCGTCCTGTTGTCTTCCCTTTATCGACTGTCACCATTCGTTGTAGTTGTAATTTATTCTCTCTGTCTTCTACCTAGAAGTGTAAGTAAGGGAAAAGAAGAACGAGTCAAAGAGGTCTTGTCGAGGTCCCCTAGGTTGATTGACATTCTGAGAACTTTAGAATCAGTGAGAAGACCTTTAGGTTGGTCAGTATCCTGGCTCTTAATTTGGGTCACTATAAAATCGTGGACATCTACAAGGAATCGTCCACCACGGTCAAACCTTTTCCAGGGTCCCTTTAAAACTAAGACGATGACGTAGGGGTTTAAGACCCGGTCAATGAATATGTGCGTCCAGTAGGTAGTAAAGTAATTAAGATTTGTGTAAAACTTTTGGAGAGTAAAATATGACAAACTTAAAACCAAGGTGAATAGTATAATACCGTCTCAATATAAAACAAACAAACAAACAAACAAACAAAACTTTACAAAATCCACAAAAATAAATAAAAATAAAAAATAAATAAAAATTAAATGAAATAAAAGAAAAAAAAAGAAAGAAAGAAAAAAAGAAAAGAAAAGAATAATAATAATAATAAAAAAAAAATGAAATGTTACGACTTTACCAAAACGGTATGTAACTGTACTTAGACGGTACCCACA
This sequence comes from Capra ibex, assembly GCA_006410555.1. Taxonomy (NCBI): domain Eukaryota; kingdom Metazoa; phylum Chordata; class Mammalia; order Artiodactyla; family Bovidae; genus Capra; species Capra ibex. The sequence continues at coordinate 37,876,973 of SJYO01004576.1, forward strand.
CGTACTCAAGGGTTAGGACTTGGGCGGAGGGTGGTGGGAGGGGTATAGTAGAGAAACCCAGTGGGGTCACGTGGTCGGGGTTCGTAGGATATAGAACATAGTTTGGATCTGACCGCTAAGTGAAGAACCAACCCTCTCAATATAAAATAAACTTCACATTCACGACCACTTCGCTTCACTTTCAGTGAGGTAGTACAGACTGAGAAACACTGGGGTACCAGATATGTCAGGCTCCCTAAGAGGTCCGGTCTTATGACCTCACCCATCGGAAAAGGAAGAGGTCCCTTAGAAAGGTTGGGTCCTTAGTTTGGCTCCAGAGGACGTAACGTCCGTCTAAGAAATGGTCAACTCGGTGTTTCTTTCGTGTTTCTTTCACGACTTCAGTAACTCATAGAACTATATACCCTCAATATGTCCATATATGTATTCATTTTTACCAAACTTAACGTGTGAATTTTAATCACGTAAAAAAGGTTATGAAACCGGTGGACTACGTTTCTCAACTGAGTGACCTTTTCTGGGACTATGACCCTTTCTAACTCCCGTCCTCCTCTTCCCCTATTGTCTCCTACTCTACCAACCTACTATAGTAGCTGAGCTACATGTACCCAAACCCACCTGAGATCCTAAACCACTACCTATCCCTCCGGACCGTACTACACCAAGTACCCCAGAGTTTCTCAGTCTGTACTGACTCGCTGATTTGACTTGACTTGACTTATATCCGAAAAGACTTGTCATAATCGAAAAGACCACCGAGTCACCATCTCAGACGGACGGTTACATCCTCTGTACCCAAACTAGGGACCCATCCTTCTAGGGGACCTCTTCCTTTACCGCTGGGTGAGGTCATAAGAACGGACCTTTTAGGGTACCTGTCTCCTCGGACCACTCGATGTCAGGTACCACAGTGTTTCACAGTCTATACTGAATCACTAATTTGTTGTTCTTCTTGTTTATGTATAGTGTCATACATAAAATATGTAGTTGTTTTAAATTTTACAAAAAATTTTAGTATTGGAAAACTGACCTCCTAAAAAAGAACATTTTATCACTACATTATCTACATTATCTTATCTTACTACATTATCTTAATTTTATCTTTCTCATCCGAATACATTACGGAGAAAAAAAAAAATCTTCTGACTAGAAGTATTTCGGGAAATAGAGGGAACTAGAACAAAGGTATAAAACTTTATTTACTTGAGATTCAAGGACTCGGACTAGGAGTTCGATAAGTGATGTTTTGGTTCACATTTAACCCGTTTATAGTCTAGTTGAAATAAGTGCACTTTACATCAGGGTTAGGGAAATGTTAGTCTGTACTTTTCCAAGGTATAAAAGACAATTACGGAAGAGTCTAAAATAATAATGTACTTTAAGTACTTATTTTATAAAGAACATCTGTCGTTAGATGTGAATACGTATTTTGTTTGGTTAAAGATAAGAAAGTTTCCTAATGAAAAAACTCTTAAGGAATTTTAATAGAATGTTAAATAATCATTGACCTATATCGTTGTATACAAGACCCTACGAAACTAAAACGTAGTCGGAAAAAAAAACAATTGTCTTACACTGATACGACGGAATATACTATAGGTTCTGTTATTTGTTTAGTCTCTTCTTTCCTCTGAAACCATTTTTAACCGTAGATTATAGGGCGAGTAAGTGAATAAGTACACAAATTTCTTTGATCCTCCTCGTGGTTTGAATCGGTGTCCATCGTTCTTTCTTTGACCTTCCGGTTTCTCATTCTACGTCTTCAAAGGGAGTTCATCGAGTGTCAGAATTAATTATTCAAAATTTTTGTAATGTTAATTATTTACTACATTTGAGTGTTCATTATCCATTCCCGAAGGGACCATCGAGTCGATCATTTGGTAGGTGGACGTTACGTCCTCTGGGGCCCAACTAAGGATCTAACCCTTCTGTGGGATTTTTTTCCCTTGCCGACGGGTAAAGCCATAAGACCCGAGCTTAAGAACTTGATACATCAGGTACACCAATGTTTCTCAGTCTGTGTTGACTAGCTAAAAACGAAACTTCCCTTATATCCTTTGTTAGTCAAATCAAGTCAAGTCAAGTCAACGAGTCAGTAAAGGCTGAGAAACGTTGAGGTACCTGACGTCGTGTGGTCCGAAAGGACAGGTAGTGGTTGATGGTCTCGAACGAGTTTGAGTACAGGTAACTCAGCCACCATGGTAGGTTGGTAGAGTAGGTTACAGTAGGAGAAGACGAAAGTCAGAAAGGATCGTAGTGCCAAAAAAGGTTGCTCAGTCGAGAAGTGTAGTCTACCGGTTTCATAACCTCAAGTCGAAGTTGTAGTCAGGAAGGTTACTTATAAGTCCTGACTAAAGGAAATCCTACCTGACCGAACTAGTGGAACGTCAGGTTCCCTGAGAGTTCTCAGAAAAGGTTGTGGTGTAAAAGTTTCGTAGTAAAGAAGTGACGAGTCGAAAGCAATACCAGGTTGAGAGTGTAGGTTTGTATTGGTGACCTTTTTTGTATCGGAACTGATCTGTCTGGAAACGACTATTCATTACAGAGACGAGAAATTATACGACAGATACAACCAGTATTAAAAAGAAGGTTCCTCGTTCCCAGAAAATTAAAGTACCGTCGTCAGTGGTAGACGTCACTAAAACCTTGGGGGGTTTTATCAGAGAGTAACAAAGAGGTAAATAAACGGAACTTTACTACCCTGGTTTACGGTACTAGAATCAAAAGACTTACAACTCAAAATTCAGTTTAAAAAAGTGAGAGGAGAAAGTGAAAGTAGTTCTCCAAGAAATCAATAAGTTAAAAACGATATTCCCACCACAGTAGACGTATAGACTCCAATAACTATAAAGAGGACCGTTAGAACTTAGGTCAAACACGAAGAAAGTCGGACCGTAAAACGGACTACATGAGTCGTATATTTTATTTATTCGTTCCAATGTTACATGTCGGAACTACATGAGGAAAAGGATAAACCCTGGGCAGACACTAAGGTACAGGTGAAGATTGACAACGAAGAACTGGATATATGTATAAAGAGTCCTCCGTTCATTCCACCAAACCATAAGGGTAGAGAAAGTCTTAAAAGGTGTCAAAAGAAACTAGATGTGTCAGTTTCCGAAACCACATAGTTATTTTGTCTTCATCTATAAAAAGACCATAAAAGAGCGAAAAAGTCATTAGGTTACCTACAACCGTTAAACTAGAGATCAGGGAGACGGAAAAGATTTAGGTCGAACTTGTGACCTTCGAGTGTTAAGTGTAGGACAACTTCGGACAGAACCTCTTTAAACTTGTAAAGAAACGATCGCACACTCTACTCACGTTAACACACCATGAAACTCGTAAGAAACCGTAACGGAAAGAAACTCTAACATTACTTTTGACTGGGAAAAGTCAGGACACCGGTGACGACTCAAAAGGTCTAAACTACCGTATAATTCACGTCGTGAAATTGTTGTAGTAGAAAATCCCAAACTTTATCCAGTTGACCTTAAGGTAGTAAAGGTGATCGAAACAAGCACCACTACGAAGGATTCCGGGTGAACTAAAGCATAAGGTCCTATATTATCTGTATGAATAATCCGTATATCAATGTTACCACACAATCAAAATCTTTATTTGGACGGAAAACAATACTAAAGTCTCGAAAAACGATTTAATATTTTTATTACTTACTTAATATGTATAAGATTACCTTGAAGAATCAACCATTTTATTTGATTAGTACATTTCTGATATTCAGTACAATCCTTATTTATATAGATTTAGTATAATCTTAGTAGTCAGTAAATTAAGTTTAATAATATTTTCATATTTCTAAACAATCGAGGTTTAAAGTAATGGTTGAAGTAATCGACCGTAAAGTAAAAAATATTCTTGATCGAAATTTAAATATAACGTATAACTTATTAAGACACGTGAGTTCTCTTGAGGAAATGTTCTCTGTTTTTCAGACTTTTAATGTTTCAAAAATAACAACGATCCTTAAACAATCCTATTATACAATCCTATAGTATAATCATGTTTTCTATTATTCTGGTATCAGGTCAATTTTCACACATCCCTCTTTAGTCAATAACATGTGCTACCCGTAAGGACTATCGGTCCTTTATTTATTAGAGTCCAAAAATACTAAATTCTCACGAGTCACACTCACTACATTTCAAATAGTGAAGTCCTTTCAAAGTCTAGGACGGAAGTATCCCTAGTTAGGACCCTCTCTCAGTTTCGACTTCACAGTATCTTTACATTATCAGTAGACGTTTAATTTAATACTAAATTACATTTAAATATCTCTATTAAACAATGTTAATTTCGTTTCCCACATATTGATGGTTTCCTTCATTTATTTTATGAGCAAACTATCTGCTACATAGTTTTCTTTTAGATGAAACCTTTTAATCCTGGATCAGTTTTTAAAAATTTTAATTTATAAAATTATAAAAAAGTAAACGAAATTATATTAATTATATTGTAAATTTTATATAGTAAATATAGATGTCTGAGTATATAGGTGGAATGAAAACACCTAAAAGACATTATTACCCAAGAGTTGAATTACACTAGAAAAGTTTCCAAAATTTAAAATACGATTATTGGAATAGTATTAAGAGAGTCTATGATCCATATGAGGGACCACCGACTTTGACATCTCACAGTCAGATGTTACGTCCGCTGGACCCAAGTTAGGGACCCAACCCTTCTAGGGGACCTTTTCCTTTACCGTTGGGTGAGGTATAAGAACGGACCTTTTAGGGCACCTTCCTCCTCGGACCATCCGATGTCAGGTACCCCAACGTTTTTCGACCTGTACTCACTCGCTGAAGTAAAAGTGAAAGTCCATATGTGTGACGTTAAATTATAAGTCACCCAAAATTACAATCTGTATTCAGAGATTAAATTTTTAATTGAGGTGTGATGATTTATATGTAACGACGTTATAATTAATTGTATATGAGCTAGTCACGTTCATATAACTAAAGTTTTTTAATAAGTTGAGTTTTTTACTTTATAATAAACTAAACAAAAAGAGTTACTATGTTATTCGTTAACTTTCGAAAATAATATAAACATTTTATATATGTAAACAACTTAATTATTGTTTTTATTTATTTACCTTAGATTTAAAATACATATTGTTTGTATTCTCACTTGTATTGTACACATGTATCGAGTCTAACAAAATTATTTACCTAGTTGTGTAATATCCGGGGTATAGTTCTTTATTTATTAATATTTATGGGGGTCTTTGAGTAGAGTACAAAGTAAGGTCAGTTGTAGGACAGGAGTTACCATTGATGTTTAGTTACTTCTATAATTATTAGTAAAAATAAATTTTTATCGTAATATCGAAATTCGAAGTTTAGATGATATGTTAAAGTCCACGAGGGAGTCGTAAATGGAGGAAATTATAATCGAGTACACAACGAGGTTTAGACCCGTAACAATTTTGTTTGAAGTATTACCTCGACCTGGAGGGACAATAATTTATATTCACGAAATCCTCTTCTAAAGTTCAATGTTCCATAGACTTTTATAATTATGGAACGCTAAAGACCTAATCATTTTACACAATCCGTGGAATTACTCGTGAAACGATACATGATAAATTTAGAATACTGTTGGAAGACTCTATTTATAATATGATTTAAGATACACTCTCTTAACTACTAGTCTCTCTTATATACTGAAGGAATGTTAGTTTGTACATAATCTTACATTCCAGTTCTAAGTTCCGTTTTAGATGGTGTTCACAGAATTTACTTTCAGGGAGTCAACACAGGCTGAGACCCTTAGGTACTAGGGTTTCTAGCACCAAAGGACATAACGTTCGCCTAAGAAGTGGTCGACTCGGTGGTCCCTTAGGGTTCTTATGACCTCTCCCCTTGGATAAGGAAAAGGTTGTCTAGAAGGGCTGGAACCTTAACTTTACCCCAGAGGACGTAACGTCCACCTAAGAAATGGTCGACTCGATGATCCCAGAATTTATGATATGATTGAAGGGAGGTAAATTACAAAGTTTTTTATTCTTATAGTGTATATATTCTTAGTAACAGGGTATTGTCTGAATCAATCGTGATATGAAATTATAAGTGATAAAAGAGACTATTTAATTAAAATGGATTAACCTATATTAAAATTTTACTTTTACTACTGAGTGACATCACAAATAAAAGGAAAGTAAACTATATAAGTAAAGTTAATCGATTTTTTTTTTTTTAGAGATAAAACTTCGTGGGTCCTATATTAAACAAAGTACAAAAATCACAGACTTCACTAGTCGCAAAAGTGTTAAATTAAAAAGAAACAGGATTAATAATATACATCCACCTTAATATAAAATATTTTCATTTTGTATGTAGAAAGAGAGTAGAATTTTAAATTCTACATTTCTACCTACTCTACTTTAATTTACAAATCCTTGATACATAAAATTATAGTATTTTCGCGATTTAGAAAGATCTGGTGAAGATAGTAATAATTTCTATCGTAATTGAAAAAGAACTCATGTAGTCAAAAACCTCCAAGAAATGGAAAACATATGTCTCTTTAAGTAGTGTTACACCTAGAGTTGTCTTTAAGTCGGATGTAGTGTTCGATATTGTTCGTCTTATTTTGTTATACACTCTTATATACGTCACACGTTTTGTCAACGAGATTTTCTAAGAAGTCCGGTGTCCCAGAGTCCCTCCCCTCTCGGAACGACAATGATCGATAAGCCCTTTCTCGTAACTCCTCAACCCTATTTCGATCTTAAAGATTTCATTTTTGAATTCCATGTCGTAAGGTCTTTCTTCCTTGTGACCCCACCGAGAAAATTGTCTTTTTTACCGTTACTGAAATCGGTTTAAAATTACAATTAGACTGTTCGTAGTATTCTTTGTCTGACCTTCTCCTTTGTGAAATCTGTTCCGTAAATCTCTTAATAATAGTAATGGAACGATACTGTACTTTCACACTCCTATATTATTGAAAAGTTTTCCTACTAAATAGATTTCTTCATTATCCACAGGGAACCGAGAAAAGAAAATTTTTAAGATCAACTTATTTTATTTATTTAAATATAATTTTTTTTTTTGAAAGACCTTCCGGTTTGTAACATTATCCCATCTTATTTTATTTTTATTTTCTTTGAACCATTTCTTCATTCTTAAACCCCCGTTGTAAATTTTTTCACAAAGTCAGACTTTACTTTCGATTGGTATTCGTTTATTAAGACCTATAATGTATATATGAACATCGTATATACATACGATGTTCGTATTGAACATCGGATTCTCACAGGAATTACCTACTACTACATAGAAATGTCAGGACAATCGTGTTATGGACAGTGCAACATGTACGACTTCTTAAGAATCAACGACTTTACTTAATTTTGGTTACTGAGGAATTTACTACTATTTCTAAAAGGAAAGTACTACCTCTCTACGTTATACATGTTGTCTCACCCATACATGTTAATCCCGTATATGTTACACGACACCCGTGGTTTCCTCTATTCCTTCACGATACAATCCCTAGATCCCTTCCAATCTAGTTGTCACATCTAAAAATTGATTAAGTGATTTATGTTTATTCTACCTCTGTAACATCTGGACTCAATGTCTCGTCTATAAAGTACTACTCTAGATAATTACACTTACTTTTTCTGTACTCAAATAATAATTATAAGAATTACGTAATTTACTAGTAGAGAGAGTAAAATATCAGGAATTGAATTTTATATTTCTGTTGTCGTTACTTTTTAATCTTATACAGGACTAAAACTATAAAAAGATAGTTTTTGTCAGATCAAGTAATGATTACAAGATAAACACACTATACTTTCCCTTTTATAGTGACTTCAAGTTTAATTATTTTAAATGTTTACTTTTACTCCTTTCGTTAAATTGTTACTGATTTCTTACTGACTTCATATAGACCCTAAGGGAAGATTAGTAAATTATTTATTACTGGTTATTTAAAACAATTCTTGGTGTTATTCATGACTCCTAATTAGGGACTTTTTTTTTTACTCATTTTTACAATGTCGGTAACTGGGACTGGAGGACCACAAAATTAATGAGACATTACTTATAGATGAGGAAGATATACGTAGATAAGAAGGAAAAAGTGTACTATCTCGAAGTATGTATAAATACTTAGGAGTTCGTTCTATGGTCCTATCTTTCGTAGACCTCAACTCAGTAGAATAACGACGGTAGTTGTAAGGCGGGTACCTAAAACTTATAACTCTAAGACTTTTATTCACCCTTAAGAATTTTTAGAAACTTTCTTTTGGAAGTCACTCTCTGGCATTCCTTTCATCTTAATTTTTTAACTCCCTATCTTACTATCCGAGTCACAATTCTATCACACGTTCTCTGGAACAAATTTGTGAATCTATACGGTTATCTTTATAACATTTAATTAATTGGAGGTTAATTTTTTTATTTAAATATAATTTTTATTTATTTATTTACTTTTTTCAAAATTACTTTTGAATTTTTATTATTTCCGTTTTCACGACAATTTTCTGATTTTTTTTTTTTTTTTCCTTCTTCTTCTTCTTTCTTTATCGTGGTAAGGGCTTGCAAGATAAATGTACTTCGGTAATTAGTTATTTCGGGGAGACAAGAATTTGATAATACTTAATCTAAAGATGGGAATCTCTGATTTTATAGGAACTAAATATTTTAGATCCCGAAGGGACCACCATTTCTTAGACGGACGTTGCACCCTCTGGACCCAAGTTAAGGACTCAGCCCTTCTAGGGGACCTCTTACCTTCCCGATGGCTGAGGTCATAAGAACGGACCTCTTAAGGTACCTGCACCTCAGACCACCAGATGTCAGGTACCCCAGTGTTTCTCAGTCTGTGTTGACTCGTTGATTTTGATATTTTAGATTGTATACGATAAATACCATAAGTGTGAAGATATGTTATATATTTATTAATATATTCAATTGAATAATTCATCTTATTTGAATTCCTTTGTTACTTCTGAATGTACTCCTTCACTGTAAATTCGTATCTTGAACTATTGTAATTTTACCATGGTTAAAGAAACAAGACTAGTTAGGAACGTGTTGAAAACGAATTGGATCAAGAACCTAAAGTATACAATAGTACACTAAAGGTTATCAAATACAAAGGTAACGTAAAAGGTTACTAAAATTATCATATATGTATATTTCTCAACTAAGACACATAAAAAGTATATACTACACTTGTAATGATTTAATTGACAACTCAATATCATCACTCTATTTTGGGTGAACCAGTATTCCAAAATAGTTAAAACGAAATAGGATCTAAATCAAAAGATTTTGACTTAAATTCTTAAGACATAACTAGACATTGAAAGAAAAGAACCTTACAAAATCGTCCAAAACTCTAGCGACGATGTGACCGGAGTCTTTTATAAATAAGGAAGAGATAAAAGATTTTTTCAAACTCAATCGAACAAAAATAATGTAATAATCTACAACATATCTTGATTCGTTACTTTGACAGACCAGATCTGAAGTCAAACACATTTCATACATTAATGTCTAAGTTAAAGGAATTCTCTAGTACCTGTGTAAAGAACCCTAAAATAAGGTTAAAGTGTTTTACCACTTAAAGTTTCTTAAATAGTCAAACAAATACATCAGTCGATTAACCAAATATTACTAAGTGTCAGATGGAAGTGTAGTACTATAGAAGTACTCTATAACGCCAAAGGAAAAAGAACAATAATCAATAAAGAGAACTAGTAAGAACGATCTTTAAATGGTTAAAATGAGTAAAAAGTTATTTCGTTGAAAATACAAACGAAACAATAAAACGAGATAACTAAAGACGAATGTGGAAATAATAAATAAAAACCTATAGATAAAATCTCCTTAAAAAAATTATCTAAAACTCTATTATTACACTAAAAAGTAAAATTTTATAAAAAGAAATAATTGAATAAGTAAACTTCAATACAAAAGGAAGATGTGTGACGAACTTAACTTGAGGTACTTAAAACTAAAAAAAATTAATAACAAATTAAAGTGAGACACATAAAAAAGAAGAAATAACTTCTGGATATCTGATGAATCTTTTTCATAACGAACTAAAAGTTCACAAACACTCAAAATGTCCATAATAAAGAACAACTTACTCTAATACCAGCTGTATTAGGTAAAATTATACACGATGGAAGACTTTAAACAAAACGAAACTCAGAAGGGTGTCAAAGAAGTCTTAGGTAAAAGATGGACACATCGAATACGAAATTACTTATAGGGTTCCCTTTAGTCCGAACTTTTAGCCTCCTTATAAAGATACACCAGGGGGATGAAATTTTTGAATATGGCGATACTAGAAACTAGTAGAATCGTAACGACTTGAGTTAAACGTAAAAGAGGTAGGTGACTCTGACAGGGAATGACAAAGTACAGACATGGACGAACAAACTTTTTACAGGAGTCCCTATTTGAGTCTCACTTATATCTCGAAATTTTTTTTTTTTTTAAATAGGAAGAGAATTGTTAAAATCATGATACGATAGTTTACAAACTATAGACATCTCAAAAAAAAAAATTAAAATAAAAACAGTAAATACGGGTCGACACATAAACGAATATCACGCTCCTTTTAGATTCTACTTAATAAGGTAGAATCTCATTAACCAGGACTCGGAGTAAGACTCTGACTTATCTTATCGGTGTATCTCATTTGATGGATCTTTTAAGTTAACAAATCGTAAAAAAAAGAACATGTCTTTTTCAGACCTTTACCACTATCTAAAATATCCACTCTCCCTCCAATTTTCAACCCAATTTTAGGTGTTCCAGTTAACTTGAATTCAAATTACACCCTCTCTTGAGAGTTATAACTCTGTTTTGTTTTATAAAGAAATAGTCTAGATTAGAGAACTGAGATAAACAGTGAAGGTGACATATTAGCTTCCCTAAACTAAATCCAGCATGGACTTACCAGATCACCAAATAGTATGAAAGAAGTTAAAGTCAGATTCAAACTGTTATTCCTCAAGTAATAGACTCGGTGTCAGTCGAGGGTCAGAACAAAAACGACTGACATATCTCGAAGAGGTAGAAACCAAAGTTTATTATATTAGTTATACTAAAGTCACAACTGGTAGACCACTACAGGTACACATCTCAGAAGAGAACACAACAACCTTCCGTCACGAACGATACTGGTCACACAAGAGAACCGTTTTGAGACAATCGGAAACGGGATGAAACAAAACATGAGGTTACGTTTTAGACGGACAATGAGGTTCATAGAGAACTGAAGGTTGAAAACGTAAGGTCAGGGAATAGTACTTTTCCTGTATAACAAAAGTCATAATCAAGATCTTTCAGAACTCCAGAACTATATTAGTAAGTTGAAGTCGAAGAAGTCGTAATGACCAATTCCGTATCTGAACCTAATGACACTCTAACTTACCAAACGGAATCTTTTCTTATCTCTAGTACGACAACAAAACCTCTAACGTAAGTTTATGACGTAAAGTCTGAGAAAACAACTGATACTACCGATGAGGTTTTAAAACTATTCCAATTTGAGAATTGTGTAATTATTAAACACCAAGGGTGAAAATCTATGTGGATCTTCATTTACACATCAGTTTCGAGAAAATCTCAATATTCTTTCAGAAATGTAATCAACGGACATTATCGGTTATAAAGAGTATCGAAGAAGAAAAAATAATAAAAAATTAAAAATAAAAATGAAATAAAATGAAATGTTATGACATAACCAAAACGTTATGTAACTGTACTTAGGTGGTGCCCACATGTACACAAGGGTTTGTACTTGGGGGGAGGGTGGAGGGAGGGGTATTGAAGAGAGACCCAGTAGGGGTACGTGGTCGGGGTTCGTACGACATAGGACGTAGCCTGTATCTGACCTTTATTTTCTTTTTTATTTGTTTACCCTAGATTAATTTTAATTTTCGAAGAGTATGGAAGAAAAAAAAAAAATCTGATAGATAATAGAAAATTATATCTTCGAGATCTAGATTTGACGGGTCATACTATATGTTATTGGCGTACACTCATAAAGTTAAATTTAATCAATTGTAAATTATTTTAAATCTTTTAATCATTGATCATCGAAATCAGTGTAAAATTGACGGTATTCACTAGTTATCGTTATAATACCCATGTAAAGTAACAGTGTGTATGAAGACAACCTTTCGTGACGTCTTTCTCTTTCATTTTCGAAGAATTTAACTTTATTAATACATCCCCTCCTTTTTATTAAAAGGGAGATAGGATCCAAGAACCGATTTTCGGGAGGGGGGTATTATTATTATTTTTGTGTGATTGTCCTCTTTTTATTTGAAATAATTGGACCCATGAAAGACATATATACGCCTTAAGGGTTCTTTTGACTTATTGAGGGGGTTTACTGGGTGTAGTGTTGGAATTTATGGTAGTGGTAAATTTCTGTTTTCCCAAAGGGACCACCGATTCTGTCATTTCGTAGACGGATGTCACGCCCTCTGGAGCCAAGTCAGGGACCCAACCCTTCTAGAGGACCTCTTCCTTTTCTGTTGGGTGAGGTCATAAGAACGGACCTTTTAGGGTACCTGTCTCCTTCCGATATCAGGTACCCCAGCGTTTCTCAACATGTGTTTACTCACTGAAGTGAAAGTAAAGATGACATGTCGTTTCACCTTAGTTGATGTTCATATGTATTTAGCGGAGAAGAAACCTAAAGGAAAGGTAAATCCAATGGTGTCTCGTAACTCATCTCAAAGGACACGATATACCAACCAAGAGTAATCAATAGATACCTAACTCTTCTAACCTTAATGGGTCCCTAACTTGGGATCAGAAAGTGCAACATCTGTCTACGAAATGACAGACTCGGTGGTCCCTTTAGATATATGTCTATATTAGATCAAATTAGAGAGACGAAAGATCCGACTTTTGTCTGTAATCTTTAGTTCCCTTCCTTTGTACGTCCAATCTACTACTAGTTTAGGTCTATTCTCCGTAACACCTGAACCTAGTCCACCACAAATATTTATTTCTTACCTTGTTGTTACCTTAAACCTAAATAAGACCACAACTGATTTTATATATTAGTGTTGTACTTCCATCTCTCAATAAAATAAACCACCCTTATGAATCCTGAGACTCGGGTCCTCTGTCCTAGATTCATCGAGACTCTTTTGACAAGATTCCTCCGTCCTCCCTTTCAGTCCGATATACATTCAAACATTGTTTCTCGTCCCTCAGACTTGTAGTTTCCAGGCCATAGTTCAATTCCTTGAATCATAAGATGCATACCCTTTTCCGTTCCGAGACCTAAGTGACTTAATTAAGGAAAGTATACGTGGAGTTGAGAGATCCCGGTCATGGTAAAGGAACGAGTAGAACGAAGAAAGTAGGGGAGTCGAGGAGTCGTTAGTGGTACCTCCCACCGTCACAGGTGACCTATCGTCAAAACCCTCGGGAGTAAGTGTAAACCTCCGGTCTTTAGTGACTACCGACACTGTAATGAACAAATAGTCGTACCGTCCTCTATAAAAGTAAAGTGTAACCTATAAAGGAGTGTCCAACACACACCGTACTCACTTGTTTTTATTTACTCACCTTCAACTATCTTACAAAAATCGGACTAAACCTCAACGGTAGTGGTCGACATCAACCCTCCTGATTTCCTTAGTTCAGACCCACCATATCTTCGGGTCCTCAATATACAATTCGTACAATATAATCTGTATATCTGTCAACTGGGAACTTATTACCTCCTACTCTGTAACTGGGGATGTGTCAGTTTTTAGGAGTGTATTAGACAGGATATTGGAATGGACGTCAAGACGTAAGAGTCTAAGTTGGGTAGTACCTAACACATTACGTACAAATATTTTTTTAGACGTATCTTCATCTGTACGAGTAAAGTTTGACTACAACATATTCCTAGTTGACACAATCTTGTCTTTGTGTTGACCTTTATATCATCCGTCAACGTAAATCTACAAACCTAAAAATTTCTTTTCTAACCTGACGTCTATATTGTATCATAAGAGACAGTATACCACAAATTTCACTTATTTAGTTTTCTCTGATCTGATTCGGGATCTTATTAGGTTATAATTGTCTAACCTCTCTTCACTTCTTTGAGAGTTCCATCTAACTCTTCCTAATCGGACACTTCTTCCTCTCCATAGTTCTACTCAATAGAATGAAGTCGATTATGTTTAACCGAAAAACCTCCCACTGTAACCTTTTGTTATAAAAATAATACTGTGGATGGTGGTAGACGAGTTTTTTCCTTTATTCTACATACATTTTTATTTTAATGAGATTCTACTTGTCGAGGGGAAACGGTAACACGGTACACATTGACTATCAACATTCGTGAATTTCCTGTTTAATTCTTTTCATATATTTCTACATTTTCACTTCCAACGAGTCAACAAAGGTTGAGAAACGTTGGGATAGGGAAGAGGTCCTCTAGAAAGACTGGGTCCTTAGCTTGGTCCCAGAGGATGTCCACCTAAGAAATGGTAAACTCGATATTCCCTTCGGGTATTCCTATCTTCCTCATACAGTTTAGTCTTGAATAGGTATAAAAATTGTTTTATTCTCTGTAAGCACTGTAACCGTTACGAAAATCGTTATTCCTGTAATCTCTAAAACTTTCTCGACAAAATCACCTGAGCTCCCTTTTTGTATTCATCAAACCTAAAGTCTCTGTTTGTTCTTTTTTTGACTTTTATCACTTTTATATAGTACCGTACTTTTAAACGTCCTTCATCTCTTCCTTTTCAACTGTCGATCATCTTTTAACCCTAAATTCTTGCTACAGAAAGAGGAGGGTGTCTTTGTCCTAGTAGCTGGTTTAATAATTTGTAGAAGCACAGGTTACGATATTTTCCGTGAAAAATATACTAGGGTAAAGTTGTAGTGTTTTTAGAACATTCTATTATTAACGGTAGACGGACACCATTTCGTAGACGGATGTCACGCCCTCTGGACCCAGGTTAGGGACCAGTCCTTATAGAGGACCTCTTCCTTTACCGTTCGGTGAGGTCATAAGAACGGACCTTTTGGGGTAGTGACCTCCTCGGACTATCCGATGTCAGGTACCCCAACGTTTCTCAGTCTGTGTTGACTGACTGAAGTCAAAGAAAGAAAGAAAGAAAAATCCTTTTCTAACTTATAACTTTTTTAAGTTATTAGACGGACTTCAGTAGATGATCATTTACGTACTCGATCTTAAAGACAGGTGTGGATAAACTAAACTTTTAGTAAAAGATTAGTATAGAAATTCACACGAAAAAAAAGATTTACCTTCTTTATTGTCTGACGGACATTTGACTACCTATATTAAGTCATTTCTTTACTACCGTTTCCTTTCTCTCCTTGTTTCATACTTTTGTCATAGAAACTCATCTACTTAATTTTACAATAGTCATTGTGTACCCGTTCTTAACCGTGTGTTTTAAATATTCTTGTCAATTCTTTGTATTTAATACTCCTCTTCACGATCATCAATCCACCTACACCATTACTCGTAGACATTTAAGAGAAATACATATTAAAAGAATTATTAATTCTTCGTTCATAACTATGTATTTAATTTTACTTCTCATCCTTTCCACACCAACTCTAAAATCCTCTGTTTACTATTACAAACTCTGTCAGGAAATCCCTTCACCATCTCACTTACCTAACCTATTTATGTCAGACTGAAGACTTGTATTAACTCTAACAAGTACCACCATATTTAAATTTTACTGTGTTCAATCACAACAAAACACAAAAAAAAAAGACAGTGGTACTAGTCGACGTACCCACTCTTCGTATCATCCTCCTATACACCTATGCGTTTCATTGTCCGTGAAAGACTTAACCGATGTATCAATAAATCTCGTCGTTTTGGCTATAATGGTTTAATTCTTATTTCTTCTTTTGTATCGAGATGATTGTAAAGTCATTCCTCATTGAGTTACTGTGATACTTAACATTTAACATACTCTAACTTAATTATAGTTATAATTACTCAATTTCATTGTCTAAACTTTGATTGACATGTACGTAGTTCCATGTCACCTCATGAGGAGACCTAGTTCCACGTCAACACACGAGTGAACAAATTTCGATTGTCTGACTTACTATTAAACGAAACGTTGTTCTATCTACACTCACTTGAGACTATTGTAAAAGAATACTTTTCGTAATTTTACCGTTTGGTTCAGAAAATCGTCTCAGACGAGTTGAGATCTCTTAAATGGAAATGATGGTAGGACGTTGTAGAATATGAAAAGTCGAATTACATACATTTTTTTCATTCGTAGTTATAGTCCAAGACATCATGTCTCAAAAGGATAATCGAAAAGTATTTAAAATATTTCTGAACTGACTTTCTTAACACGGACCCTGAGGTAGTAATACGTAACCCCCCTCCTGTCCATATAACAAATAGACGATTTTAGTATTTCGAAACTCAATGACTTTCTTTCGTGAGTCCCGACTTAAACTCCTTTCCCTTGGACTTGGTACTATTCTAATAACGAAAATTACTCTAAGTGTGAGGAAGTCATTCAGTGTAGCACCTCGGTTATAAAAGACTTATAAAACAGGTCACTAAAAATCCCTCCTTATTAGTTTAGTCCTCCCTCACTCGTGATGAACCCGTACCCTTACGTCTGTGATAGTTTACCACTTGAAGTGACATGTCACGTAAAAATTGGTGAATAAGATTATACACTTATATGACTCTGAGAAAAAAATTTACTTAAACAAGTTTCAAATCTCTTTATTTGTAAGGAAAACGAGTTTGATTCATCCAGTTGTAGATATGACCTTATAGAATTTCTTTCTTTATAAACTTTTGATTTTCATAACTCGAAGTCTCTACTATAATTTCTCTCTTAGATTTCCATTACCAAAAACTTTGAAGACTTTACCTAGGTATCTATAGATTACCGGACTTTTTGATTCTATTAAGGTTTTCCGATACTCGAATCTTTTACAGTTTCTTTACTCTTAATTTACTCTACTGGATCAATATCAATTAATTAAATACGTCATCAATATTAAAATTCTAATATTTCATATTAGACTATACTTCATCGGTACACTCAATATGTTCTACTTTTTTCCTTGTCTACTATGTATCCTTGTATTTTGACTAATAGAAAGTAAAAAAAATCAGTAGTATCTGTGTTTATAAGTAATACTATAAATTTCTCGTTACTACTCGAAAACATTGAGTTCGAAAGAAGTAAAGTGTTTGACAATTAGATCTGAGATCAACTAATCGAGATCCTACCTGTGTCCCACGTGTGTTTGTAGGAACACACATATTTAACTTCGAATACCATATTTTAAATTGGACTTTTAATTGACTACTATATTCCTTTATACATACATTTTTTAACTAAAGTCTTACAGACACGGAGTATAATCGTATAGAACCCCCGGTTATACCGAATCTTTTTTTCATAACCAGAATTGAAAAAAACATTATAAGAAATACAATAACTTATGAACCCCTCCGATAAAGGGAATATTCTTATAAATTAGTATTGTGTTTGACACCGTGTCCTCTTTTCCGTACTTGAAATGTTATTCGTTGCAGAAAAAAAGGGGAGACTGCAAAAGAAAGATGTAAATTGTATGTAAATAACCTGGGGTACCCAACGTCGTACGGTCAGAAGGGACGGGAAGTAGTAAAGAATCTTGAACGAGTTTAAGTACAGGAAACTCATCCATTATGGTTGGTTGCAGAGTAGGAGACAGCAGGGGAAGACGAGGACGGTAAATAGAAAGGGTAGTAGCACCAGAAAAGGTTACAGAACCGAGAAGAGTAGTCCCAACTAAATTAAAGTCTAACTAACCAAATTAGGGAACGATAAATTCCCTGAGAGTTCTCAGAAGAGGTTTTTGTGTCAAGTCTCCGAAGTTAAGAAGCTCGAGTCGGAAGACATACCTGACTGAGAGTGTAGATATGTACTGATGACCTTTTAGGTATAGAAACTGATTTACCTGGAAACAGTCGGTTTACTACGACGTTAGTGGTAGACGTAACTAAAATCTCGGGTTCTTTTATTTCAGACAGTAACAAAGGTAGTAAAGGGGTAGATAAACGGTATTTCACTACCCTGACTTACAGTACTAGAATCAAAAAAATTGCAACTCAAAATTCGGTCGAAAAAGTGAGAGGAGAAAGTGGAAGTAGTTACCCGAAAAATCAATAAGAAGTGAAAGACGGTATTCCCACCACAGTAGACATATAGACTCCAAAAACTATAAAGAGGGTCGTTAGAACTAAGGTCGAACCCGAAGTAGGTCGACGTAAAACGTACTATATGAAACGTATATCTAATTTATTCGTCCTACTGTTATACGTCGGAACGACATGAGGAAAGGGTTAAGACTTGGTCAGGTAACAAGGTACAAGTAAAGAGTTATAACAAAGAACTTGACGTATGCCCAAAGAGTCCTCTGATCATTCCACCAGACCATAAGGGTAGATAAATTTTTAAAAGGTATCAAATAACACTGGGTGTATTAGTTACCGAAATCGTTACAGTTTCTTCGTCTTCAATTGAAAAAAAAGACCTTAAAAGAATAAAAAAGATACTAGGTTATCTACAACCGTCAAACTAGAGACCAAGGAGACGAAAAAAGATTTAGGTCGAACTTGTCGACCTTTAAGAACCAAGTGTATGACGACCTCGGATCGAACCTCCTAAAACTCGTAATGGAACTATGGTACACTTTAATCTCAATAGCACGTCATCAAACTTGTAAGGAGCCGTAACGGAAAGAATCCCTGACCTTACTTTTGACTGGAAAAGGTCAGGACACCGGTGACGACTTAAAAGGTTTAAACGACCGTAGAACTCACGTCGGGAAAGTGTCGTAACAGAAAATCCTAAACTTTATCGAATTAACTTTAAGGTAGTGGAGGTGATCGAAACAAACATCACTACGAAGGATTCCGGGCGAATTGAAACGTGAGGTCCTATACACCGAGATCTCCTCACTATCGTTGTAGCACCAATAGGTCCAGTAATTATAAAAGGATAGATCAAGACACATAAGAACGGTGGAAAAGAATTATAGAAAACAAAGTGAAAGAAAAGGTTACTCGACGAAGAAGCGTAGTCCACCGGTTTCATAACCTCTAAGTCAAAGTCGTTGTTAGGAAGATTAATTATAAATCACAACCAAAAGAAATTCTAAATGACCAAACTAGAACGTCATGTTCCCTGAGAGTACTCAGAAAAGATCGTGGTGTTACACTTTCGTAATCAAGAAGAAACGAGTCGGAAGAAATACCAGGTCAACAGTGTAAGTATGTACTGATGACCAGTAAATATATAAATATTATTGATGGACAGTAAATGTTTGGTATTTAAACTAATATACCTGGAAACACTCAGTTCACTACAAATACGAAAATTATGTGACACATCCGAACGGTATCGAGAGATCTGTTCCTCGTTCACAGAAAATTAAAGTACCGATACCAGTGGTAGGTATCTCTAAAATCTTTCTTCTTTTCTTTTAGACAGTAATAAGGGTAAAAAAGGGGAAGATGAACGGTACTTCACTACCCCGGTCTTAGATACTAGAACCAACAAAACTTTTAACTCAAAGTACAGACGAAAAAGTGACAGAAGAAAGTGGGAGTAGTTCTCTGTTAAAACAAAGAGAAGTGAAAGACAGTAACCTCACTACGGCAGACTCCAACAACTATAAAGGGAAGAACGTAAAGAAAAGGAAACCCTACCAAAACTGATAACGGAGGATAAGGTACAATACTTGAAGGTAGGTATCAAAAAGTCTGTGAACCGGATGGTATGGATTAGAGAACTTAGACAAGTAGTGTAAGTGTCTAATAACTGGTAGGTAGACCACTACAGGTACATATCTCAGTAGAGACCACAATAACCTTCTCCCATAAACGATACTCGTCACACAAGAGAACCGTTTTGAGAAAATCGGAAAAGGGAGGTATCTTGGTAAGTCAGAGTCGTAGAAGTCGTAGTGAATCCCGTATGTGAACCTAATGACACTAAAATTTACGAAACGTAACCTTTACTTTGCTCTAGTATAACAGAAAAAATCCTACCTCGTTTTCATGACGTAAAACCTGAGAAAACAACGGATACTCCCCATGAGGTATAGAAAATTCCCTAAGAACGGGTATCATCATCTATATTAGTCAAGTCAAGTCGAGTCAGTGTGTCAGTACAGACTACGAAAAGCTGGGGTACCTGACGTCGTATGGTCCGGAGGGACAGGTAATGGTTGAGGACCTCAAATGAGTCTGAGTACAGGTAACTCAGCCACTACGGTAGGTTAGTAGAGTAGGAGACAGTAGGTGAAGAGGAGGACGGAAGTTAGAAAGGGTCGTAGTCCCAGAAAAGTTTACTCAGTCAAGGAGTGTAGTCCACCGGTTTGATAACCTCAAAATTTAAGTCGTAGTAAGGAAGGTTACTTATAAGTCTTAACTAAAGGAAAACCTACTTGACCAATCTAGAAGGACGTCAGGTTCGCTTAGAGTTCTCAGAAGAGGTTGTGGTGTCAAGTTTTCGTAGTTAAGAAACCGCGAGTGGAAAGAAATATCAGAATGAGAGTTTAAGTATGTACTAATGACCTTTTTGTCATCAAAACTACTCTACCTTGAAACAACCGTTTCATTACAGAGACAAAAAATTATACTACAGATCCATTATCGAAATGAAGGTTCCTCGTTCACAGAAAATTGAAGTACCGACGTCAGTGGTAGACGTCGCTAAAACTTTGGGTTGTTTTATTTCAGACAGTGACAAAGCTAACAAAGGGGTAGATAGACGGTACTTCACCCTCTATCTACCCTGGTCTACGACACTAGAAGCAAAAGACTTACAACTCGAAATTCAGTTGAAAAAGTAAGAGGAGAAAGTGAATGTTGTTCTCCGAGAAATCAAGAAGAAGTGAAGTACGATATTCCCACCACAGTAGACGTATAGACTCCAATAACTATAAAGAGGGTCTTTAGAACTAAGGTCGAACACGAAGTAGGTCGGGTCGTAAAGAGTACTGCATAAGACGTATATTCAATTTATTCGTCAAACTGTTATATGTCGGAACTGCATCAGGAAAGGGTTAAACCTTGGTCAGACAAAAAGGTAGAGGTCAAGATTGACAACAAAGGACTGGACGTATGTCTAAAGAGTTCTCCGTCCAGTCCACCAGACCATAAGGGTATAGAAAGTCTTAAAAGGTGTCAAACAAAACTAGACGTACCAGTTTCCGAAACCCTATCAGTTATTTCATCTTCATTTACAAAGAGAACTTGAGAGAGTGAAAAAGGTACTAGGTTGCCTACAACCGTTAAACTAGAGACCAAGAAGACGGAAAAGATTTTGGTCGAACTTGTAGACCTTCAAGTGCTAAGTGCATGACAATATCGGACCGAATCTCTTAAAACTCGTAGTGAAACGATGGTACACTCTACTTACGTTAACACACCATCATACTTGTAAGAAACCGTAACGGAAAGAAACCCTAACCTTTCTTTTGACTGGAAAGGGTCAGGGTACCGGTGACGACTCAAAAGGTTTAAACGACCGTATAACTTACGTCGTGAAAGTGTCGTAGTAGAAAGTCCTAAACTTTATCCAATTGACCTTAAGGTAATGGAGGTGATCGAAACAAGCATCACTACGAAGGATTCCGGGTGAACTGAAGTGTAAGGTCCTACAGACCGAGTTCCAGTCACTAGTATGGTAACACTAATAGACCCAGTACTTCTAGAAAACAATATATCAAAAAGACACATAGAAGAATTATAGAAGACGAAGATATTCCAGATATCGTAAACAGAGGAAATGACACGGGTAGAAACGTACTTTATAAGGGAACCATAGAGGTTAAAAGAACTTGTCTAGAGATCATAAAGGATAAGATAACAAAAGAAGATAATAAACACAACTAATGTCTCCTTCTGAAATAATATAGAGGAACGATAACAAACCTTGAGACGTAAGTTTGCTCATATAGAAAGGAAAGGAGGAAACGGAAAGTGAACAGAAGAAAAGTGTCGATAAACATTCTGGAGAAGTCTGTTGATAAAACGGAAAAACCTAAAGAAAAAGAACCCCTACCAGAACTAGTGACGGAGGACATTACAGTACTTGAAGGTAGGTATCAAGAAGTCCGTGAGACCGATAATCTAGATTAGAGAAGCTAGATAAACAGTGGTGGTGACATATTAACATTCCCTAAACTAAATACGGTATGGATTTATCAGATCACCAAAAGGGATGAAAGAAGTTAAAGGTTGACTTAAATCGTTATTCCTCAAGTACTAGATTCGGTGTCAGTCGAGGGTCAGAACAAAAACGACTGACATATCTCGAAGAGGTAGTAAACGACGTTTCATATATTAGTTAGACTAAAGTCATAACTGGCAGACCACTACAGGTACACATCTCAAAAGAGAACACAACAACCTTTGGTCACAAACGTTACTAGTCACGTAAGAGAACCTTTTTGAGAGAATCGGAAACAAGACCAAGTAAAACATGAGGTTCCGCTTTAAACGGGTATGAGGTCCACAGAGAACTGAAGGGTGAAAACGTAAGGTAAGTGATACTACTTTTCTTGTAGAAGACCCCCACAATTAAGATCCGGAAAATCCAGAAGTATCTTGGCAAGTTGAAGTCGAAGAAGTCGTAATGATCAGCCCGTATCTGAACCTAATGACACTATGACTTACCAAACGGAATCTTTACTTGTCTCTCGTAAGACAGTAAAAACTGTGACGTAGCTTCATGATGTAAATCATGAGAAATGTCGAAAACTGAAAGAGGTCTTCTACGTAGGTGTCTACTCGTAGTAAGGGTGAAACCGTGACGATGAGGAAAGAGAGACCTCGGTAAACATCAACGGGAGACGAGAAGGGGTCAATGTATAATCTGTACAATGACTAGACACCCCGAGTAGAAGGTCGGAGTATAGAACAACGGAAAAGTATGGCAAGTACCTCAAAAGGTCCATTCTTATGATTTCAACCAACGGTAAGGGAAGAGGTCACCTGGTATAAAACAGTCTTGAGAGTCGATATTGGACAGGTAGAACGAAAAGGGAAGAACCGTACAGAGTATCGAAGTGACTCAATACGTTTGGGGAAGTGACGATATTCCGACACTAGGTACGTCTCCTATATAACCTTATGAATGTACATTCAGATTGTTTTGTACCTTACGTTATCCTACTCCTTTTGACTTCTTATGACTACCTTTTTTTTTTTGTAGTTTCATACGGAGAGATTTATTTATCTGGTTATATGATATAAGTACCTTATCTTCTTTTGTATCATTTCTACGGTTAAAAGGAATTTAAATATACGTCCAATCTACATTAAAGATAGTTTTAGTATCAGTGGGAAAAATACCACCACCACCAAATCAGTGATTTAGAACAGACTGAGGACTCTGGGGTATTTGATATCAGGAGGTCCGAGGAGACACGTACCTTAAAAGGTCTGTTATTATAACCTTACCCAACGGTAAAGGAAGAGGTCAACTGGAAGGACTGAGTCCCTAACTTGGGTCTAAAGGACGTAACGTCCACCTAATAAATGACCGACTCGGTGGTCCTTTCGGGTTCCGAAAAACATCCGTTTCTGTTATAATAAGATTTTATATGTAACCTTATGTTTAATTGATCTTGAGTAATTTTTTAACTTTTTATTATAGTTTCAAGTTCTGAATGATATAATTAATTCGGACACACACAACTCTCTATCATTTGGGTTTCTAGTAACTTTGTCTCTGGGATTTTTATCTGGGTATGTTCATACGAGTAGTCTAAAGACTGTTACACGTTTTCGTGGAATTGTCTCCTTTCTATTAGTAAAATTGTTTAATAAGACCTCCGTGATCTATGGGTATACGTTTTTTTCAAAGTGTTAAATGTGTTTTAAATTGAGTTTTATTAGAGTCTGAATTATTTTTACAATTTAGTTATTTAGAGAATCTTTTATTCACATTTTCTTTAGAAATTTGAATTCTGTTTTACATGTCAGTTATTTTCCTTTTTAACTTTTAACCTGAAACAGTTTGAATTTTTAAACGAGACACTTTCTGTGTCTATTCACGTATTTCTCTGTTCGGTAACTCATTTTCCATTATAAAAGTTGACATAAAGGCTATCTGACATATTTCGTGAGAGTTTTGATTTGTAATATTTTCGTTTGTTAAGTTTAACCTGTACCTTTTTTCTGTACTCTATTAAGTGGTTTCTGTATACCTACAGAATATTGGTATATTTTCTACGAACTCTAGTAAGTCAAGTCAAGTCCGTGAGTCAGCACAGGCTGAGAAACACTAGGGTACTTGGTGTCGTGTGGTCCGGAGGGACAGGTAGTGGTCGACGACCTCAGGTGGGTTTAGGTACAGGTAACTCAACCACTACGGTAGGTTGGTAGAGTAGGAGACAGTAAGGGAAACGGAGGACGGGAGTTAGAAAGGGTCATAGTCCCAGAAAAGTTTGCTCAGTCGGGAAGTGTACTCCACCGGTTTATAACCTCAAAGGCGAAGTCGTAGTTAGGTAGGTTACTTGTGAGTCCTGACTGATGGAAATCCTACCTGACCAACCTAGAGGAAGGTCAGGTTCCCCGAGAGTTAATCGGTAATCCCTTTATGTCTAAATTCGGTGGAACAAAGTGATTAAAAACTTCCATTGTATATCTGTAGTCAAGTCAAGTCAAGTCAAGTCAAGTCAAGTCAAGTCAGTGAGTCAGCACAGGCTGACAAACGTTGGGGTACTTAGTGTCGTGTGGTCCGGAGGGACAGGTAATGGTTGAGGACCTCAAGTGAATCTAAGTGCAGGTAACTCAGTCACTACGGTATGTCGGTAGAGTAGGAGACAGTAGGGGAAGAGGAGGACGAGGGTTAGGGAGGGTCGTAGTCTCAGAAAAGGTTACTCAGTTGAGAAGTGTACTCCACCGGTTTCATAACCTCAAAGTCGAAATCGTAGTAAGGGAGGTTTCTTTAGGGTCCCGACTAGAGGAAGTCTCACCTGACCAACCTAGAGGAACGTCAGGTTCCCTGAGAGTTCTCAGAAGAGGTTGTGGTGTCATGTATATCTGTATTTCACATGTTTAAAATTATAATGTTGAGATATATAAAAACACAATCAGTACACAATCAGTGAGTCAGCACAGGTTGAGAAACACTGGGATACTTGACATCGGGCGGTCTGAGGAGACAGGTAACCCTAAGAGGTCCGTTCTTATGACCTCACCCAACGGTAAGAGAAGAGGTCCCCTAGAAAGACTGGGTCTCCAACTTGGGCTCAGAGGGCGTAACTTCCGTCTGAGAAATGGTTGACTCGGTGGCCCCGTCTGGAACCGAACCATTATAAGGTGATATATACATATATGTGGTTTTGAAGAAATAGGTAAGGAGATAACAGTCTGTAAATTCAACGAAGCATCAGAACCGATAAGACTTCTCATGACGTTGCTTGTAATCCCATGTACATAGAAATCCTTGACACCAAAAGAAGTCTTCCTTTAGATTTTTTCCATCCTCTATACATATATATTCCGACTAAGTGAAACGACATGTCGTCTTCGATTGTGTTGTATTTCGTTGATACTTCACTTCACAATTAGAGAGTCAGTACAGGTTGAAAAACACTGAGATACCTGGGAAGGGTCCCTAGGTTGAGAGTAGAGGGTACAGAGACGTAACGTCCGTCTAAGAAATGGGGACTCGGTGTTACTTTCAGGGTACATAATAATATTTTATATTACATACGTGTATACCTGTAGGTAGTTGTGTATGTGTGTATATGGTACGTACATATAGATCTAATTTCTTAATTAATTGTTTTAAAAAGTATTACTATGTATTGGTATGTACACACTTTTGTTTATGTATATATTATTTAAAAATATAGACAGTAGATAAATAGAAATATTCGTGTTGGTGAAAAGAGGGTGAGAGTTTGGGATAGATGTAAGTAAAAGAAAAGGTATATAGTACACTTTGTTATGTTACTTTACACCTTATTAAATAACTTCGAATAATCTGGTACATTAGGTATCTACGAGTTCAGGGAATCGGGAATTCATTAGAAGTATTACAGGAATTATGAAATACTTTAGTAGTCAAAAATGTGATAATTTCAAAATTTCTACGAAACCTACTGTGTCTTGAGAGACTGTTTTAGAAGAGGATCTATACGGATAGGACACACTAAATTGTGGAGAACAGGTATCGACTTACTTGATTCTGCCTATAGACTGAGTTTTTCTTCGTTTATTAATCGAGGTGTGTATGTTACTAAATTGAAATCCCGATCATTGTAATGACTTGGTAATATTCGTCTACACTGAACTTTTTCGACTCGATTTATTTTGTCTCTACTCTCCTTTTTTTTGACGGACGGGATTACATACTCCGTACTTCTTTCACGGAAGAAAGATAAAAGGGACCGTCTAAAAGTCAAGAGTTTAAGTCAACGTAAATAAAAGAAATTTTTTTTGCAAAATAACCTCATATCAACTAAATGTTACAACACAATTAAAGACGACATGTCGTTTTGACATGTATATATATATATATAAGAGAAAATACAAGAAAAGGGTCTTCTAGTAATGTGTCATAACTCATCTCAAGGGACACGATATATCATTCGGAAATAATCAATATATATATATATATATATATATACAGATAGGGTCAGAGGGTTAAATATGGGGTGGGGGAATGGGGGGGTATTGGTATTTAAATAAACGATGTAGATATTGAGATAAAGACAAAAAATCTATTCAAGTGAACATGGTAAAAATCAATAAGATCTATACACTATAGTATATAAACAGAAAGAGACAGACTAAGCGAAGTGAGTCATAGGGTCAGAGATGGTTAACACTATCCATTAATACTATCACTAGATGATTTGACGTAATAAAATAATAAAAATACCGACTCATTATCAGGTAACATATATATATGGTGTAGAAGAAATAGGTAAGATGAAATAGGTTAGTAAATCCAACGAAGATCCAGGTCCGATAACATTTATGAGGACGTTACTTACAACGTCAAGACCATAGAAAGGTTTAATACCAAAAGAGACTTATGCACGAGCTCACCCTAACAATCTAGTATCTTGATTTTTATCGAGATAAAAATCAAAAAAATCCTTAGAGGTATGACATAGGTAAATGTAAAGGTGGTTGTCGTATCCTTTCAAGGAAAAAAGGGGTGTGGGGGAGGTAGTAAATAACAAACATCTAAAAACTACTACCGGTAAGACTGACCACACTCCAGTATAAAGTAACATCAAAACTAAACGTAAAGAGATTATTAATTACTACAAATCGTAGAAAAATACACGAAGAACCGGTAGACATACAGAAGTCTCTTTACAGATAAATCTAGAGAACGTTTTTAAAACTAACCCAACAAACACAAAAAAACTATAACCCTACGTACTTGACAAACACATAAAACCTCTAATTAGGAAACAACCAGTTGAACAAACATCTATAAAAGGGGGTAAGACAGCCAACAGAAGGAAAACAAATACCAAAGGAAACGACACGTTTTCCGAAAATTCAAATTAATTCAGGGTTAACAAATAAAAATAAAAGTGATCAGATCCTCTACCTGGGGTTTTATTGAAGGAAGTTAAATACGGTCTTACAAGACGGATACAAAATGAGATTCTAAAAAAAAAATTGTTTTTTTGTACAAAATAAGTGTTAATTCTGTTACAAATTCGTTCAATCATAACATTCGTGACGTTCGGTCTTTCTATTTAAGGTTGGATTAAGACAAGGTTTCTCTTCCGAACCCCTCCGTCGAGGTACGACACCCCACGTCCAGAAAGACTTCTTATACCGGACGACGGTCGGAGTGGAGTGAAAAGTCGACCGAGACGAGAACACACGAAAGTATAGTTAACGTATAAATAGAATGGGTGACCTGACACTCATTGAACTGTAGTTTCAGAAACGTCATTTAGGGGATATATACTTGAAAGTTCAACAGTCAAAAGTTTCTACACTTACATGTCCGGTAGAGGACATACTGTCGACAACATGACATGATGACATGAAAAGTTCCATAAAATTATATTATGATTTGTTTATACATATATATGTATATATATATAATAAAGATATTTTTTGAAAATATTTGAATAATATCATGTCGTGGTATTTCAACTAACACAATCACCCCAGGGATTCGCTTAAAAAAACCAGAATACTCGTTTAGACTGAATGTTTATATAAGAACCTAACCTTGAACTAGTATACAATCCCTGAACGATATATAGACAAAAACTAAGGAGTCCAGTTTACCAAGAACTATATAAAACTCATCAGTTTTTTCCCCAAACAACTTAACTTTACCTAAGTCACAAGGGAAATCTCACTAAAGGAAGTCTAGTAAGAGGTCGTTATCACCAGTTTTTCGTTCTTATAAAAACTGTCGACTTAGATGACGAAAGGTACATAAACACACGTAAAGAAAGAAAGGGACGTTTGAAGGAAGGAAGTCCCGTTCCTGTCGGAAAATGAGTAAAAATGATTAACGAAAACAAACAAACAAACAAACAAAACAAGAAAACTCCTCCCCTCAACACGAAAACACCGTACTTCCTAGAATGAAGGGACCGGTCCCTAACTTGGGTACTGGGGACGTCAAGTGACCTGTTGGACCCTTCAGGGAGTAAGATTGTGAAGAGTCATGGAGATACATGGCTGGAGATTCTTTAATTACTTAAATCATTACTTCGAGGTCCGAAGGGAGGTGACATGAGGCACGGTCAAGTCCTTTACCTAAGTATACGTACGAAAACGACTCTGTTCTTGGATAATCCACAGAAACTGGGAAGAAAGGAGGAGTAGGTAAAAGGTTAGCAAGTAGTTCAGGACAAGTAAGGTGGAAGAGTCAACACGAAAAAAAACAACTCCCATCCCCCCGTCTGTAGTAGTCAAAACAATAAAAATGAGGGGGGGAAAAAAAAAAAAAATTTAACCTCATATTAACGAAATGCACAATCAAAGACAACATATCATTTCACTTAGTCGATATAATATGGATATAGTGAAGGGATAACTCAGAGGGAGGGTGGGGAGGGGAGATCCAGTAGGGTCTCGGGGCTCATCTTTAAGGAAACGATATGTCGTCGAAGGGGAACCGACAAAGGGTGTACCATCACACACACACACATATTTAAGATAAGAGAGTTAAGTAGGGTGAAAGGGGAAGGGAGAGACATAAGTGGACAGGTAAGAGGTGTAGACACAAAGATAAAGACGGGAGGTTTATCTAAGTAGACATGACAAAAAGATTTAAGGTGTTATACACAATTATATGTAAAAAAAGAGAAATACTGTGTGAAGTAGACATATTGTCTGAGACAGATACAGTGATATTTACTGGGTTAAAGTAAGGAAGTACCGACTCATTATAAGGTAACAATAGATACATAGTATATAAGAAATAGGCAAGTACACAGTTACCTGTAAATCCAACGAGGGTACAGGACCTATAACATTTATCACGAAGTCACTTGTGACCCCATGTACCTTGAAAAACTTAATACCAAAAGAGTCCCATACACGCGAAGGGTCTACCGAGTTACCATTTCTTAGACGAACAGTAAAGTTCTCGAAGTCCTTTAGTCCAAATTAGGGACCCAGTCTTTCTGAGGGACCTCCTCCTTTACCGATGAGCGAGGTGATAAGAACGGACCTTTTAGGGTATCTGTCTTCTCGGACCACCCGATATCAGATACCCTAGTGTTTCTCAGTATGTACTCACTTACTGACTCGTACATGTGTGTATGGGCCTCCCATATGCGGGTCATCACCCTAACGACCCAGTATACCCGAAAGGACCACCGAGTCTGTCATTTCTTAGACGTACGTTACGTTCTCTAAGTCCGAGTCAGGGACCCCACCCTTCTTCGGGACGTCTTCCCTTACCGATGGGTGAGGTCATAAGAACACACCTCTTAAGATACCTGTCTCTTCGGACCGTCCGATGTCAGGTACCCCAGTGTTTGTCAACCTTTACTAACTCGTGGATTGTGAACGAATACTAAAGATTCATAAAATATCATAGGTCGGAATATAAATATAGAAATTGTGTAAGTCTCAAATAAAGACTTACCACAATTCCTTACAAGACTAAAGAACTTCGACAGTTCAAAAGGGTTGTGGTGACTGACTTCTGACAGAAAGGACGTAACATATCAGAACGGAAGAGACAGTATCTAATTCACTTGTAAATCGACATGAAGAACAAGGATCTGAGGTTTCGTAGAGGTAGGTTTATTATTTGTTATAGAAATGTATTCAATTAAAATCTCCTAAAGATAATGAACATTGGTTTCTGGAGTCATCTCCATTTTGTTTATTTGTTTTTATACATGAGATCTAGTTCCAGTAATTGATACAACGGATCCTTTACACGTCAATCTTCAATTTAGCAAACTTAAAAGTAGAGACTTATGAAACGTCCACGTGACTTCAGTGGATATCTCTTCATTAAAGTAGTAATACCACGACCTTAGTTCGACTCATAGTCTTGGTGAGTACATTTCTAATTTAGTTTCGACTCTCATTTTAACTCCTATATTCCCGAAAGACATTTTAAAATTTGGACATCCGTATCTATTCCAAGTTGAGTGGACTCGTGTCTGAGACGAAGGAGAACGGACCATTCCGATACCGTAACGACTATGACTCGTACCAACTTCTAGATCCTCTCACACTACCTATACTCGTAAAGTTTATTTACAACCTGGATATCTATAATAAGACAATTTAATGAGAACTGACTACTACTAAGTCCGTGACTCATTCTTCTCGTTACCTCATCTTTTTTTGTAAAGTAGTACACTCTGGGATGGGACGAAACTGTCGTTACGGACTGAGAGTCACCTGACGTCACCAGATCTTGGTGTCCCTATACCCTGTAGATAAAGAGTAGACCCCGGAAGTATATATATATATATATTTAAAATGGAAACCAATTAATCGGGTTTACACCAATTAATTTTGCTATATGAATTACTGATCGGACTTTGACCAAATTTTAAGTATGATATGGACTAAATCCAGTTCCTTTAATGAGCCTTACCCCCAATCGGTACGGTCTTTCTGTTTGGTACACTAAAATAAAATAAATAAATAAAAACAATTATCACATCTGTAAGGAAATAAATAAATAAAAAATTAACATTTACTTTGTCTTTACTTTGAAATTATTCATGTTCATTTTAAAAGTTATGTTTAATTTTTCGTCTAGTCTATCTAACCATAAATTTTAATTGTTACTTCAACTTTAAATTAAGTATAATAAGTATTCAAGACTATAGATCTGGTTTTCGTTTATAAGTATTTAAAGTTTTGTTAAGATTATATACTAATATATATATAGAAAAATAAAAAAGGGAATGAATTTACGGGACTAAAAAAAAAAAATGAAATAAAATGAAATGTTATGAAATAACCAAAACGGTATGTAGTTGTACTTAGGTGGTGTCCACATGTATACAAGGGTTAGGACTTGAGGGGAGGGTAGAGGGAGAGGTATGGTAGAGAGACCCAGTAGGGTCCCGACCGGAGTCTACTTTGGTACACTAAAATTTCACGACCCCGTAGTTTCTCACTATATTTGGACTGGAGATCAACCTTTTTAACTCAAGTCAATACACCGGTCACTAAGTTGGTTAGAACGGATTAATTACTAGGTTTTTGAGACGTTATATTAACTTATATATACAACCCCACCGCTGTATATACAGTCCTACTACTTGATACAGTCCTGTACTTGCAAAGTACAAACCATTGGAAGATTTGGATTGGGAAATACAGAGAAGTAAAACGTCTAAGACTAAATATAGAAAATTTTATTTCGACATTAGTATTCACATTTGAAAGGAGTCAAAACACTCAGTAAAATCACTAAGATCACTAACTGAGTTAAACTATAGGTTTAACTTTCCCATCACCCTTGGGTACTTGAGATGGTTTTTCACTCCATTTAGAAGTCAACTCAAGTCTTTATCAAATTATCTTTAGATTAACGACGTTAAGTACCCCAGCGTTTCTCAGTCTGTGCTGACTCACTGACTTTACTTGACTTGACTTGACTTAATAACATACTTCCATTCACACGTTCCTGATCTCATGTATTTAAACATACTTACACTTTATTGAATGAATTGTTCCAAAATATAAGGAACACTTTTAACAGTTATAATTTCTCTATTCATACGGGCCATGACGAGATCCATCTTGTTATTCTAATATGTGTTTATGACGATAACGACGACAACGATTCAGAGAAGTCAGCACAAGCTGAGACACACTGGGATATCTGCCGGAGGGTAGTCCGAGGAGACAGGGACCCTAACACGTCCGTTCTTGCGACCTCACCCAACGTAAAAGGAAGAGGGTACGTTCTTTCACTTTTCACTTTTACTTCAGCGAAGTCAAGTCAAGTCAAGTCAGCGAGTCACCACAGTCTGAGAAACGCTAGGGTACTTAGCGTCGTTCGGAGGGACAGGTAGTGGTTGAGGACTTCAAGTGGGTCTGAGTGCAGGTAGCTCAGTCACTACGGTAGGTCGGTAGAGTAGGAGACAGCAGGGGAAGAGGAGGACGGGGGTTAGGGAGGGTCGTAGTCTCAGAAAAGGTTACTCAGTGGAGAAGCGTAGTCCACCGGTTTCATGACCTCAAAGTCGAAATCGTAGTAAGGAAGGTTTCTTTAGGGTCCCAACTAGAGGAAGTCTTACCTGACCAACCTAGAGGAACGTCAGGTTCCCTGAGAGTTCTCAGAAGAAGTTGTGGTGTCAAGTTTTCGTAGTTAAGAAACCGCGAGTCGGAAGAAGTGTCAGGTTGAGAGTGTAGGTATGTACTGATGACCTTTTTGGTATCGGAACTGATCTACCTGGAATCAGTCGTTGCATTACAGAGACGAAAACTTATACGATAGATCTACCCAGTATGGAAAAGAAGGTTCCTCATTCGCAGAAAATTAAAGTACCGACGTGAGTGGTAAACGTCACTACAACCTCGGGTGTTTTCATTTCAGACTGTGATAAAGGTGACAAAGGGGTAGATAAACGGTACTTCACTACCCTGGTCTACGGTACTAGTAAAAGACTTATAACTCTAAATTCGATTGAAAAAGTGAGAGGAGAAAGTGAAAGTAGTTCTCTGAAAAATCGCGGAGAAGTGAAAGACGGTGTTCCCACCACAGTAGACGTATAGACTCCAATAACTATAAAGAGGGTCGTTAGAACTAAGGTCTAACACGAAGTAGGTCGGGTCGTAAAAAGTACTACATGAGACGTACGTTCAATTTATTCGTCCCACTGTTATAAGTCGGAACTGCTTGAGGAAAGGCTTAAAACTTGGTCAGATAACAATGTACAGGTCAAGATTGACAACAAAGAATAGGAAACATGACCAAAGAGTCCTCCGTCCATTCCACCAGACGATAAAGGTAGAAAATTTCTTAAAAGGTCAAACAAAATAGTTGAATCAGTTTCAGAAATCTCATCCCTTACTTCGTCTTCATCAAAAAAAAAAAAAAAAAAATTTAGGGAAACGAAAAAGATAGTAGGTCACCTACAACTGTTAAACTAAAGACCAAGGAGACGGAAAAGATTTAGGTCAAAGTTGTAGGACCTCAAAAATCAAGTGTGACTGCTTCGGATAAAACTTCCTAAAATTCGTACTAGAACAATCGTACGTTTTACTCACATTGACAGATCATTAGACCTTTAAGAAATTGTAACAGAAAGAAGTACAAACATTACTTTTGACTCGAAAAGGACTTGACACCGGTGACGACTCAAAAAGTCTATAACTTACGTCTTGAAATTGTCCTAGTAGAAAATCCTAATCTTTCTAGGTTAGTTTTTTACCCGATTTCTTGATTTATCTGTAAAAATGTTTCTTCTGTATGTCTACCGATTGTTTGTGTACTTTTCTACGAGTTGTAGTGAGTAATAGTCTCTTTACGTTTAGTTTTGGTGTTAACTCCATGGTAAAGTACGGTCAGTCTTACCGAAACTAGGTTTTCAGATGTTCGTTATTTATAACCTCTCCCACACCTCTTTTCCCTTGGGAGAATGTGACAACCACCCTTACGTTTTATCATATCAGTGATACCTCTTGTCACACCTCTAAGAAATTTTTTAACGTTTATCTTGAATACTGGGTCGTTAGGGTGAAGACCCGTTTGTGTGACTCCTTTGGTCTTAACTTTCTCTGTGTACATGGGGTTACAAGTAGTGTCGTGACAAATATTATCGGTCCTGTACCTTTGTTGGATCTACAGGTAGTCGTCTACTTACCTATTCTTTTGACACCATATACATGTGTTACCTCATAATGAGTCGGTAATTTTTCTTATGTAAACTTAGTCAAGATTACTCCACCTACTTTGACCTCGGTTAATAAGTCGCACTTCATTCGGTCTTTCTTTTTGTGGTTATGTCATATGATTGTGTATATAT
The DNA here is from genome assembly GCA_006410555.1 of Capra ibex. Taxonomy (NCBI): domain Eukaryota; kingdom Metazoa; phylum Chordata; class Mammalia; order Artiodactyla; family Bovidae; genus Capra; species Capra ibex. The sequence goes on from SJYO01004576.1 coordinate 37,911,481, forward strand.
ACCTTAAATCTTTCTACCGTTACTACTGGGACATACGTTCTGTCGTTTTCTCTGTATCTATATATCTTGTCAGAAGACCTGACACACCCTCTCCCTCTCCCACCCTACTAAACCCTCTTACCGTAACTTTGTACATATTATAGTATATTCTTTTCTTAACGGTCAGATCCAAGTTACGTCCTATGTCCTACGAACCCCGATCACGTGACCCTACTGGATCTCCCTACCATACCCCTCCCTCCTCCCTCCCCCCAAGTCCTGATCCTTGTGCACAAGTGGACACCGCCTAAGTACAACTACATACCGTTTTGGTGATGTTATAACATTTCATTAATCGGAGATTAATTTTATTTATTTAAATTTAAATTTTTTTTTTATCGAATCGACCTTGAGGTAGTGAGGGTGATCGAAACACGTATCATTACGAAGGAATCCGGATGAACTGAAGTGTAAGGTCTTAGACCGAGATCCACGCACTGGTGTGGTAGTGCCAATAGGCCCAGTAATTCTGGAAAAAACATGTCAAGAAGACACAGAAGAACGATTGAGAAGAATTAGAAAAGACGAAGAAAATCCAGTAAAGGTTAAGACAGGAAATAAAAAAGTACAGGGGAACCATAGAGGTTATAATAACTTATTTGGAGATCAGAAAGGGTAAGATAACAAAAGGGACCAAAAAAAAAAAAAAAAAAAAAAAGTGACAAGTGAATTCATCCGAAAGAATTGAAGGAACAAGAAGAGACCTTGAGTCGTAAGCCAATCCATTTTAAAAGGGAAAGAGGAAACGGAAAACGTAGATAAGAAAAGAGTCGATAAAAATTCCGGAGGAACCTGTTGGTGAAACGGAAGAACGTAAAGAAAAAACTTCTACCAAAATCAGTAGTGGAGTAGTCAAGTCAGTGAGTCAGAACAGACTAAGAAACGTTGGGGTACTTAACGTCTTGCGGTCCGGAGATAGTGGTTGAGGGACTCAAGTGAGTTCGAGTACAGGTAGCTCAGCCACTACTGTAGGACGGTAGAGTAGGAGACAGCAGGAGAAGACGAAGACGAGTCGTAGTCTCAGAAAAGGTTGTTCAGTTGAGAAACGTACTCCACCGGTTTCATAACCTCAAAGTCGAAATCGTAGTCAGGAAGGTTTCTTGTGGGTCCTGACTAGAGGAAATCTTACCTGACCAACCTAGAGGAACGTCAGGTTCCCGGAGAGTTCTCAGAAAAGGTTGTGGTGTTAAGTTTTAGTAGTTAAGAAGTCACGAGTAGAAAGAAGTGTCAGGTTGAGAGTGTAAGTATGTACTGATGACCTTTTTGGTATCGGAACTGGTCTGCCCGGAAACGACCGTTTCGTTATAGAGACGAAAACTTATATGACAGATCCAACCAGTATTGAAAGGAATGTTCCTCATTCGCAGAAAATTAAAGTACCGACGTTAGTGGTAGACGTCACTAAAACCTCGGGGTGTTTTATTTCAGACTGTGACAAGGTGACAAAGGGGTAGATAAAGGGTCCTTCACTACCTTGGTCTACGGTACTAGAAGCAAAAGACTTACAACTCCAAATTCGCTTGAAAAAGTGAGAAGAGAAAGTGAAAGTAGTTCTCCGAAAAGTCAAGGAGAAGTGAAAGACGGTATTTCCACCAGTAGACGTATAGATTCCAATAACTATAAAGAGGACCGTTTGAACTAAGGTCGAACACGAAGAAGGTTGGGTCGCAAAGAGCATGTGTGGATACTAACTCTTTTTACCTCAAATGACTATATAACACTACACTTCTGATACATTATATCCTTCGGGTCCCCACACAGTACTGTCTTATAATCTTTCATGAATAAAGACCTAAACTTGAATCTATAAAAACCTCTCCTTGAAGGGTCCACAGAGTCACCATTTTATAGACGGACGGTTACGTCCTCTGCACCCAAGCTAAGGACCCAGTCCTTCTGGGAGACCTCTTCCTTTACTGTTTGGTGAGGTCACAAGAACGGACCCTTTAGGATATCTGTTTCTGGGACTGTCCGATGTCAGGTACCCCAGTGTTCAGTCTGTATTGAATCGCTGACTTGTTACTGTTTTAATCCCCTACGAAGTTCCCTCATACAGAAATTATACTTAGGATACGATAGTCATATACCCTATTCAGATACTAACCAAGAATTTATTTAGAAAACGTTTATCAACCACTTTAATTCGTTCCTATTTCGACTTTTTCCATATCTTCTATGTCAGTGACTATAATCACCCATATTCCCTGATAAACAAGTAAAAATATAAAACCTGTCACAGGACAAAACTAATCCGCTACGAGAGTAAAAAAAAGAACTAGGTAGTGTCAGGGTCTTATTAGAACAGACTCAAGTACAAGACACTTTAGAAAATAGAAGTTTTCTTATAGTTCCGGATCGGTACCTGTTCGAGAATCGGTCAGTCCAGTAATCCCAACGAAAAACTAAAACGGAAATTATAAATAAATAAACCGACACGGAACAGAATCAACGTCATACACTTTAGAAAATCAACTCCGTACACTTGACAATCAACTCCATGTAACGTTAGATCAAGGGACTGGTTCCTAACTTACGTCCGGGGGACGTAACCCTCGTGTCTCAGAATCGGTAACCCGGTAGACCTTTCAGGGGTCCCAACGACAAAATAAAGAGTCTAATTTCTTTCTATCGTTCTCACATTTTCTTATTGTACTTAAAATCTCTTATTCACTTTGAATAGTACCCGTTTTCACCTCCTTACATACAAGAACGATTCATAATAGTTTGTAGTTCCTCTTAATGAAATTATCTTCTTAGTCGCTGAAATGACCAAAACTCCAGTCCTTTATATGAGATGAGGGTTTTTTAACCCCACTACTAAATGCCTGCACATTTTTATACTGAATGATCAAACAAACAAACAAACAAACAAACGAAATTACAACGGTCTCAAAGAGTATTATATACTGTAGATCAACTAAAAAATAGAGACTACACGTCGACTCACATCATCGTATCTCATTTCCTAAAGTAATACACGACAAACATACGTACGAGTCAGCACAGGTTGAGAAACACTGGGGTACTTGACATTAGGTGATCCGATGACACAGGTACCTTAAGAGGTCCTTTCTGAGGACCTCAACCAACGGTAAAGGAGGACGTCCCCCAGAAGGACTAGGTTCGTTCCTAGTTTGAACATAGAGAACATAGAGGACGTAACCGTCCACCTAAGAAATAGTGACACGGTGGACCTTTCGGGAGTAATGTACGATTATTCTTTACTCAATATCACAGTCTAAAGGACCCAAGTTTAATCCTGACAGACATATGGTGAAGACACTAGATATTGTACAAATTAAAATACAGAGGTGATATCATAGACAGTGTACAATGATAATTATGATTGGTGATGTGTATCAACTAAAGTTCTTACTATATTGTAAGATATGTCAATTTTTATTCATTAGAGTCGAATACAATAATTAAGAAAAAAATAGTAAATTAATTTAAAAAAAATTAAAAATAAAAATGAAAATGAAATGTTATGACATAACCAAAACGGTATGTAACTGTACTTAGGTGGTGCCCACATGTACGCTAGAGTTTGTACTTAGGGGGAGGGTAGAGGGAGGGGTGTTGTAGGGAGACCCAGTAGGGGCACGTGGTCGGGGTTCGTACGACATAGGACGTAGTCTGTATCTGACCACGAAGCTAAGAATGTACTATCATATGTACAAAGTTACGGTAAGAGGGTTTAGTAGGGTGGGAGAGGGAGAGGGAGACTCAGGTTTTCAGGCGATATGTGTAGGAACAGAAAAAACGACAGAACGTATGTCCCAGTAGTAACACAACGGTAAATGACTATTGAGGTTATAGGTAATAAGGACGATTAAATATGAAGTTTTATTTCTGAGTATCTTTTCTATGAAACTTGGTGTATCCTTCTTTTTTCTCGTTTTGTCTTATTAATCGAATACGGAGGTTGTTAAAACTTTACCAGGAAAGTGAGTGTTTAAAGGGACGTCACCTTTCACTGTCGGAGAACTCCTTCTCTCGGAACAATCTGAGGTTCGAGATAGATGTACGTCTCTGTCTTCGACCCGACGTATGTTCATTCCAATATACAATAGGAAGAAGTGGTGTTTCTCTTAATATTAAAGTCAAAGACCTTTTAGAAATTCTACTTTTTTAGCAAGTGTAAACACTTTGTAATTATTTTCACTTATTGATATCCATTATTGGAATCTAGACAGGTGGTAAAGGTTTATATTGTTTGATTTTGTTTGGAATTCTTATAAAGGTCTTCACAGACCCTCTGATTGTCTGTTAAATATTGTCAATTTCATAAAACTAATGGTCTTGTAGTTTTTACGGATTACCAAACCACCTCATGATTATCATAAACAAATCCGTATTTATTCTTATATCTATTATATAAGGGTAATCATAAGACTTATTTATTCTACCAGGGATCTGTTTCAAAAAAAAAATTAAAGTATTTGTTTTAAGTATACTTAACTTACTTTATACAGCGAATTTTAAAAAACAAAAGAAATATTTTCTTTCTTTTAAAACTCCTCCTAGTCCTTTTCGTATGATCAGTCTCGAATTTGACCTGGAATACGTATTCTTCTTAAGAAATTGTCCCACTCAGTAAGACGTATGAATAATCCCTGTATGGACTTTATCAGATAAAGGACTAAATAACCGGAGTCTCGATGACTTAAAGGTTCGAATAACCAAAGTTAGAGAAGGGAAAAGACACTTCCGGTGACATCCTTTAACAGAATTTATATGACGTATGTTTAGAACGGTACACGTGTTTACAAGTTGTATAAAGATAAGAGTAGTGTCATATAGAGAGTTTCATCCGGTTATATGTACGTATGTTATATAGTTGTATAGATCAAAGGAGAAAGGTATATTATGAGTTTAGGATCAGACTGTCAATGTTTCTTGACTTGATGTGTAGACGGGACGTTTGAAACGAGAAGGAGGTCACAAACAACGAGTCTTTTAAATGGTAGAAGGACAACGAGTGAGATCTTTGTGTCTGTAGTAAGAAATTTCCTTTCGATTTTTACTGAGACGTTTTACATCTGTGTGCTACAGTAAGGAGAAGAGTTGTGACAGTTTACTTAGAAGTAAAGTGAATCTTATTGCAGGTCTAAAGAATCAAACTGTATACTTCGGAATATACTTGACCGAGAGCCGATGAAGAGACTGGAATAGAGAATGAAGATAGGGTCATTAATAGAAGTAAAGTGGGTCCAACGGAAGAACTACAAAGAGTCTATAAGGAATCTGGGAAACGTAAACGACAAAGGGAAAACGGTTTAAAGAAATGGTAAACTCGAAGAGACCACCGAGTCTAGCATTTCTTAGACGGATATTACGTCCTCTGGGTCAAAACTATTGACTCAGTCTTTATAGAGAACCTTTTCCCTTACCATTCTGTCAGGTCATAAGAAGGGACCTCTTAAGGTATCTGTCTCCTCGGACCACCCGCTGTATCAGGTACCCCAACGTTTCTCTACCTGTACTGACTATCTGATTGTGAAAGTAAAAGAAATAAAACCGGTTTACCGAACGAAGTAATAAATTAAATTTATACAGGGAAAGTATCTCCGGAAGGAATAAGACAGATCATGGAGGTATTGGGAGAGAAGATTAAAACTTAGTAAATTTAAGATCAACCTCTTCCTTTACCGTTAGGTGAGGTCATAAGAAAATAATAATAATAAATAAATAAATAAAATGAAATGTTATGACATAACCAAAACGGTATGTAACTGTATTTAGGTGGTGTCCACATGTACTCAAGGGTTAGGACTTGGGGGGAGGGTGGAGAGAGGGGTATAGTAGAGAGTCCTGTTGAGGTACCTGTCTCTCCGACCGTCACATATCCCAGTGTTTCTCAGTCAGTGTTGACTCGTGTGTGAGTACGTTCAAGAATAACCTTCGTCTATTTAGGATACACATTTAAAGGTACAAGTTTGAAATGTTCTATTGAGTTCTTTCACGAATAATTACATTTCACACGACTGTTTATAAGTCGTCAATCGAAAGGTTTTATTCTCTTTTTTTTCAAAGTCATCGTAAAACGGTACCAATGAAGACAAACGTTCGACGGTTGTAATACGGTGATTAGAACTTTACCCTTCTTTACGGTATTCAACCGACTTCCATCTGACAGTCGACGTCATATTTTCTATTGACCTCGTAGTCACGTCGGACTTTACAACTTTGTTCAATTCCAAAGGTCGAAGACATCTCAAACGTCACCAGAAACACCCTCATTCTCCGTATGATAACAGTAATTTGGTGACTACAACTACCATAAACGATGGTATTTCATTGGATCGAGTAGAACTAAACATATTTATACAAACCACTAAACCCGTAGTATGACCAAGATACTAAAGACCAGTAGTTCGTTTACAGTAACAACGTATAAAGTATTCGGAGTATTAATTTTATGTGTCTCACGAGTCCTCTTGGGGACCACCAGATCACCAACTGAGACAAAAAGGTGACGTCCCCCAAGCCCAAACTTGGGACCAACTCCTCGATTGTAGGGTGTACGTCACTCCGTGACATTTTTTTTTTTTTTTTTAATAGATGCACTTAAGTTTTGGTCACCTTTAAAACTTTTAGAAGTTTATTCTCCCAGTACATACTACATTATTTTTTGTTATTAACAATTGATAAGAGACAGTGAATGAACCAAGACGTTTGATTCATAAAATAGAGACTCGTATAAAGTAGAATAAATGGTTTATTTGGGTTCTAATTCCACGATAATAATAAAGATTAAATATCAATAAGTTATACACTAAGTCTCACTAATTCCTAAAGAGGATACATCGATCATTCCCCAACACCTAAAAAAAAAAAAAAAAAAACTACGGAAAGAAAAGAGATACTCACTCACTTCAGCGAGTCAGTACAGGCCGAGAAAGCTGGGGTACTTGACATTGGGTGTTCCTAGGAGTCAGGAACCCTAAGAGGTCCGTTCTTATGACCTCATCCAACGGTAATTTTTTTTTTTTTTTTCATATGTTGAGGAGAAATTAGTTCCTTTCAATTTTTAATAGTCTCAACTCTGAGAGAGTAATTAGTCCCTAAGTCATTATTAATTACTTTTATATTTTGTTCAGTGAACCTGGATTTTATGTAACGACAAGTCCGGTATAAAATATTTCGTGAAGAAAGACGATTCTCTTAAATTATTATTACTTATAAATACAAGTTAAATAGTTTGTTATTTGGAACAACAAATTAGGGGTTCCAGTACAGACTCAGAAAACACTGGGGTAACTGATATCGGGCGGTCCGAGGAGACAGGTACCCTAGAGGGTCCGTTCTTATGACCTCACTCAACGGTAAAGGAAGAGATCCTATAGAAGGGTTAGGTCCCTAGACTGAACGCTGAGATCGTAACGTCCGCCTAAGAGGTTGTGGTGTCAAGTTTTTGTAGTTAAGAGGCCGTGAGTCGGATGAAGTGTCAGGTTGAGAGTACAGGTATGTACTAGTGTCCTTTTCGGTATCGGAACTGATCTGCCTGGAACCAGTCGTTTCATTACAGAGACGAAAGCTTATACGATAGATCCAACCAGTATTGATGAAGTAATGTAAAGGGACTACTTATAACTCACGTCACAACCTCTTCTGAGAACTCTCAGGGAACCTGACATTCCTCTAGGTTGGTCAGGTAAGACTTCCTCTTAGTTGGGACCCTAAAGAAACCTTCCCTACTACGATTTCGACTTTGAGGTCATGAAAACCGGTGCAGTACGTTTCTCAACTGAGTAACCTTTTATGATACTACGACCCTCCCTAATCCCCGACCTCCTTTTCCCCCGCTGTCTCCTACTCTACCGACCAACCGTACTGGTTGAGTTACCTGTATTTAAACTCACTTGAGACCCTCAACCACTACCTGTCCCTCCGGACCACACGACACTAAGTACCCCAGTGTTTCTCAACCTGTACCAACTCGTTTATTTTACTTGACTTAATTTACTCATGACCTTCACTACCTTAAGGTCAACTCGACAAAGTTTAGGACTTTCTACTACGACACTTTTACGACGTGTGTTATACGGTCGTGTAAACCTTTTGAGTAGTCACCGGTGTCCTGACCTTTTCGATTCAAAAGTAAGGTTAGGTTTTCTTTCCGTTACGGTTTCTTACGAGTTTAATGACGTGTTAACGTCAGTAGAGTGTACTATCATTTCATTACGAGTTTTAAGAGGTTCGGTCTGAATTTGTTATACACTTGGTCATTGAAAGTCTACAAGTTTGATCAAATCCTTTCCGTCTCCTTGGTCTCTAGTTTAACGGTTGTAGACGACCTAGTACGTTTTTCGTTCTCTCAAGGTCTTTTTATAGATGAAGACGAAATAACTGATCCGGTTTCGGAAACTGAAACACCTAGTGTTATTTGACACCTTTTAAGACTCTTTCTAACCTTATGGTCTGGTGGATGGGACGGAGAACTCTTTAGACATACGTCCAGTCTTTCGTTGTCAATCTTGACCTGTACCTTTTTGTTTGACCAAGGTTTATCCTTTTCCTCATGCAGTTCCCACATATAACAATGGGACGAATAAATTGAATATACGTCACATGTAGTACTCTTTGTGACCTGACCTTCTTCGTGTTCGACCTTAGTTCTAACGTCCCTCTTTATAGTTATTGGTGTCTATACGTCTACTGTGGTGGGATTACCGTCTTTCACTTCTCTTTGATTTTTCGGAGAACTATTTTCACTTTCTCCTCTCACTTTTTCAACCGAATTTCGAGTTGTAAGTCTTTTGCTTCTAGTACTGTAGACCAAGGTAGTGAAGTACCCTTTATCTACCCCTTTGTCATCTTTGTTACAGTCTGAAATAAAACCCCCCCAGGTTTTAGTGACGTCTACCACTAACGTCGGTACTTTAATTTTCTGCGAATGAGGAACTTTCCTTTCAATACTGGTTTTATCTATCGTATAAGTTTTCGTCTCTGTAATGAAACGGTTGTTTCCAGACAGATCAGTTCCGATACCGAAAAGGTCATCAGTACATACCTACACTCTAAACGTGACACTTCTTCCGACTCTCGACTTCTTAACTACGAAAACTTGACACCACAACCTCTTCTGAGAACTCTCAGGGAACCTGACGTTCCTCTAGGGTGGTCAGGTAAGATTTCCTCTAGTCAGGACCCACAAGAACCTCCCATATTACGATTTCGACTTTGAGCTTATGAAACCGGTGGAGTACGCTTCTCAACTGAGTAACCTTTTCTGATTACGACTCACTTTCGTCTTCTCCTGCTGTCTCCTACTCTACCGACCTACAGTAGTGACTGAGTTACCTGTACTCGAACTCACTTGAAGCTCACAACTACTACCTGTCCCTCCGGACCGTACGACGTCAAGTACCCCAGGGTTTCTCAGCCCGTGCTGACTCACTGACTTGACGTGACTTACTCATGACCCTTTCTTTCATTACCGTTGGGTGAGGTCATGAGAACGGACCTTTTAGGATACCAACCTCCTTGGACCACACAACGTCAAGTACCCCAAGTTTCTAAACCTGTACTGACTTGCTCAAGTAAATTGAATGAAGTGAGTGAAGTATAAAATAGTGACATCTTCCTCTACCTTTGGGTGAGGTCACAAGAACTAACCTCTTAGGTCACCTATCTCCCCGGACCGTCCGGTACCAGGTACCCCAGTGTCTCTCAGCCTGTACCGACTTCACTGATTCGCACCTACGTACGTTACTCATCACCACGAAAAGTACACGGAGGACTGGTAGATATACAGAAGAAGTCTCTTCACAGATAAATCTAGAAGGGGATGAGAAACTAATAAAAATTTTTAACTCTATTTACTCAACAACCATGTAAAACCTCTAATTAAAGAACAGTCAACTAAACTAATGTCCATAAAAGAACGTAAGACACCCAACAGAAAAACAAACAAATACGAAAGGTAACGAAACTTTTATAAAATTTAATTCAGGATAAGTAAATAAAAATAATGAGAACCTCTACCTAGGTTGTTCATGAACGACACTAAATATAGTTTCACACGAAACACACACAAAAGGAGATTCTCAAAATATCATAAATCCATAAAACTCAAGTAAAAACACACACCACAATCAATTATAAGATTAAATTAAGAAGAGGTACATCGACACGACAAAAGGGTCATAGTGAATAACTTCTCTGACAGAAATAAGACAATATATAAAAGTGGGGGAAAAAGTATCTAATCCACTGTCATCCACACACCCAAATGGAGATCCGAAAGATAGGAGAAGGTAAATGGATATAAAGATAAAAACACGGTAAGGGGATGATAAAACTAATGACATCGTAATATGATAAAGACTTAAGTCTCCCGAACTAATAAAGTCGAAGTAAAAAGAAAGAATTCTGACGAAACCGATGAGTATCAGAAATAACAAAGGTTTTTTTGATATTTTTTAAAAACAAAATTAAGACACTTTCTACGGTAACCATCAAACTATACCTAACGTAGTTTATACATCTAACGAAACCCATTATATCAGTAAAAATCTTATACTAAGAAAGTTAGATTCTTGTACCATTTGGAAAGGTAACAAACACAGTAGAAACTAAAGAAAGTTTTCATAGAATATCAAAAGACTCATATCCATGAAACAGAGGAATTCAACCAAATAAGGATCCATAAAATAAGGAAAGTTAAGATGTCATACTCCGTTACAATGGAACTAAAAAAGAAAGACTAGTAAGTAACAATTATTAGTTTTATTTTGTCTAAAATTCCATAATTAAAACATAGAACGTTTTTTATTGATTAGTGTACCTAGTATCAAGTCAAGTCAAGTTAAGTCAAGTTAGTGAGTCAGTACAGGCTGCGAGACACTGGGTTACCTGACGTCGTACGGTCCGAAGAGACTGGTAGTGGTTGAGGACCTCAAATGAGTCTGAGTACAGGTAACTCAGTCACTACATTAGGTTGGTAGAGTAGGAGACAGTAGGGGAAAAAGAGGACGAAAGTTAGAGAGGTCGTAGTCTTAAAAAAGGTCACTCAGTCAAGGAGCGTGGTCCACCGGTTTGATAACCTCAAAGTCGAAGTTGTAGTCAGGAAGGTTACTAGTAAGTCCTGACTAAAGGAAGTCCTAACTGACCAACCTAGAGGAACGTCAGGTTCCTTCTGAGAGTTCTCATAAGAGGTTGTAGTGTCAAGTTTTTATAGTTAAGAGACTGTGAAAGGAATGTCAAGTTTAAAATATCGGTATATACTGATGACCCTTTTGACATCGGAACTGATCTACCTGGAAACAACCGTTTTATTACAGAGACGAAAAGTTATACGAGAGATCCAACCAGTATTGAAAAGAAGGTTCCTCATTCGTAGAAAAATAAAGTACGGACGGCAGTGGTAGGTGTCACTATAACCTCGGTGGGGGTTTTATTTCCGTCGATGACAAAGGGGTAGATAAACGGTACTTCACTATCCTGACCTACGGTACTAGAATCAAAAGACTTACAACTCGAAATTCAGTTGAAAAAGTGAGAGGAGAAAGTACAAGCAGTTCTCTGAGAAATCAAGAAGAAGTGAAAGACGGTATTCTCACCATAGTTGACGTATAGACTCCAATAACTATAAAAGGGGTCGTTAGAACTAAGGTCGAACACTAAAGAGGTCGGGTCACAAAGAGTACTACATGAGACGTATCTTCAATGTATTCGTCCCACTGTTATACGTCGGAACTGCATGAGGAAAAGGATAAACCTTGGTCAGCCAACAAGGTACAGGTTAAGATTGACAAAGAAGGACTGGACGTATATCCAAAGAGTTCTCCGTCCAGTCCACCGGACCATAAGGGTAGACAAAGTCTTAAAAGGTTTCAAATAACACTAGGTGTGTCAGTTTCCGAAACCGTATCAGTTATTCCTTCTTTATCTACGAAAAGACCTTGAAAGAACGAAAAAGTCACTAGGTCGTCTACAACCGTTAAACTAGAGACCAAGGATACGTAAAAGATTTTGGTCGAATTTGTAGACATTCAAGTGTCAAGCACATAACAACTTCGAACCGAACTTCTTAACACTTGTAATGAAATGGTCGCACACTATACTCACGTTAGCACGTCATCAAATTCGCAAGAAACCGTTATGGAAAGGAACCCTAACCTTACTTTTGACTCGAAGAGGTCAGGACACCGGTTACTACTCAAAAGGTTTACACGACCGTATAACTCACGTCGTGAAAGTGTCGTAATGGAAAATCCTAAACTTTATCGAGTTGACCTTAGGGTAGGGGAGGTGATCGAAACAAGTATCATTACGAAGGATTCCGGGTGAACGGATGTGTAAGGTCCTATAGACCGAGATCCACTCACTAGTATGGTAACACTAATAGATCCAGTACTTCTAGAAAAAAACATGTCAAGAAGACACATAAGAACAGTACAGAAGAATTATAGAAGACGAAGACAATCCAGGTATGGTCAAGACAGGAAATAGCTCAGGTAGAAACGTACTTTACAAGGGAACCATAGAGAATAAATGGAATTTAACTTCTTTTATCCCTTTTGGTGATCTGGTAAGTCCATACTGGATTTAGTTTAGGGAATACTAATATGTTACCTTTACTCTTTGTCTAAATACCCTGATCTAGACTATCTGTTTCACAGACTACTTTATACCTACTTTCAAATACTGTAACATGTCCTCTGTCTCTCGTTCTAGTAGGGGTTCTTTATCTTTACGTTTTTTCGTTTTACCGAAAGACTCCTCCGGAATGTTTATCGACACTTTTCTTCTCTTCACTTTTCGTTTTCTATTTTCCTTTAAATCAAGAAGAAATGAAATCAAATTATTTATGGGTAAACTCACGTCTCAAAGTTTCTTATCGTTCCTCTCTATTCTTTCGGAAGGAGTCACCAGTCAGGTTTCTTTATCTCCTTTTGTTATCTCACCCTTTCTGATCTCTAGAGAAGTTCTTTTAATCTCTATGGTTTCCTTGTACCTAGTGTCGGACAGATTTAGTCCCTTTGATACTCAGTACGGTACATCACAGTGGGTTCTACCTACCCAATAACACCTCCTAAGACTGTTTTCCACCGGATGTCTCTTCCCTTACCGTTTGGTACGGTCGTAAGAACGGACTTCTTGAGGTACTTATCATTCTTTATCGTTTTACTATACTTTGACTTTCTACTTGAGGGGTCCAGTCATCCTTGGATTATACGAGGACCTTTTCTCGTCTCTTTTTGGAGGTCTTCCTTACTTCTTCGACTCGGTTTTGTCTTTGTTACGGGTCAACACCTACACAGACCAGTGTTTTCATATCAAACTACGATGTTTCTTGTTATAACGTTTCCTTGCTTCTTACCATACAGGTACTTAGTTCCATTTAACCTTCGCTAGTTATCCTCTACCGTTTTCACTTGAAGTTGTAAAATCCTTAGTCACTTGATTTTACCTGAGCTTATTCACTTGAATTAAGTTTGTTAATATAAATGATGACACCCGTTATTAGGGAATCTTTTTTACCTCATCGGGAATGTCAGTTACTTTTTTAGACTTATGTCATGAACCCACGTTAGAGTTTTGCCGTCTTACTACAAACAAGTGAAGGTTCCGTTTAGTAAGTTATAGTGTCATTAGGTTCAAATACGGAGTTGGTGATTACGACTTCTTCGACTACCACTTACCATGATAGTTCTGAATGTACCGGAAGATCTTGATTGTGGTGGTTTACTATAGTAAAATTAGTATCCCCTGACCTTACGTTTACATCCTTCAGTTCTCTATGATCTTATTTCCGTTCAAACCGGAACCTCATGTTTTAATTCGTTCTTCTTCCAATGGTCTCAAAACGGTTCTCCTGTGTGATCAGTATCGTTTGTGGCAGAAGGTTGTTGTGTTTTCTTCTGCGACCTGTACCTGTAGTGGTCTACCAGTTAAGGATTTTAGTCTAACTAATATAAGAAACGTTGACTTCTACCTCTTCGAAATATGTCAGTCGTTTTTGTTCTGGCCCTAGACTAACACTGAGTCTAGTACTTGAGGAAAAAGAAAAAAAAAACCTACAATAATTATTAAATAAAAAAAGGAAATAAAATTAAATGTTATGACATAACCAAAACGGTATGTAACTGTACTTAGGTGGTGACCACATGTACGCAAGGGTTTGTACTTGGGGAGTGGGTGGAGGGAGGGGTATTGTAGAGAGACCCAGTAATGGCACGTGGTCGGGGTTCGTACGACATAGGACGCAGCCTGTATCTGACCACTAAGCAAAGAATGTACTATCATATGTACAATGTTACGGTAAGAGGGTTTAGTAGGGTGTGAGAGGGAGAGGGAGAGGGAGAGGGAGACTCAGGTTTTCAGGCAATATGTGTAGACACAGAAAAAACGACAGAACGTATGTCCCAGCAGTAACGGTAGAAAGATTTAAGGTATATATACACAATCATATGACATAACCACAAAAAGAAAGACCGAACGAAGTGAGACAAAGTAGGTAGAGTAGTCTTGAGGACAAAGTAGGTAGAGTAGTCTTGACTAAGTTTACATAAGAGAAATTTTAAGTCTAAATTTTAAGGTGAACGAAGACAACACACGATGGACCACCCGTTCCGATCAGGTCTCCGAACACGTAAATAGGAGAACCATCCTCTAAACTGACCCAAATCTGTGCTGACTCGATAAAGTGAAAGTGAAAAGTGAAAGTACGTGACCTCTTCCTTTACCGTTGGGTGAAGTCACAAGAAAGGACCTCTTAGGGTCCCTACCTCCTCGGACACCCCAGATAACCCAGTGTGTCTCAGCCTGTACTGAGTTCACTGAATCGTCGTCGTCGTCATCACTGGTCTCAGACGGGACCTATAATTCGTTCTAGAAGAGAAACAAGACACAAACAGTGATGCGACAATCCCCACCCTAGAAGAGGGATCAACGACCTTATCTCCGGGGGTCTAGACAAAGAATCGACAAAGACTGGACACCGTACTCTATACACCCTACTCTCATGAAGGTGACCCTCTCTTCGGTAACTTATAAAGAGAAAACCTCGAGACAATACAGGGAAAAGTGTGTCTTCCGAGAGTTTCATATAAGAACAACCGTGACTAAATTCAAGGTGGAATTGACACCCATATGACCGTAGACAGGGACTACTGAGAGTGGTCCGGTAAACACGTCTAGGTGACTCCAGTCCAGTCCTTACGGTAACAGTACCGTGGTCGACACCCTCGATACCTCCCTCTAGTCTAAAACCGGACCGGGTTGCGAGTGTCCATATATACGGGTATTTCAGGTGATGACGACGAATTCAATATGAACAGGGTCAAAGTCCTCACGAACAGGAAAACTTCAAAAAAAGTCCCCGACTTAAATCCTTCGGAAGTCGTTTCCCCATCGAAACGCAAAGTGCGTCGGTATTTCTCTCTAAAGTCGAGAAGAAGGAATCAGTGTACCAGGAACCCCGAATCGACACCAAAGTCGGGGTAGAGACGAAGACAAGAAGGGTGACCTAAGAAGAAGTTTCTCACGGTCTCGTGTGTTCGAATAGTCCGTCCTTCCTCGACCTTGGTTCCTCCGTTAGTCTCGTTCGTCCCACGGATCTGTCCTCCCACGATCCCATTACTAACCTTGTGTACTCGGGAAACCCATTGTTACTTCCCCTCGTCTAACGGGTCCATCCCATCTTCTCCGTTACCGTCCCGTTAGTTCTGTCGAGTCCACTCTTTGGAGGGATCACGACCACCTCCGTCCCTGACCGTACACTCCTCTCTCCGATGTTACCACCGTGTAGTGACTTGTTAATACGAAGTGAAGACAGTGTAAGACCCGAAGGAGACTCTCGTAATAACCGACGTCTCGAGGAGTCAGGGTAGGGAGTCCGAAAGAGGCGTGTCGGTTGTAGTCAGGAGAGAGGTCCAGACAAGAGGTTTGGAACGTAAGGTCGTAGTCAGGGAGAGTCGTGACCACCCATGTGTAGAGTCCGACCCCACGTGTGCCAACACCGTACTTGGTAGACACATCCAGAGTGAGACAGGATGGACGGTGTCTGACCAATACCCGAAGAGAAGACTCTAAGACTTCGAGGGACGACCAGTCAACTAGAGGGACGACCACTCCCTCGAAGGGGTGTACACTATTGAACTGAATTGGAAGTAGAAGGTCACCCCATGTCCAGAGTAGGACGAAGGTAGAGGAGAAGGAAAGAGAAAAAGGAAAATAGGATAGTCCAATCCATCCATAGAAAGAACAGGAAAATCCACAGACCTCTGGAGACGATCACAAGTCGTCCACGAGACACTCTTGACAAATTAAATATCTCAATAATAAAACACACAAACGTCCCTCTCTTCTTGAGGTACAGAAAGATCAGGACACGGTAGAACCTTTCGTGATCTGACTAAAAGATTTTCGAATAAGTAGATTTATAGTTAAAGACTGAGAATCGACGTACTTGAATTAAGACTTATTATTGGAGATACAATAGTAAAAAGATTTATAGTAGACTTATATACGTTTATATTTTTAATCATTTTGTAACTAAACATATAACATCAGGATTCGTGGGGTCATAATGATCTCCGTGTTCTGATTATCACACATGATTTACTAAACGTGACTCACGTGAATGCCGATTATTCTTTTGACTTGTTCTAGTCTTTAGTCCAAGACTCGAGTACTTCGGGTTAAAGAGGTCGACTTCGTTTGAGTGATTTTGACATTCCTAAATCCTCCAAAAAAACAAGAGTACTTATTCTTAATTTAGGTTAGACGGAAATTTGAGAATTTTGAAACTATGAATTACAAACAACAAATGACTATAGTTTCTTGTATAAACAAAATGTAACTATTTTAAAATTTTTAACACTTCATTTTAGAAAGAAGTGATCTACGGTCAATGTTTAGTACACCATATGTCCTAAGAGAGGGTCAGAATCGTCAAGGACTACGTTAACAGTAATAAAATGTCTTACTTAATATCCGATACCTTTTCTTTCCGATTCTGGTTTATGATAGTGAAAAGTCTTCAAATTGATTTTGTGGTCATCTTTTAGAGGTTTCAAAGGTTAAGGTTTAATCAGTAAACTGTTTTTAAGGAAACATTAGTAGACAATATTGGACAAAAATGTATGTTAAATTACAAGGTCGAAGACGAATCAAGAGACACAATTTGTCATCAAGGACTAACCAATAGGTAAAATATATATCGTCACACATGTACAACTAGGATTTGAGGGATTGATAAGGAAAGGAGATGGGAAGTAGGCGTGGTGCATTCAAACAAGAGATTCATACACACAGAACATTTATGTAAGTAAACATAGTAAAGAAAAGTCTGAGGTGTATATTCCCTGTAGTGTACTATCAAGAGGTAGAGACAGACTGAATGAAGTGAGTCATACTGTAAGAGATCTACGTAGCTCCAACGACGTATACCGTAATAAAGTAAGCAAAACTACCGACTCATTATCAGGTAACATATATACATAGTGCAGAAGAAATAGGTAAAAAGACGGTTATATGTAAATCCAACGAAAATAGAGAATCAATGACATTTGTCACGACGTTACTTGTAACCCCACATACATAGGAAAGTCTGGTACAAAAAGAGGTATTGCGGGTCTTTACCCTAACGTCACAGTATACCATCGACATGTAAATCAAAAAATTCCTTTTAGGTATGACAAGAGTATAACCGATATGGTTAAATATAAGGGTAGTTATCACATCCTCCTAACTAAGGGATGAGAAGTATGGGAGAGGTCATAAATGATAAACACTTAAAAAACTACTATCAGTAAAACTGACCACACTCCATTATAGAGTAACGTCAAAACTAAACGTAAAGACATTATTTTTTATTACTACAACTGTAGAAAAGTACACGGAGAACCGGTGGACATACAGAAGAAACTTCTTGACAGATAAATGTAGAAGACGTATAAAAAACTAACCTAACAAACAAAAATACCATAATTCGACGTACCTGACAAATAATTAAAACCTCTGATTAGGAAACAATAAATATAGTAAAATTTTATAAAAGAGGGTTAGACATCCAACAGAAAAGTAAAACAAATAACAAAGGAAACGACACGTCTTCGAAAAGACAAATTAATCTAGACGAATCAAATAAATAAAAACAAAAATAAAGGTAATAAGACCCCCTGTCTAGTTTTTTCTATTAAGACTCTAAACAGTCTCACAAGACGGAGACAAAAAGAGATCTTCGAAATATTACAGAACAGAGTGTAAATCCAAAAATTGTATAAAACTCGAATGAAAACACATACCAAAATTTCTTACTAGATTAAAGAAAAAAAAAATGTACATCGAAAGATCAAAAGGGTCTTGATAAATAACTTCTCTGACAGAAAAGTTGTAACATATCAGAACACAGGAAACAGTATCTCATTAATTGGTATTCACCTACCTAAATAAAGACCCACTTTATCCCTGTATAGACTTTGACACTTATTTTTAGAAGGTTGTTTGTTTCTAGGTTCTGGTCAATCGAGGTGTCCGTTCAAGATAAATTGTAAATCTCTTCTCAATTATGGATAGTAAGACTTTGACAAGGTTTTTGAACGGTTGCATTCTTTTGGAGGTTTGCGTAAGATACTCTGGTGGTAGTTGCAAAATGGTTTTAGTCCGTTTCTATAGTGTGTTTTTTATTAATGTCCGATTATAGTGACTACTTGTATCTACGTTTTTAGGAGTTGTTTTATGATCGTTAGACTTTAGGTTATTATTCTTAAAAATAATAGGTGTGTAGTTAGTTACACTATGTGGTGTAGTTGTTTAACTTCTTATTTTTGGTATACTAGTAAAGTTATCTACGTATTTTTCGAAAAACTGTTTTAAGTCGTGGGTAAATATCATTTTTTACAAGATCTTTTTCCAGTATCTCCCTTGTATTGAGTTGTATTATTTTCGGTACGTGTTATTTGGTTATAGATTGTAGTGTTAGACACCACTTCTCGACTTTCGTAAAGGTGATTCTAGTCCTTATTCTGTTTAACAGATACACTCAAAATTTTGACGAAATTTTAAAGACGTTTATGTACAATCTTAAAATTAACCACAATGTGTCTTAAATAACTACCTACACTTTTATTACAGAATTGTTATAACTGAAGAGATTATTTACATGTCCACTAAGATACGTCACAAGTATCAAAGGGAACGTATTCAGAGTACGTAGAAAACAGTCTATATAAAATATAAAAACTACAATAATATACGTTATCGAAACATTTAAATTTACAACTAAAAAAAGACTTTTGTTTTATGTTTTAAAATAAAAAACAAAAATAAAAAATTTCTTCAAAATCCAAACGTTGTTTTAAGTATTCCTCAATGTCTCTAAAAGGTTTATGATAGAGGAGATTTTGTACGTATTGGTATGGGCAATAGTTATAGTCAGTTGACTTACCATTAATTAATGGTTCCTACTTGGATATAACTGTACGGCCCCAGGTCAGGGTCACCTAGCTTCGCCCCTACCTCAGTCGCAGGATCCTTTATTGATAAATTAATCTTTATATTTCTCTCTAATCCTTTCTTATCACATCATCCTTTTAATCACCTCTTTTCTTCGACTTATTAAACCAAATCCGTCTCTTGGGTATTTTGAGGTTCTGTTCCTCGAACGTGGTGGATGCATCCGGTGTCCGTAAAAGGGTCAGAGGGCTTTCTCACCCCCGTGTTTCAAGGGGGGGGAGGGGCAAGCCTAGAATCTTCGGGTCTTTTTTAATCATCCGAAACACTCGGAGGCAAGAGGTCTACCCTTAAGTCGGTCTTTTCTTCTCTTAACCTTTTCTGGTGTGTCCCCTTTGGTCAGAAAGGTCCTTGACCAGGTAAAAAATTAAAAAGTCCAGGTGAAATATGAAAATCAATATGTATCTCTATTTACATTCTTTGTCTCAGTGCGTCCCAGTCGACGAGGCTTGGAATAGTCGTACAGAAATAAGAATGTTCCAAGAATGTAAACAAAATGTTAAAGAAGACCAGACCTCTGGCTAATTGTAAAATACCGGGGTGGAAAGAAAGATGACTATTTCCAATTAACTAGTCTTTTGAACAGAGGGGAATTCTAGATAAATCAGAATTCTGTCACTATTTCAATGTAAAAATGTATCGTTCCTGTGTTACTAAATATTGTTTCTTTCTCCTCATGTCACTAGATATTGTTTTCTCTTTTAAATAATTGAGTTTTCAGATCATAACGATTATAGTTTTGATGATATAAAGAAAAAGATGTAAGGTTAATGTAACTAATTGTTGAGGGTCCACGGATTCCTATACCTCTGGACCGCCGTTAGTAATTGAGTCGTTACTTTGGGAAGTGGTTGTACTAAAAATAGAAATCTTTTGGCGGGCTGAGCGGAAACGGACAGTCCGGGGAATTGGAGTACTGAAAACGGTACCCGCCCTGAGCACGACCGAGGACCGTGTCTGTGTAGTATTAGTAGGTTTTAGGTATCAATTGAATCCCAAGTGAGAACCATATCACGTAAGATACTCAATCCTATTTACATATTAGTATCTATCGGGAGTAATATTATAATGTGTCTCATAAAAGTGGTTCGACTTTTAACAGTTATGGGACGGACAAATAGACAAGGGAATATGAGGTTGGGGACCTTTGGTGACTAAAAAAAAAAAAAAAAACCATAGGTATTAAAACAGAAAAGGTCTTACAATACGTCAACCTTAGTATACTTTACATAGAAAAATTGTAATCATTATGTGTGAATTCAAAGGAGGTATAGAAAAGTACCGAAATATCTTAGAAAGAAAAATCACGACTTATTATAAGATAAAAGACCCATATAGTACCATATAAATACGTAAATCGACGGGTTCCTGTAGAACAAAACAAAAGACAACAACAACAACAAACAAACAAACAAAAAATTAAAATCGTTAATACTTATGTCAAAGGTATTTGGACTCACCCAAAAACAAACTTGTATTCGAACATTGAGTAAACTCACTTACCGTTCCTCCCGTAAACGATATAACATACGATTCTTATACAAATCATAACATTCTTGTCAAAAGTTTTCAATGACAAAAGGGGTAGTTGTATACTTTCAAGGACTTGAAGTATTGTAACGGTCGTAAACCACAATGATCACAAGACCTAAAACCGGTAAGATCATCCACATCTCACCATAGAGTAATTTAAACGGACCCTGTACACTAAACTCCGTACAAAGGTATACGAATAGACGGAAGTCATATAGAAGAAACTACTCCACAGGTAATTTCAGAAACCAGGTAAAATAAAAAATAAAAAACTTAAAATTCTCAAGAAATAAGTAAAGGTTATTTTCTACTCAGAAGACGTTTTTTAAAGAGTGTTACACACCGGAGAAAAGATTAAGAGAACTATAATGTGAAGTGTCGTGTATAAAAATTAGAATTACTTCAATTTAAATAGTTAATAAAGAAAGTACCTCACATTGGAACCATAAAATAGATTTTTGTACGGTGCTATGGGTTTCAGTAGATCCAAAAGAGGATATAATAGGAGATCTTCAAAATACCGAAACGTAAAATGTACATTCAGAGACTAGTTAAAACTCAATTAAAAACACTTTTCCATATTCCAGGTACAGATCTCAGTGACAAAACGTACACCTGTAAGTCAACAAAGTCGTAGTAAATAATTTTTCCGACAGAAACAAGGTAACATAACGGAAACGAAGAAACAGTCTTTATTAAACTGATAAAAATATCTCAGCATAAAGACCCGACAAAACGAGGTAACTAGATAAATAAGTAGGTAGGGAAGTGGTTACGTTGTAACAGAATTGATAATCTCGAAATATCTTTCAGAATTACAACCCATCGTGGTCAGGAGGTAAAAACAAGAAGAGAGAGTTATAACACAACCGAGAAATCCCGGTTAACAGAGAAGTATATTTGAAATTTCAGTCACACGACTGCAGATATTTTACCGAATAACCCTAAAACTAACTCTTATATTTTTAGTAACTCGATAAAATGTAAGAAAAACAGTACGATTTAAAAACTTTACCACGTACGTAGTGGACGAATGTCACGTAGAGTGAAGTTCGATCGATATACAATCCACGAGTTCTTGGCGATCACTGAATCCTCTTGAACTTCTTCTGATGCCTGAAGAAGGATCTTTTTAAGAGTAGTCGTGTGTAAGGGATTTTTAAAAGTCCCCTGAGTACTTGAGAAACTTCGACGGAACCTGAAGGACAGTATTTGATTAGAGTTTGACAGAATGGATATAGTGATTTGAATGTTAAAAGAATTACCACAGGAAATTTCAATATATTTAATAAATTTTTCTTTTAAAATTAGTAAAGACATCTACTCTTTACATAGTAGACGATTTTCTATCGACGTTTTTTCAATTGATAAAAATTAATAAATTTTTTTAACTTCATATCAACTAAATGTTACAAAGACTACATGTCTAAGTCAACACGCACACACATATCTTATATATATATATGTATGTATCATTATACGAGAAAAACCTAATAAAACGTAATATACACTATGACACATATAAAAGGACACGAATGTCATCCAAGAACAACCAATAGATAGTATATATATCATCGTACGATTAGGGTTTGAGGACTAAATAGGGAGGGGTGAGGGGAAACCATTGGTATTCAAACAAAAGACACAGGTACTCAGAAAGACAAAACAATTATTCAAGTACACATAGTAATTTTTTATAAATTGATAATTTACTACAATCGATATCAAAAAACTTCTCAGATAGTTTAACATTACAGAGAGAGATAAGGACCTAATGACTGATAAGAATAGTTACGTACAATATAAAACAGTCTACAAAAAAGACACACATGACTATCCTAGTATACTAAAAAGAAAAACGAAAAATCCCAATAACTAAACTACCTAATGTCATTAATTAAAACTTCACAACTTGGTTGAAAAGTGTGGACCCTATTTAAAATGAACCAGTACCACATATTAAAAAGATATGAAAGAACCTAAACTTAACTTTTATAAATCAACTTCTAAAAATACAGATACAAATACTCTCTATAATTAGGCATCGAAAGGACAACTTAGAAACAGACCACGACCATGACCCTATTTACGACTAGATTGTCCCACTCAATCTTTCATAAATGAAACAAAGACAGGAGACCTTCTTTAACATCTCTAAACTATATCGAAACGGGAATTTACAAACCATCTTAAGTGGTAACTTGGGGAGATCGGAACCTCTTCCTTTACCGTTAGGTGAGGTCACAAGAACGGACCTCTTAGGGTCCCTGCCACCTAGGTGTCTCAGCCTGTGCTGACTTCGCTGAATCGTCGTCGTCGTCGGATTACGGACAAAACCTTCTAATAATAAATAAATAAGTACATTATTTACATCAAAATAAGTCTAATAACTAAAGAAGAACACATTCAGACCGTCTAATACAGAAACTTTCATCCTGTGTAAAACCCATCCAATAGTTTATACCCAAAATCTTAACATTCATCATAAGTATCATAGGAAAAATATTACGAAAATAAAGATACCTGGACATTACTACGAGGGATAAAATAAAGATTACAATCATTGACTACAGGAGAAAAGGGAACGGATCAATCTTCGAATAATCAAAACAACTATAAAAGTTTCTCGGTCGAAAACTAACACAACAAGAATACATCAAAGACAAATGTTAAAGTACTAATACAACATTAAGAAAAGATTTAACTCCATATCAACTACATGTTATAATATATTCATAGTCTACATGTTTTATCGATAAGAGTTAAAAATTTACAATATAAAGTGAATAATATTTGAGAACAGAGATAATAAATAAAAAAAGACCAATGAACCTTAAATTAAACTAGATGTAAAAGACCAAAGGATTACACCTTTAAACCTACTGACCAAAATCTATAAAAAAGAAAAGATTATATAAGTAAGTCACGATATTTTAAAGGATATTCGTAACGAAAACGACGGAGTGTGTTTACCACTATAAACAGAGATAAAAATTTCACAAATTTTAATATAAAATAAATAAGAATTCTGAATAATAAACTAGGTATACAGTGTACCTTAATACAATAAATTAGAGGTACATAAACCCCTAAAAGGTCAACAGACAACAACTAAAGATAAATTAAGAAATACTAGACACTAGTTTATAACATACTAAAGATAAGAAAATTTAAACAAATCTACACAAAATACCAGGTTTTACATCACATAGAACCACTTACAACGATCACTCGAACTCTTCGTACAAGTACAAAACATGTGCTAATAAAACATATAAAATAATACAACAACCTATTTCATCAGATACAATTAGTATAGGACAATCAACTACTGTAACAACTTAACCTGACACAGGAATTACTAAAGACGGACGGTCCACACAGTTAAAAACTCTCTTCCCACGACTTCGGAGATAAGTACTATTACCTATGTAGATTAAGAAGAACGTAAAGATAGTCAAAAACGAAACACATCAAACTGTATATTACAGTCCAAGTGTGTGTTATTCTTAATCCAGAAGAATCTCTTGACTGGGAAAATAATCATTTGAAGAAATAGACACTTAGAAATAAACCGAACTTTAGACGAGACAGACTTTAAATATGTTGATGAGGACGAAAAAAAAAAAAAAAAAAAATTCGTTCCGAAATAACTCCGGGGATGACGTCGTCTCCCCTCCCTCGTTCTTGTTTGTTGTCCAAGGGAACGAACACGTGAGTGGTTCCCCCCTACTCTAACAAGGAATATAACCTACTCACAACCCCACACAGGTCCCCCAGTCGGGTCTCCTCACCGAATCCACCAAATGGGTAGGAAATCCACTACACATGTCACCTCGTACGAGTCTCTGAACGAAAAGGAGACCCGACAAGTCTTCAATTTCAACCTAAAAAGACCGGAGAAACATGAAAACAGGTCTTAAACGGGATTGATGTGTACTACAAAGGGACATCGAGTCAGTTATTTATTACGGATGTTACGTCCTCTGAACTCAAGCTAGAGACACAACCCTTCTAGGGACCTCTTCCTTTAGTGTTAGATAAGGTCATAAGAACTGACCTCTAGGGTACCTGTCTCCGTGGACCGTCCGATGTCAGGTACCCCCAGAGTTCTCAGTCTGTACCAAATCGTTAATTCGGTGGTGATGGTGTGTACTTACGTCAATAAAAATCAGGATATATTAAATAAGGTCAAAACGACGAATTCCTCTCCACACAGGTTCACGTTCGTGACGTCGTGACGTCATACCTAAGGACCAGAGTCCACACAGAGTAAGGGGAGACTCTCTGAGATGTGGGAAAAAAAAAAAAAAAAAATTTAAAAATTTTAGAAATTAAGAATGTACGCAAGTGTTTGTACTTGGGGGGAGGGTGGAGGGAGGGGTGTTGTAGAGAGACCCAGTAGGGGTACGTGGTTCGTACGACGTGGGATGCAGTCTGTACCTGACCGCTAAGTTAAGAATGTACTATCATATGTACAATCTTAAGGGTAAGAGGGTTTAGTAGGGTGTGAGAGGGAGAGGGAGAGGGAGACTCAGGTTTTCAGGCAATATGTGTAGACACAGAAAAAAGGACAGAACGTATGTCCCAGCAGTAACGGTAGAAGGATTTAAGGTATATATACACAATCATATGACATAACCACAAAAAGAAAGACCGAATGAAGTGAGACATATTAGCCGAGGTCAAAGTAGGTAGAGTAGTCTTGACTAAGTTTACTTAAGAAAAATTGCCGACTCATTATGAGGTAACACATATACATGGTGTCGAAAGAATAGGTAAGTAGACGACTACCTGTAGATCCAACAAAGGTACAGGACCGATAATATTTGTCACGACGCTACTTGTAACCCCATGTACACAGAGAAAGTTAAGACCAAAGGAGCCACACATACGGGTCGTCACCCTAACGACCCAGTATTCCATCAAGATAAACGTTAAAAAATTCCTTAGAGGTGTGACAAGAGGTATCACCGACATGATCAAACGTAAGGGTGGTTGTCACATCCTCCCAAGGGAAAAGAGGTGTGGGAGAGGTCGTAAATAACGAACGTCTAAAAACCTAGCGTCGGTAAGACTGACCACACTTCACCATGGAGTAACACCAAAACTAAACGTAAAGAGATTATTACTCACTACAACTCGTAGAAAAGTACACAAACAATCGGTAGGCATACAGAAGAAACCTCTTTACAGATAAATCAAGAAACCGGGTAAAAAACTAACCCAGCAAATAAAAAGACCTTAACTCGACGTATTCAACGAACATATAAAAACTCTAATCAACAAACAGTCAACGAAGTAAACGATAATAAAAGAGGGTAAGTCTTCCGACAGAAAAGTGGAACGAATATAAAAGGAAACAACACGTCTTCGAAAATTAAAATTAATCTAGGGTAAACAAATAAAAACGAAAATAAAGGTCTTAAGACCCTCCACCTAGTATCTCCTAGGACGACACTAAATACAGACTCTCACAAAACGGATACAAGAGGAGATCCTCAAAATATCAAAGACTAGAATGTAAATCTAGAAATTAGGTAATCGGTCTGAGTAGTTCTTCGTTTCTCTCTTTTTAGTTTAGTTATTTTAATCTTTACTTTTACCTCTCCAGTGTTGTCTGTTGTGTCTTTATGTTTCCTAGTATTCTCTGATGATAGTCGTCAACATACGGTTATTTTACCTGTTGCACCTTCTTTACCTGTTTAAGAATCTTTTCATGTGGGAATAAGAATTCCTCACATTCCTTGTCTTCCAACTTTCCATAGAAGACTTTGAATAAGGATGACCTGTCTCCGATTTCTGGAATACGACGAAATTTTCATATATTTAGAGAGTGACTGACGAAGGTTTCTGGACGTTCCTGGATCAAGTGAGATGACCTTACCTGACTTAAGGAACTCGGTAGTACTTCGGAACGAAGTTTGACAACCTCGGATTTTCTGTGTCTTAACTGGTTTTCCAATTTGTTTTTTCCCGATTTTTCTTGTTATCGGTAATTTCCCGGATCTTTGTCTTCCTTTGTCCAATTGAAACCTGAAGGTCCAATTGACAACTGGTCTATTACCTTCGATATAGCCGAGACGGTTTTAATACTCTGATGAGACTGACCCACGTATAAAGGAATTATAATTGAAAATGTACCGGACAACGTAACTAGTTTCACGTTGTCCTACAAAATCAATAGTGTGTTTGAGATGGAACAAAACGGTCTTCCATGAGTCCCCGGTCTTTTAACAGTTCTTGGTATAGTCGGATAATTTACTCTCCAGGATTCAGGGTAATTTTAAAGTTCATCCTCGGTTGGGTCACGTAGTAAAATGAATAGACTACTACTAGGGACAGAAAACTTATCCATAGAGTCTAGAAGGTGACAAAGTGTCCACATAACAAGATAACACTGACTGTCCCAAAGACTTCTATTTTCGAAATCAGACCTGTTTACATGGGTTGATCTATAAGTTGATGATCTATAAGGAACGTCAAACTATCGTCACCTCCACCAATTTTAATGAATTAACCCCGGGAAGGTAAAACCGTTATCGACCAGAATTCCTCTGAGGATAAAGGTTCAAAATTCTTGAACCAGGGATCCCAAATAAAGACTTCCTTTACGAGGGAGGAGACATAAAAATCACCTTCGACCATGACTGAACACCCGTAACAGGACCTGACTGAAGACTTGAACAGGATTTAATTACTATATAGAGTCCCGGACCAAATACAGGAGTAGGTCATCTTACAGTTAACATTTTCTTTTCCGGAAAGTTTACCTGACACAGGGGTCAGAACCCCCCATTTACCTTGAACTCCTCACGTTATCCTTTGTTCCACCAGGTCCCAAATAGGTAAAGAACCGTCTCGAAACGATTCCAAAAGAAATTTCATACCAAGTAAAAGAGATGGAAGGGACTACTGACTCCTACGATTCTCCACTTATCCAATATCAGGTAAGGATCCAGACAACGTTTGGGGACTTACTAAAACTGATATTCTATCCCTGACATTGGTGAGACCACCCTGAAACCTTCAGGTTTGGTTCTTTACCAAAGAAAATTTTCCCTGAAGTCAGTCAGTCAGTCAAGTCAACGAGTCAGTACATGTTGAGAAACACTGGGGTACCTGACGTCGTACGGTCCGAAGGGACAGGTGGTAGTTGAGGGTCTCGTACGAGTTTGAGTACAGGTAGCTCAGTAACTTCGGTAGGTTGGTGGAGTAGGAGACAGCAGGGGAAGAGGAGGGTGGAAATTAGGAAGGGTCGTGCTCTCAGAAAAGGTTACTCAGTCAAGAAACGTAGTCCACCAGTTTCATAACGAAGTAGGTCGGTCGTAAAACGTACTACATCAGATGTTTTTTCAATTTATTTGTCCCACTGTTATATGTCGGAACTGCATGAGGAAAGGGTCAAAATTGGTCAGGTAACAGGGTATAGGACAAGATTACAACGAAGAACTGGACGTATGTCTGAAAAGTCCTCCGTCCATTCTACGAGACGATAAGGATAGAGAAATTCTTAAAAGGTGTCAAACAACACTAGGTGTGTCAGTTTTTGAAACCGTATTAGTTATTTCGTCTTCATCCACAAAAAGACCTTAAGAGAGTAAAAAGACTACTAGGTTGTCTAAAACCGTTAAACAGGAGACCAAGGAGACGGAAAAATTTTAGGTCAAACATATAGACCTTCAAGTACAAAGTACATGATAACTTCGGACCGTACCTCTTAAAACTCGTGATGAAACGATCGTACACTCTACTCACCTTAACACGGCACCAAACTTGTAATAAACCGTAACAGAAAGAAACCTTAACGGAATGATACCTTAACCTTACTTTTGAATAGAAAAGGTCAGGACACCGGTGACGACTCAAAAGGTCTAAACGACCGTATAACTCACGTCGTGAAATTGTCGTAGTAAAAAAAAAAAAAAAAAAATCCTAAACTCTATCGAATGGACCTTAAGATAGCGGAGGTAATCAAAACAAGTATCACTCTTAAGGATTCGGGGTGAACCTGAATGTCTGAAGGTATCGGAAAGTCTAACCTACCTCTTCCGAAGTTGGGTAGGATACTTTTATAACTGGTTGTGGTCTTTCTTTTTTTCACTTCAAAGAGTCAACACAGACTGAGAAACACTGGGGTACCTGATATCGGATGGTTCGAGGAGGTAGGTACCCTGAGAGGTCCGTTCTTTTGACCTCACCTAACGGTAAAGCGGTTTTCTTTACAGATAGGAATAACATCCTCGTAAACCTATTTTAGATTGACGGACAGAAGGGAACATATACAGGCAACCGTAACTTAACTGGACTCTTTACTTCCCTTAGTCTACCCAGACACCCGTGTATTTAGTGTCCATTCGTAATAAACCCAATGAGAAGAAAATTAATGGAAGGGACTTTATCGGAAAACGTAGTTCAAGGTACTACGTAGGAAGGGTTCCACCCATCGTACTACATTCGCGGACCTCTCAACGGTAACAACCCGGAGTCCCAAATTTTAGAAAAGGAAGAAAAATATGATCGGACACGAAGGAAAGTGTATCGGGGTAAAAAGTCGTAAAAGAACAAGGACACCCCTTGTGACCCCTCAAGTCCCCTCGGTTAGTGATCTCGACATCGAGCAAGTTCAAGGACGTTAGATCAACGAAAAAAAAAAACGTTAAACTAGTTGAAATGACAAGGGAACCCAGTGTTTTCTAGGTAAGGAGACTACCGTAGATGTCACATGACGATGGACCAAACCTCCGACGTAACGAAGATTTTCACGTTCTCAGTTTAGAAACATAATACCCTCTCAAAGATCGTTAATTATAAGGAGAAAGAAAGGTTTACTGTCGTACTCGT
Organism: Capra ibex; assembly: GCA_006410555.1. Classification (NCBI taxonomy): domain Eukaryota; kingdom Metazoa; phylum Chordata; class Mammalia; order Artiodactyla; family Bovidae; genus Capra; species Capra ibex. Next base: position 37,941,364 of record SJYO01004576.1, read on the forward strand.
ACATCGTGTCTCTTGGGTGTAAATGTCACTTATTTTTATAAATTAAATAAAAGGAAGGGATTAACGTTTCGAGAGTAATTACGTTACTCAAGTCGGAAACCCTGTCGACAGATCCCACCGTCTCGGAACCGTAGATACTGAAGTAGATCTTTGATTCATAACGGACGAAAAACCCAAAGGTAAAGATATTTTGACGAGGGTAGTCATTTCTAAGTCGGAGTCCCGATAGTTCTCCGAGTAGATCTTCTAGTCTGGACGACCTTATTCGAACAAGAATAAGGTGAGAGCTGACGACCTTCGTCTCAACGACCTAAATCCTAAACCGTGTGGAAATTGTATTACAACTCCCATAAGTAATCCTCCCAAACTATAGAACAATCGGAAGGAGGTCAGTTGATTACTACAAGAAACTGAAGGTCGTGGCTAATATGGACTACTCCCAATTGTGTGTATTTACAGGGTCCCACTGGAACCTTCGGAGTAATTGGTTGTTCCGACACTGAGAAAGACGGGTGTCCGTCAAACCGATAGGGTCCCGGTGGTTCAGATCAAATCATTTCATTCGGTGACCAGAGACTTACCAAGGTCGAAATCCCAGTTCTGAGGATCACGATAGTGACTGGAGAACACTTGTGTCCCTCATTTCCCGAACAGGTTTAAACCTTCTGGGTGACGACCAAGAGATGAGTCAGAAATCTCAGAGTTTCCGGACGATCACCAGGAATAAGACAACTTCCCCGAGGGAAAGAGGAGGGAAATCTCGGAGTATATTCCGAATCGATATTCTACTACTAAACCTTAGGACTATGTTGTCTTAAGTCGGTAAAATTCTTTCGGAACATCAAGGGAGAAACACCGACCTCTACCATTACGTGATTGATGACAAACTAGATACCGGTCCCGAGTACGAGGACCCCAGGTTTTGTTTAACATTTATAACTTGGGTAACGAAGCTATAGACTCGGAACTTCTCTGAAATATAAGGGAAAAACGGTCTTTAAATCCTGGGATTGTCATAAAACTTACCATACCTCTTACTTACATATCCTTATGTCTTTTTACGTAGAAACTCCACTCCAGGGTTTGTCTCTTTATGACCTATAAGGGACCGTGAACCTACTCTTCACACGGTCCCAAACCGTGAGTACCCACTAGCCTCTACTGACGAAGTAAATGACGAGTATTCACAATGTGTTTGGTTATGAGGGGTTATCAGAAGACTTATCCCTGTTAATCCCCAACGTTCTCCTAAACGTCCCGGAAATCCTTAAACGACTCCTCTCACCTAAAAGGAGTCCTGGAGTCCCATATTTCCTATACTATAGAAGGTCCCCATAAAGGGGGTCCGAAATAAAAATGACCTCCTTGTATTAAACAGGAAGGACCATGGTTCCATAGAGTTTAAAGTCCTAGATGAGATTAAACTCTCCCTTCCAGAAACCCCTTATAAAACAACAGGTTGTTCACTGGACCCTGATGATTACCCACGTAAGAGACAAACCTAAGAAATATAGGAAGATGAGTAGGACAGATTCTGACATGATCGAGGATTGAATAAATCGTTTAGAGAGGACTACTCCCCCTGTCCCGTAAGACCATATATGGTTTTTTCTCACTTATTATTATCTGACCTAAGGTACTCATTCTCTCTACGTTTAGCGGGGTGGAAACCGACAGGTAGTTGAACAGTGTAATATTAATGTTAACCTCTCTCTCGGTGGACCACTTAAGTCTTGTTTCGTCCACCGAGGTCACAGACGTTCTTTAAGTCAAGAGAAGGGAGGTGTAGTTCCTACTGGACTCCGGGACGACCTCATTACTCCTCCCTGTCTCACCCTAGACCGTGGGGTAACCAGTCACACGTCCTCAGAGAGTAGGTTCTCTAAACGTTCCTTGTCCCCGGACAAACCCAGTGGGGTACCTATAGGGTGTCCTCCCGTAAGTCCTGTAAGGGGGAAGGTCACAGGAGAAAAGACTGTTTTCCGTGTGACCAAGTGTGGGTCCACTAAAGAACAAAACAGGTCGGAGGAGACGGGAGGTCCCAGGGGAGCTCCACCACAAACTTAGTGTCATCGGCTTTCGACACAAAAAAGAAATAGGGATAATCGGAAGAGTCAACAATATCTGGAACTTCAGGAGGAAATGGTTCAAACTGTTACCCCAAAACCCGGGTCGGACTTCGAAAGTATTAAAAGAGGTTCACAGTCTCATCGGACCCACTGTTTTATGTACCGGTTGACATAGGAGGTAAGACACTTCAGTCATAACCACATGGAGGGCTTGTGGAGGACGAAAGAAGTCTAATCACAATCTTACCATATAAGGGGAGTATGTAAATGAAAAGTAGATAAAATGGAAATTTCACTCAAAGAATAGAAATAACTGATTATTGAAGAGGTACCCTGTAGTCAAGAGATCTTGTTTAAAGGTCTAGAGGATATACAGTCACGATCCTTCAAAGATGTCCACGGGGTATCACTCAGTAGTCCTTCATGATCTTGGACTTCCGACTGATCTCACATAGATGAGTTGTGACAATTCTGGATACACCTTTATTCACGGTCTTGTAATGGACCTTAACCTTTAAAAGTGTTATCCTTCGGTTAACTCTCCCGAAAAGGAACGTTTATTTTACATATAATAAATCTTGGTAATTAATAAGTATAAATGAATTCAAAAGGAACCAGAGTGAATCATAAAGAAGAAAGAAATGAGTCAAAAACGATAAAAAAAGTGACGTTGATAATGAAACACAGATATACATAAAATGAAGACAAAAGTAAAGAGAGAAGGAACCTTCCTTTAAGACCGACTGACTCCCAGGGGAAAATTCACTACGTAAACGTGTTACTTCATTGTACTTTCAGTGAGTCACCATAAGTTGAGAAACGTTGGGGTACCTGATACGTCAGGTACCTTAAGAGGACCGGTATTTTGGCCTCACCCATCGGAAAGAGAAGATGTCCCCTAGAAGGGTTGAGTTCCTTACTTGGATCCAGAGGGAATTTCGTCCGTATAAGAAATGATCGACTCGGTGTTTCCTTAGGGTTCTTATGACAACACCCATCGGATAGGAAAGAGGTGTCTAGCAGGTCTGGGTCCTTAACTTGGTCCCAGAGGACGTAACGTCCGTCTAAGAAATGGTTGACTCGATAGTCCCTTAGGGGGTAAACATGTTATTTTAACAATATAATTACATAATATTTGATAAAAATTTTATTTTAAGTCTAATAAAGGATTCCTTGTACAAATTATATTCCGACTATGTCTTACATTATAGAAGGGTATGTTTACTTTTTCAGTATAAATTAATGGTAAGACACATACTTTGGTAAGACCAAAGTTAAGGGGAAGGTAAATAACCTTCTTCGTGAAAACAAAAATCAATAGTAAATTTCCCCGAAATGAATCAGAACCATATCGTCAATTTAATCATAATGGAAGAATGATCTCTCTACTCCACTACCTATAAGGTTTTAGTAAAAGAGAGACATTGATACTCAACCGAGGTTCCAGGGGATGAGGGGTATGGTTTTAGGTGTCTACGAGTTCAGGAAATATATTTTACTTCTTCATCTTTCTGACCTTAAACTTTGTACTAAACTTTATCGGTGATATAATGTAAAAATAATTAAAGACAGTAAACCGAGTTTTGGGTTGTTTTGGAATTTAGTAAAATGACACTACTTTGAACGTAGTCAGTAAAGGGTGAGTGTGACAGTCGTACCGAAGTCACAAGAAATGACAGAAACGACCCTCTATGACTATCGTATGAAACCCTTTATTTGAACGTAATATCTTAACATCCCATGATTGAAACTGAATCATTACTTTTATAATCAACGACGACTTCCGTCGGCCGTCCACGTTGGTATATTCCTATCCCAACAGGACTGTGACCTATTAAATACATTTAAGGTTAATTTGAACAACCAACATTTGATTCTAGGGGTCCTGAGTACACGAATAATTTAGACTAATTGCACAAATAATTTAGTGTGTTTAGGAAACGGTCTAACGTATTACATTAAATGAAAGAACCAAACCGAGAGTACGTGTTTATAAATAGGTACCAGTCAAACAAACATAGGTGTTATAGTCAAAAAGATAATGTAAAACTGAGTAAAAATACAGTGTAGTCCCTTATCTTGGTTATAAAAGGAATGTTAATTTGGGAAATATATCTTAACAACAGTCGTCATGAATATTTAAGTCGTCCACATTAAATATTGATACTGATAAACATGTTAAACGTTACAATGTAATGGTTAAAAACAAATCAATAAGTATACATACACAAAGGTAAATCCTTATACTGATATAATAGAAATATAACCTGACCTACAATTCAAGTCCAAAAAGGTATCGTAGGATACCCTTTTGGACTTGTTTTAAAAAACGGTTGAGTTATCTTTCCTATACGATAACTTGATACTGACTCTTACATTAAATATTCTAGGTTTCGGGAATATTCTCGGAACGTTTCACCAGGTAATAAATCGGATCTGAAGTAGAGAATTTTGAAAGGATAAGTGGACAACACGAAGTCGTGTAAACGGAGGACAAAAGAAGTTTGTGTTATGTGGAGTTTGTACTTCATTGCAATCCTAGTAGATCCGGCGTCTAACGTCACGAGTCAAGGTCTCGAAGACGTAATCATCAAACTCCATCTCTTGTTTTTAAATGGATTGTCCAAGCAACTACTACCACTACAACGATCAAGTTCCTGGGGTTAAACTCTTGTGGACGAGTTTATTCCCTTCGATAAAGGATGGAGTTGGGAGAAGAGTGAAGGATAAAGTAGAGGGACCTTTCGGGAAGGGGATCTCTGCAAAAGAACTATGGTAAGTCCAAATATGAGTCAACAGTATAGAACCCGGTATAAAGTCCTTTACAAAGAGGATAGATTTCATCGTGAGAACGCTGAGATCTGGGAAATACAAGAATGCATCACGAAATGAGACAGGGACATAGACAGAGAAAGTTTGTGTGTGATCTTTTGATACACAAATATATTATATATCATATGACAAGTCCACTTTCTAAATACCAGACGATTTTCTAAATGAGAACCAAAACCCAAGTCTCCTAAGTGACCGTTTTATAGACGAGATGTGAATTCACCTTCTCCTTATTCCTTCAAATAATATCATCACCATACAATGTCATACTCCTGTCCATTATCTGATTCTACGTTAATACATATGTATATATGTAACGACGTTCTTTATATACAGTGGTTTGACCCCTTTGTATAGGTTTAAGTTCGTTGTGACCCTCTCAGGAAGTAACTCTCCAGGACCTGTCATACAGGTGGGGTTCCAATTCCGTAGTCTGACGGTAGGTTTCCTCAGGTAGCAAATAGTGGTTCGACATTCTCTTATCGGTAGTCGAATGTAAGTTTCTACGTGGAGACTGATAATACAATTTACGAATGTAGAGATCATCAATCCTCTTCCGTTACCGTGGGGTGAGGTCATGAGAACGGACCTTTTAGGGTACCTACCTCTTCGGACCATTCGACGTCAGGTACTCCCAGTGATTCTCAGCCTGTGTTGACTCGTTTAAGTGAAAGTTAAAAGTGAAAGTACGTAACCTTTTCCTTTACCGTTGGGTGAGGTCATAAGAACGGACCTCTTAGGGTCCCTGCCCCCTCGGACCATCCGACGGTAGATACCCCAGTGTGTCTTAACCTGTACTGACTACTCTGTCGTCGTCGTCGTCGTCGATAATCAATTCAGAGTCTTACAAGTGACTAGGGGTCTTTACTTTCTAAAGGTTCCGGGTCCCTTGAAACACTGAATGAGGGTAGGAATAGACAACCGGGGGTTCTGGAGAATTATGCAAACGGTAAAGACGACCAGTCGTCGAGGAGTACATTAAGGAAAGTCCCAGAGACAATTTAATTTCCGGATAACAACGTAGATTACGGACTTGTCCTGTTGAATATAATTAAAAGGATTGTATATACCTTATTTATTTATATCTTGAAAATTTATGTAAATAAACTTACGTTAGACGGAACGCTATGGGAACTACTTCTCCTGAAAAAAACAACAACAACAAATGACGGTTTAGGAGTGGTTCATATTGTTACGGACAGTGTATTATCTGAAAGTTGTTTATGAGTAAGTGATTTACTTATGTAACATTTAGGCAGTATGAGGGAAAAGGTTTTCATACTCGTTTCGACTTTCTCAATACTACTCATTTTAAACTCCGATATATTTTTTTATATGAGAAATATATCTCATTTCTCATTCCGTATGACTCATTCTCATTCCGTATAACCAGAAACACCACGTCACCTTACCATGTTCCCTTTCCTATAATCTGTATCTTCTCATAAAGGACTTAAAGTCGAGACTAGTACAGTTCATTTGACACTTTGATACTCACTTAGAGTGAAAGAAGTGGATTACTGGTGTACCAATACTACTAATTCACTCTGTCGGAGAAATTTTTAGACAATAAGTCATCCTAGACTTTTCTAAGATATTAGAGGAAACCGTATTAGGGAAAATCCATTGTCTCTAATTGTAAAGGACTATAGAAAGTCACTAACTTTCAATCTTTCACTTTCAATTCAGCGAGTCAGTACAGGCTGAGAAACGTTAGGGCACCTGACATCGGGTGGTCCGAGGAGGTAGGTACCCTAAGAGGTCCGTTCTTATGACCTCACCCAACGGTAAAGGAACTTCGGGAGAGTCACTAATGTATTGAGATATTTCTTGACGGTATCCTTAGGTTCAATGTGATCTCAGAGAGAATTATGTTCCTCTTCATAACAATGATATAGTTGTGTCACGAATTTATTGAGTCTATAGGTAATCTTAAGTACCCTCCCGTTAAGGAAAATCTTTCTACTACTTCTAAGTTTTATGTTGACACACCTAAATTAATAATGAATCTTTATAGGTAGGGAAGGGAGCAAGGACGGAGGGTTGTGAGGTGCATGTCTCATCAGAGACGGGGAATTGAAACCCAAATCGGTGCCTTATACGAATTCGGTTATATTACAATCATCCGGACTACATAAATATTTGAACGTTTTAAGAATATAGTAACACGAAAGGAAGAATATGAAACGGAAACAATTTTCTTAATGTATAAGTCTCACCGGACTGTCAGGGTCTTTTTTTATAACGTTTGTACACCTTGTCTCAGAGGACAACTCGGATGTTTCACTTGAATTTTGGAAATTGTGTCGTTTCTTTTAGTAATTAATTTCTATTGATGACTTACCCTCTTTTATAAACGTTGACTATACTGATTATGTCCCAATGACAGGTTGTATGTATTTGTCGAGTCTTTTGAATTGTAGTATTTTTGTCGAGTTAGATTTTTACCCGTCTTCCGGACTTATCTGTAAAAGGTTTCTGATTTACATCTACCGGTTGTCCACGTACTTTTCTACGAGTTGTGGTGATCAGTAGTCCCTTCACTTTTGGTCTTGGTGTTACTCCAATAGTGGAGTGTGTATAGTCTTACCGATAGTAGTTTTATGGTGTTGTTTAAAACCGTTCCTAAACCTCTTCTCCCCTGGAAGACTGTGACAACCACCCTTATATTTATCCACGTCGGTGACACTTTTTCTCATCCCTTCAAAGAGTTTTTTGGTTTTTATCTTGATGGAATACTGAGTCGTTAAAGTGAGGTTTCATATGGTGGTTTTATAGGTTTTTGTCATTATAATTTTCTATTTACGTGGGGTTACAAGTATCAAAATAATAAATATTGATAGTTTCATACTTTCGTTGGATTCACAGGTAGTTGTATACTTACCTACTTTTCTACACCCCCCACACACATATTTATATACATATATCCATCTACTATCTTATGATTCATAATTTTTCTTATTTTATTACGGTAAATTTCGATGTACCTACCCGAGTTTCCTATAATACAATTTATTTTATTCAGTCTCTTTTTATTTATGACATATTATAGTGAGTATACACTTTATATATATATATATATTTTGATGGATCCATTATTTTGTTTTTCGTCTGAACCTAGATCTATTTTTTGATCACTAATGTTCACTCTTCTCCTTTCTCCAGTTCCTACTATTATATACATATCCTCTAATTCTCCAAGTTTGATAATACACATTATTAACATGTCCCTATATGACATTTTGTGTCCCTTATACCGGTTATAAAATATTAATATTTACCTCATATTGGAATTTTTAACACTGAGTGAGTGATATAACATGGTCATTGTATATCATAATATGTATTTGATATGAAGTTAAAAAACTTTTGACGTAGATATCAAGGCAACCCTTTTGTATAAAAGAAGTGATCCTTTATATAAGATAATAAATAAATACTGACACAAACCAGAAACAAAGACACGTCCGAAAAGAAATCAACACCTCTCACTCCCGATGAGATCAACACCACGTGACCGAAGAGTAACATCACCGAAGAGAACAACGGTTCGTGTTCGAGAACTCGTGAGTCCGAGGTCATCAATACCGTGTACCTGAGTCGTTAACACCGAGGACCCGAGATCTCGTGTATAAATCATCAACACCATGTACACGAATCAACGAGTCACAGTACATCCTAGAAGGGTCTGGTCGTTGACTTGAGTACAGAGGACGTGACCGTCCACATATGAAATGGTGACTCGGTGGTCTTTTCAGATCCTTATATAAGATTTATTCTCCAAGAAGAAGAAGAAGAAGAAGAAGAAGAAGAAGAAGAAGAAGAAAAATTGTGTCAACGACACCTAAAATTTACTCTACGAGTTTCATAATCCATCATGAGACAATATTAGAATACGTGAATAGTCCGTGACACGATTCAGGATTTCGAGTCAATTGGTAACGTTACTGTAACATTTAATCTTTGATAATAATAAGAATGAATAGAGTTTATTCCCTTGACTCCAAAAATCTGCAAACCTTTTAAAGGATGTTTGATGATACTTAATAATCGTCGAGAGAGCCAGGTCTCAAGTACTGTAATTGATGTGTAAACCCGATAATGCGTTGACAGCACTAAAGAAGAGGGATGACGGGATGAAATATTCTGATAAACCCCCCCTCATGACGAATACCTAAACCGTAAGTCACTCAAAAAGGATAATCAAAATGAAAATACTATTTATTTATATTCGGTATGGATACGAGAAAACTAATAATTTTTTTTTTTTTAATAACTTTGTAAGATTTCTTACAAAGTCACCAAGGCATACATCCTAAGTCCCTAAAGAAGTACCTAAACTCTATAACGACTATTGTAATTCGGGTGACAAGTTTGTATATTTACTTTACAAACACCTGACAATGTAAAATATTTGGAAGTACTTTACAATATACGTTGAAGACAGTAAAATATATGATAAGAAATTTTCCAAAATTGTGTATTGAAAGAAGTCATGGAATCTATCGAAATACATCAAAATCTAATCCGAGTTTATGAAGTTTTTTAATAAAAGGGTCTTTTTCTATCAACAAGTTTTGGTTAGAAAACAAAAATAAGGGTCTTTCATACAGATTCGTAAAAACCCCTTTACAAAAACTTTCCTTTGCTAAACATTCACAAACAAAAGTTTATTTACAAACCGTTAATACATAGGATTAAAGGAACTTTAGTCTTGTGTGATTATTGGACAAGACTTGGATAAAAAGATAATGAGTCTACCGGGAGAAGTATTTCGGATTACCTAGTCAGAGAGACTAATATTTAGTATTCTGAAGGAAGTAAATAAAGGATCATCAAACTTGAATAGTCAAAGAAGAATAGAACTAGTCTATTACAAGTTTTATAAGGAAGTATGGTTGTTAACGTATCAACCATTCATTGAAGATATGAAATTTGCAAACTGAATATGACAGGACAACGGTAAATTCAGAGTCTCTTGCACTTAGAAGTAAAATATTTTGTTAAGTGGATATTTACGTCCGTACTTAACATAATCGGTTAGTTTTCAGTCGGAACCTTATATAACTTATATTAAAATATTTACGAATAGACACACCCCGTGAATGAAACGTTTACACTGTAAACAGTAATCCAATATAACGTTTTTTGAAGGAATATGAGATTAGTCTTTTATCGGAATAATTAATAATATGTAATAACCTTTATAGTTATATGTTAGTGTCTGATACTAAGTGGACCCTAGGTATTAAAGTACTTTTTCTTAAATTTGAGAAAAGATTTCCAACTTTACGTATCATTATTCGGTAATAATGAGTAATGTATTCATTAATGTACATTAATGAATAATGTATCATTATGAATAATAATGTATCATTATGAATAATATATTCAGTATTGACTAATGTATAATAACGAATAATGTATCATTATTCGGATGACATTCGGTAAAACTTACCTTTTTATTATTCAGGGTTTGAAAAGTCCTTCTTTAAAGACATTATATTTTCTCGTAATAATATACTTGGTATGAGTTCCCAGTCCCGAATGACTAATCTTCTTTCCTCACCAAGGACCTTTTTACAGTTTTACCTGACCGTAAAGGGTAGGACGTCATAGTGAAAACTTACTTTACAAGACACGTTCCTTTCTCTTTCTTTATACGATTTCGACTTTCCTAGTATAAATAATACACGGTTTAAGAGACAACTATCCTCTTTTCTTGAGTATTTCTAGTCTCCTCTTTATTTACTTATCTCTACTTCTTTGCTAGTTACTTTGATTTTCTACCAGGAAACTTTTCTATTTGTTTTCACTATTTGGTAATCACCTTTAAGGTCCTTTTTTTATTTTCTCTTTCGTGACTTCAGTTATTTTATTTGTTACTTTTTCTTCTTTTATGTTGGTTTTAGTGTATTTATGTTTTCTGGTATTCTCTAGTTTTATGATCTTTTGACTTAGGTTGTGATATAATTTTCCTAGTATGTGGTAGTAATTCACTTTAAATGGGGTCCCTACGTTTCTAAAAAAAGTTATAGTCGTTTAGTTAGTCACACTATATGGTGTAATTGTTTGACTTTTTACTTTTCGTATATTAGTAGAGTTATCTACGTATCTTTCGAAAACTATTTTAATTTGTAGATAAATACTAAATTTTTGAGGTCTTTCACCTACGTCTCTCTTGTATATATCGTTTGGTTATGTATTGTCGCATAAGTTACCACTTTCACTTCAACGAGTCAGTACATACTGAGGAACGCTAAGGTGACTGTCATCGGATGGTCCGAGGAAGTAGGCACCGCAAAAGGTCCGTTCTCATGACCTCACCCAACGGTAAAGGGAGAGGTCCCCTAGAAGGGCTGGGTCTCTAAATTGGGTTCAGAGGGCGCAACGTCCGTCTACTAAATAAGTGACTCGGTGGTCCCTTCAGGTTCTTTATTTTATCTTCAAAAGAAGATTTCTTCATAGAAAAACGTCCAATATAAAAGAGTGGTAAAAACGTAAATTCAATATATATAGACTCATAACCCTCTCGTGTCTATGATGAACCTTCTTTAAAAGTTCACTGTACATGAGATGAAAAACAGAGTAAACTTGATTTAATTCCAAATAAAAGTTAAGTAACCGAGACTTATATTTATCTATAAGCTAATAGTACGGTCCTCCGTTTCGTTAAATGGTCATCACTAAACCCTTGGAATCTCTACCCCTTCTGTCGTAAGGAAGGACGTTTTCCGAAAATAAAATAAAATAAAAATTAAAAATAAAAATGAAATAAAATGAAATGTTATGACATAACCAAAACGGTAGGTAACTGTACTTAGGTAGTGCCCACATGTACGCAGGGGTTTGTACTTGGTGTGAGGGTGAAGGGAGGGGTGTTGTAGGGAGACCCAGTAGGGGCACGTGGTCGGGGTTCGTAGGACATAGGACGTAGCCTGTATCTGACCGTTAAGTAAAGAATGTACTATCATATGTACAAAGTTACGGTAAGAGGGTTAGTAGGGTGGGATAGGGAGAGGGAGACTCAAGTTTTCAGGCGAGATGTGTAGACACAGAGAAAACGACAGAACGTATGTCCCAGTAGTAACGGTAGAAAGATTTAAGGTATATATACACAATCATACGACATAACCACAAAAAGAAAGACCGAATGAAGTGAGACATATTAGCCGAGGTCAAAGTAGGTAGAGTAATCTTGACTAAGTTTACATAAGAAAAGTTACCGACTCATTATGAGGTAACACATATACATGGTGTCGAAAGAATAGGTAAGTAGACGACTACCTTTTCCGAAAATAACTTTAACTAAAACGAAAATCGAAATTCAACCAAAATGAAATAACCTTATACTAGATAAGGAAAAATTTCGTTCCGTTACCATGGGGTGAGGTCCTGAGAACGGACCATTTAGGGTACCCACCTCCTCGGACCATCCGACGTCAGGTACCCCAGCGATCCTCAGTCTGTGCTGACTCGTTGAAGTGAAAGTGAAAGTGAAAGGACGTAACCTCTTCCTTTACCGTTGGGTGAGGTCACAAGAAGGAACCTCTTAGGGTCCCTGTCACCTCGGACCACCCGACGGTAGAGACCGAAGCGTGTCTCAACCTGTGCTGACTTCGCTAAATCGTCGTCGTCGTCTGAAGATCATATTGAGAGAACTCTCCGTCCTACTGAATTGTCTGTACTCTTACATAAGACCTAGGTCTGACAATACGAAACTTAAGAGTGGAAACATTACACTTGTTTAATAAGTTGTTGAGATCGGAAATAAAGGAAAATGTGTTTTCTTCTATTGTTGTAGTCGAAATGTACCAACAACACTCCTAATTTGCTTTATTTGTGTAATTCATATATCATACGTAAGTTATTTTAAATCGATAATTGTGATAACGGAATCCTTTACAGGAAAATATAAAATTAGTTGATACATTTTTGTTTCCCGTTTCTCAAAATAGGTTGGGAAAAGTCCTTGATGTAAGGGATTATTAGTGAAATGGAATTAGGAAGTTCACGAGTACTTTCGTTCGTTTTGAGTAGTTGGAGGATTGTTTTGACTAAACAACACAAGGAACAGAATTGTTAAACCGAAATAAAAGTTTACGGAAGAAAAGAGATGATTTGACACGATACAAGAATGATCTGAAATTTAAAAATAGGAAAAGTTCTTTAAGAAAGAATTAATGGAGGGAGATCGGGTCAAAGAAAGTTGTAAACTTACACAAATCAATGTTACAAACAAAAGAAGTTGTTTTGATACAGTGACTTCATTCTCTGTAAATAAAGTATAATGAGATAAGAGAATTCGTAGAGAATGTTTACTTTTCACCTATATTTATATACCACCTTTCAATGACTAAAGAGTAGATGTCATTAGATCGTAACGTGCATATTTTTACGATAGGTGTTACGAATCTAAAATAAATAACTATAGAGTCAACGGAAAACTTTTACAATATAAAAAGTAATTTAGAGATTACCGAAAGGGGGATGATAGTCCCGATTATTTAGTGACTTGAAACTTTTCATGTGTCTTTACAATATATATACTAAAATTTCAATTCTAATCTTTGGTGTTACTCCGGTAAACAGGATTTTTAGACCACCCAATTCCAGATCTCAAGTCGAGTCTTGAAACGAAAGACTCGGCTTGAGACTGTAAAAATCCAGAGAAAAGAGATAGAGAGTAATTAAATATGAGATGTTGAATTACGTTTAAGACAGTCTTTAATGTAATTCGTATCAAATCAATTGACGAATATAACCCAGAGTGTACAGGAAGTCCAACGATCTTTTGTAGTAAACGTAAAGTCCTTCTAAGAGAACATATTTAACAGGGTAACTAATTCGGACTTACCGAAAGTCAACTATGGATTAAGGGGATTATAGAGTAAGAGTAACAATTGTGACAACACACGGATTAGAGTCTGAATGGAAATTGTACCAGTAACAACGTAGCTTTCACAATAACTTTTGTGATTTCATATTTCATGGACGTAAGAGTTTATCTTTTGAGATAAAATAGATAATCAAGTCGAAATCTTTTATTCAATTAATATTGAGTTTTTCATACAAGACTCCATTCCAGTAGTCGAAATGGTACAACTAAATTACTTATACTTTAAAATTGGTATAATCTCTCAAAATGAATGGGTGAAAGAAGTTATTTCAATTTGCGACTTTTATTAACCTGTATAATGTAAGTTTTAAAACCCTCGAAACTGTAGGAAAGTGTACAACACTGTCATATCTAAGACACAGAAGTACAACTAATAATATGTATAACATAAGTTGTCGTATATAATATATGTGTATATGTGTATGTGTGTGTATATGTGTGTGTGTGTGTGTATATATATATTATAATTCGTCGTGTTTAAAAAACTACTAGATGATAATTATAGACAGTTTACAAAAGGACCCATAGTTCTTTGTTTTTCTTTACTATATAGGAAGTTCCTCCAATATCAGATCTTCTTTCCATCTACTCACTTTTATTCACGATTATATTACTAGTTCATGATCAATTTTACCTTTCTTGTGTCAGAAAAGTGTTTCCACTCCTTTATAAAGAGTTTCTACTCTACGTTAATCTTCCTTTTAAAGGATTCAATGTGAATGTATGTACAAAAACTAAGGAAGTACTCACTCACTCACTTTCAACGAGTCAGTACAGGCTGAGAAACGATGGGATACTTGAGATGTCAGGTACCTTAAGAGGTCCGTTCTTATGACCTCACCCATCGGAAAGGGAAGAGGTCCCATAGAAAGGTTGGTTCCCAACTTGGGTCCAGAGGACGTAACGTCTACCTAAGAAATGACCGACTCGGTGTTCCCTTCGGGTAGTATCTCAGAAATTTAAGGTATTCAATTTCTGACACCAGAACACGAGTTATTTACAAGATGCTTCGTACATCGTAATCGAGTAAAAAACTTCACTTTTTAAACTAATGACTGAACAGATTACATTAATTCACCGAGTCGAAACTCTAGTTCAAGAATTTTTGGTATTAAGTATCGGACTGGAAAGTAACTTTTATAATTTGACTGTCAAATATATTCTCTACATTCTATGTAAGTGAGAATTGAACAAGTAAAAGACAGGAAAACAACAGTCGTATTCCGTAAGATGGTTACTTTTCGTAAGTATATTCTTTTACCTTTATATACTAATACATCTATTCTGACTGAGGTATCGGAAGTCTTTTCACATTCACACCTAAGAACGATTCATATCTTTTTTTTGTCTCCTTATATAATTAAATTTCCGGAAGACAAATCGTCTTTAATAAAATTAAAATTATGATCAGTAGGTATCTCAATGTTTATCGTATACATTTAAATACTGAAACTTTGTAGTTTTTTTTGAATAGAAAATATCTTACTTAATTATTAGTTTCTTATTTATTTACTTAGGATTATGTTTTTAAGTGACCAGGGTTTAGGAAGATGAAGGAAATAAGAGAATCTTGAAAGAAATTTGTTACGGTAGCTGTAAACCAACGAATGTCAAGAAATGGACCCGGGAAGACATAGTGTACGAGAGTATAAAAGGGTAAGTGGAAGGGTAAGAACCTGAAACCGTAAGGGAACAAAGGTATGATGAAGATGTCAAATATATTAGTGAAGAAGGGACCGGATATCGACTTGAGACTAAACCTAATCCGACAGAAATCGTAGGTACCTAGACTACCAGAGAATCTACCAGAATGAATTTTATCAAGGGGAAGTCGTTTCAGAAATAAATATCGTATTCCATCCTCTTTGTAAAAGGAGATCGAAAGATCACAGAACTGACTCTTGAGAGGGGTTCTTATTCTCTATCTAATTGTCCTCTTTTTTTTATATTTAAATTAATGTACATATGGGACACTTATGTACCTTTTATGAGTCTTTTTGACTTATTGAGAGGTTTCTCCTGGTCCGGTCGTGGAATTCATGATAGAAATCGATTTCCGTTTTTCTACAACCACCCACCTTCATTCAAAAATTGCCAATGGTCCTTTTGGTATAATTTGTTCTCATTCCAACAAAAAGTCTAAATCCAAAAAGGAAAGAGATAACTATTCTCAAACGTCACTAACTCTCACTGGGAAGAACTATGTCTCCTCTGTTGAAATATTTACCAAAGGGAATATGTAGATTTATAGAGAGTTTTTGTTTGTTTGTTTGTTTTTTTGTTTAAGCTGGATGAAAAGTCTGCAAGTGAACAAAGACAAAAAGAATTTTAATTGATCGAGTTTTATTGGTTATACGATTTCCCCGTGTAAAACCCCACATATACAACGAGGGTAATTCATCCTTGTTCTGTTTAAGTTTACCGTGTCAATCATGACGTTTCACATTATTTATCTTGTATTTTTATCGTCTTTCCACTAGTAGAAAAAACGTAAAAATACTTGCATAAAAGGTCAAACTGAAGTAGGTCTCACTAAAAGTGAGTGTAAAGAGAAACGTGTAACTGTAGTCGGATGTCAATCCTCAGATTTAAGTTCGACTACACTTAAATATAAGAGATATTAATGTAAAAATTTTCCGAGTGTTCTATACCATAAGGTATAGGAAAAGTAATTCACAGGACAAAGTTTTAAAAGAAACTTTACATTGACTCCCTTACTTTTTCGTTGAAAATCGACTATACTAACCTGCTTTTTCGGTAATAGAAACAAATGCGTATTTCGAGACTGATGTTTACCTCTGTCATACATTCATAATAGTAGTAAGAAACGTGAAAGGATCACTTACAATTTTTTTAATTCATAAATATTTAATCGTGACTACTTGAAACAAGAGAATTAATTTGTTTTACGAGACGGTGAAGATGACTAAATTACGAGGTTAAGTAGTAAAGAGTTGTTATTGGACTCGGTTCTGTTTACCGACGATCTATTACGACTTAATAAAAACCTACTGTCTGTTGACCCGTGTCGGGGTGGAGGTGTGAAGACAACGGTACCAAAAGTTTAATCCACAAAGACACCAGTTTCGTCTGAGAGTGACAACATAAGTAGTGGTAAATTCATGTTCTCACGACTCGTGTAGATACTAAAGAGAACGAACACTACCGTCTGCCCTACTTGTATTTACTAATCTTTTGTGGTGGACGAGTCACGAATTACGTCCTTCTTCTTCTTCTTTTTTTTTTTGTCGATACGGTAAACCCTACCTTTTGTGTAATCGGATTCGAGTCGTACGGTGAATGTATTGGTTGGTACTTTTAACGTTCAATAACTCTTACATCCTACTTTATGACGTACTGTCTATGGACAAAAGATAAGTCCTTAAAGGTAGACTTATGACAGTTCGTGTGTCACTGACTACTACGGAGACACCTTGAAAGAGATTTAGAGGTCTGAACGATAAACTTCACACTTTTATTCTGAAGAACACTTTCGGTGTTCAGTATATATTTCACGGATGTCTTACCAACATCGATACCGTCGGGACAACATTTCTCACTGTCTTTCCTAACAAAAATCGACCGAAAGTAACTGTAGTTGAATAATTGGGTCTTTTAAAAGAGATGTAAACCTATTCTCTTGGTGTCAAGTATACCTGGCTATGGAATTAAAAACACGTTTGTCAATTAACCTTAGTAATTTCATACTTATCTGTCTAATTAGTGGTTTTTTCAACTAGAGGAAAAGGTCTACACAGAACGAAGAGAATCGTACGACGGTCCTTACTTATAAAAGAAGGAAAAACAAATTATATTTAAATAAATAAGATTAATCTCCAATTAATGAAATGTTACAAAATAACCAAAACGGTATGTTGTTGCACTTAGACGGTGTCCATATGTTCACAAGGGGTAGGACTTGGGGAGAGGGAGGAGGGAGGGGTATGGTAGGGAGACCCAGTAGAGTCACGTGGTCAGGGTTCGTAGCAGTCAGGTCCAAGCTACGTACTATGACTTTTACAAAAGTTTAATCTTTCACCACTACGAACGTGTAGAAATATTTGTATGACGTATGGGGACTTTACATGAAATTTTCCAATTTACACTACCGTATATTTGATCTAAAAAACTTTCTTTCTATTAAGACCAGGAATGACAAACACACTGTACCTGTATACTTAATGACTTAGATAAACTTGGGGTTTATGGAGTAGACATTTTACCTCCTCCCGAGGGTGATCAAAAGTATTTAACTCAAATTGGAGTGTATTATTAAGTTTGTTAAAAACGACGGTTAACTTCGGGTTCCTACTTCTCTTTCTTCGCATTTTCCTCTTTCGATAAAATCTTTTTGTTGACTGAAATACATTTACAATTTCTATAGTTGTAAACACCCCCCTTTAGTACGAATAAAATTTTACACATTGTAATAAGATCGGTTTATTTATGTCTTGATTCGAAAACGTCTTTATATTAGGAACACCTTTTATATATCTAAAAAAAAGTATGTCGATAAATGAAAACGGAATTTAATTAACGTACTCATACATTTTAGGTGTCTGAATTGTAAAATTTTTGTAATTTATATAATCGTAAGAGTTTTTAATGTAAAAGTCAGTTACTTAAATGTGTGTGTACTTTATACATTCGGTAAAGTTACTGTCACATTCTTACAGAAGAAAAATTTTAATAAAATGTTAGTGAAAAGGTTCAAAATGGAAATTAGTCAGGTCAAGTCAAGTCAAGTCAACGAGTCAGCATAGGCTGAGAAACATTGGGTACTTAACGTAATACGGTCTGGAGGGACAGGTAGTGGTTGAGGGCCTCAAGTGGGTTTGAGTGTAGGTAGCTCAGCTACTACGGAAGGTCGGTAGAGTAGGAGACAACAGGGGAAGAGGAGGACGGGGGTTAGGGAGGGTCGTAGTCTCAGAAAAGGTTACTCAGTTGAGAAGTGTATTCCACTGGTTTATTAACCTCAAAGTCGAAATTAGTCAGTCCACTATGGATTACACTGTTTCAACATAAACTGTCCAATAATATCTAAAATGAGTTTTTTTTTTTTTTTTTTTTTTTTTTTCTTTCTTTTCTTTTTTGTCCAACTAAAACTTCTGTCATTATATATGTAATATATATATATGTGTGTGTGTATGTATTAATTGGGTGTATACATATGATATATTGGGGTCAAATTTGTGTTTTACTTACGTATTTTAATAACTTAAGGTCAATGATAAAAATCAACCGTATCCAATCGTTTAGATTTTGGTGATATATAAAGTTTTAACTCGTTGACTCCGTACTAATACTCTTTTTAACCTCGGTTTAAAGAAAGAAGGGGTCGAACTGACTCTATTTTAACTGTATAATTGTGATATATTCAAATTCTATACATTACACTTCTAAGTTACATACATGTATAACGTTTTTACTAACGTTATTCCAATTGATTGTAGAATTTAAAGGAAAAAAACCAGACACCATTATTGAAGATTCTAGATGGTAGATTCGTTGAAAGTTCATAAAATCCCGAAGGGACCATCGAGTCTCCAATTTCACGGACGTTACACCCTCTACGCCCAAGTTAGGGACCCAACCCTTCTAGGGGACCTCTTCCTTTACCGTTGGGTGAGGTCATAAGAACGGACCTCTTAGGGTACCTACCTTCTCCGACCACCCGATGTCAAGTGCCCCAGTGTTTCTCAGTCTGTGCTGACTCACTGGAGTGAAGAAGTGAAGTGAAACTCATAAAGTTCATATAATAAAAAAGTGCTATTAATAGTACGACATGTAAACTATGGGACTTGTAAAATTAGAATAATAACCTTCAAACATAGGAAACTGTTGGAAATGGGTAAAGGAGGTGAGAGACCCGGGTGTGGGGAACGTTAGTGGTTACATGAGATACAAAGACTCACATAAAGAAAAATCTAAGGTATATATTCATTCTAGTATATCATAAACAGAAAGAGACAGTCTGAATGAAGTGATTTGTATTAAGGGAGTTATAAATAGTTACATAATTACGATAAGTAGTAGAACTAATACCGACTTATTATAGGGTGACACACATGTACACACACACACCCACACACACATATGTGTGTGTCGTGTAGGAAGGAATAAGTAAGTGTGAAACATCATGTGAATCCAATAAGTGGATAAACCGAAAACATTCCCTTAAGGATTATAAAATACATTCAAACTTTACTGTATATGTTTTTCGTTTTTACATAACAAATCTTTTTTATTCATCATTAATTCTTTTGTTTAATTTGATTATCTTTTTCCTTTATAGATACTCTGTCACCAAAAGTTTGTGATAAAGGGATTTATAATTCTTAGTTGTGTTTATTTGACTTCGTTTTTTTTTTTTAATCCACTTTTTTCGATTTTTATTTAGACAGATATAGAAACATACAATATCTGGGGTGTGTTTTGAATGAGTTTACCTGTTATTTTACTACGGTAGTGAACACAGTACATTTCCTTACTCCTTTCTGTAAACTTATTCGGAAATGACTTTACGACTTTTATTTGTGTGCTTTAACATAAATCTCACTCTTACAGACTTATGGAATATCAAGACTTTTTCGGTCGTCTTCTTTAATAATAATGTCGAACTTAAGAAAATTTCACGATGATAATTTCTAAGTCACTTACAATAATGTCATAGTCCGTAAGACATTGTTATGATAAGACACTTCGACTTTCGTTCTTGAAAGACACCGTTTCTGAATATACGAAGAAGACCGTTTCCCTGACTCTTGAGTATCTCCGAAACTGAAACCTCCGGTTACCCTAAAGTGGTGTCTTAAATGTGTCCTGACGTCTTTGTCTGAGAACCTCTCGTGTCTGTTTTGGAACACGTATAGTCCTGAGTTCTCTTTCCTCGTCATTGATTTGTTCTGTGATAGGTCTATAAGGACTATGACAGGTCCTCAGGAGTCACCTCGACACCCAGTCGGTACCGGATATCGTCCGAACCCCCATGACTCACGTTGTCACGTATGTGTCATGGAAAACTTCCTCTACGGCATAGAAGTAATGGAACTGGTATCAAACCGGAGTTCAGTTTGTTCTGCCTCCCTCGTCTCCGGGTCGGTAGTTATCTTTTAACCTAATTTCTAAATGAGTACCGGGGTGGGTAGTCAAGTCAAGTCAACAAATCAGTATAGGTTGAGAGACACTGGGTTACCTGACGTCGTGTGGTCCGACGGGACAAGTGGTGGTTGAGGGCCTCAAATGAGTTTGTACAGGTAATTCAACCACTACGGTAAGTCGGTAGAGTAGGAGACAACAGGGGAAGAAGAGGTCGGAAGATAAAAACGGTCGTGGTTCCAGAAAAGGTTTCTCATTAAAGAAGTGTAGTCCACCGGTTTCATAACGTCAAAGTCCAAGTCGTAGTCAGGAAGGTTACTTATAAGTCCTGACTAGAGGAACCCTAACTTGCCTACCTAGAAGAACGTCAGGCTCCCTGAGAGTTCTCAGAAGAGGTCGCGGTGTCAAGTTTTCGTAGTTAAGAAGTCACGAATCGAAAGAAATATCAGGTTTAGAGTGTAGGTATATCCTTATGACCTTTTTGGTATCCGAACTTATGTGTCTAGTGACAACCGTTTCATTGCAGAGACCAAAAATTATACGACATATCCCACCAGTATCGAAAAGTAGGTTCCTCGTTCCCACAAAATTAAAGTACCGACGTCAATGGTAAGCGACACTTAACCTCGGGTTTTTTCATTTCAGTCGGTGACAAAGATAACAAAAGGGGAGATAAACGACACTTCATTACCCCGACCTACGGTACTAGAATCAAAAGACTTACAACTCAAAATTCGGTTGAAAAAGTGAAATGAGAAAGTAAAAGTAGTTCCCGAGAAATCAACAAGAATCGAAAGACGGTATTCCGATCACTGTAGACGTATAGACTCCAATATGTATAAATAGGACCGTTAGAACTAAAGTCGAACATGAGGTAGGTTTGACCGTAAAGCGTACTACATGAAAAGTATATTAAATTTATTCGTCCCACTGTCATATGTCCGAACTGAATGAGAAAAGGGTTAAACCTTGGTCAGACAACAAGGTACAGGTCAAAAATAAAAGGAAGAACTGGACGTAAATCTAAAGAGTCCTCGGTCCATCCCACCAGACCATAAGGGTGGATTACTTCTTAAAAGGTGTCAAACAAAACTAGATGTATGAGTTTCCGAAACTGTATCAGTTATTTCGTCTTCAAAAGGTCCTTGAAAGAACTAGTAGTAAAAAACTACTAGGTTACCCACTACCTTTAAACTAGAGACCAAGGGTACAGAAAAGATTTAGGTCCAACTTGTATACCTTCAAGAGGAAGTACATAATAACTTCTGATTCAACCTCTTAAAATTCTTAATAAAACGATCGTACACTCTACTCGCGTTAGTAAGTTATCAAACTTGTAAGAAACCCTAATCTTACTTTTGACTGCAGAAGGTCAGTACACCGGCGACGACTCAAAAGGTTTAAACGATCGTATAACTCGCGTTACGTAAGTGTCGTAGTAGAAAGTCCTAAATTTTATCGACTTTACCTTAAAGTAGTGAACGTGATCGAAACAGGTGTCACTACGAAGGATTCCGGGTGAGTGTAAGGTCCTAAAGACCGAGATCCACTCACTAGTGTGGTAACGTCAATAGATCCAGTACTTCTAGAAAGACATACAAAAAAAAACACACACACACATAAGAAAGGTGGAGAAGAATTATAGAAGACGAAGACAATTCTGGTATGGTAAAGACAAGAAAAAACACGGGTAGAAACGTACTTTACAAGGGAACCATAGAGATTAAGAGAACTTCTCTAGCGATCACAAGGGGTAAGATAACAAAAGGAGATAAAGAAACGTAACTAGTGACTGTTTAACAGAAATGAGAGAAACGAGAAGAAACCTTGAGACGTAAGTTTACCCATATAGAAAGGAAACGAAAAGTGAAGAGAAGAAAAGTGTCGATAAACATTCCCGAGGAGTCTGTTGGTAAAAAGGAAAAACATAAATAAAAGGAACCCCTACCAGAACTAGGGGTGGAAGACATATCCTAGTACTTGAAGGTAGGTATCAAGAAGTCCGTGAGACAGATAGTCTATATTAGGGAACTCAAATAAACAGTGAAGGTGACATATTAGCGTTCCTTAAACTAAATCCGATATGGACTTATCAGATCACCAAAAGGGATGAAAGAAGTTAAATTTAGACTTAAACCGTTATTCCTCAAGTACTAGACTTGGTGTCAGTCGAGGGTCAGAACAAAAACGACTGACATATCTCGAAGAGGTAGAAACCAATATTCCTTATATTAGTTAGACTAAAGTCATAACTGGCACACCACTATAGGTACACATCTCAAAAGATAACACAACAACCTTTTCCCACAAATGATACTGTTCACACAAGAGGACCTTTTTAAGACAATTGGATACGGGACTAAGCAAAACATGAGGTTCCGGTTTAAACGGACAATAAGGTCCACAAAGAATTGAAGGATGAAAAGGTAAGGTCAGTGGATACTACTTTTCCTGTTCAAAACCCCCACAATGAAGATCTTCCAGAATAACCAAAAGTATCTTTACAAGTAGAAGTCGAAGAAGTCGTAATGACCACTCCCGTATTTAAACCTAATTACACTATAACTTACCAAACCAAACCTCTGTTTGTCTCTAGTAAGCTAGTAAAAACTCTGACTCAGGTTCATGACTTAAAACCTGAGAAAACAACTCATATTACCAATGAGGTAAAGAAGATAACCTAAGAACGGACGTCATCAACTATATTACCAGTAGACTCAATTTAAGTTGGTAAGGTCAAGTAAAATCAAGTGACTAAGGATTTTACAACTACAAGTGTGAACGGTAGAGGAAAAAGTGGTAAAGGTTAAACAGAACGAAGTACCTGTCATAAGTAATTGTAATTTCCCCGTAGACCAGGGTAGTGAAGTACACTTTATCTACCCCTTTGTCACCTTTGTCACAGTCTGAAATAAAAAACCCCCGAGGTTTTAGTGACGTCTACCACTAACGTCGGTACTTTAATTTTCTGGGAATGAGGAACCTTCTTTTCAATACTGGTTGGATCCATCGTATAACTTTTCGTCCCTGTAATGAAACGGTTGTTTCCAGGTAAATCAGTACCGGTACCAAAAGGTACACCAGTACATACCTACACTCTAAACCTGACACTTATTTCGACTCACGGCTTCTTATCTACGAAAGCTTGACACCACAACCTCTTTTGAGAACTCTCAGGGAACCTGATGTTCCTTTAGGTCGGTCAGGTAAGATTTCCTCTAGTCGGGACCCACAAGACACCTTCCTTACTACTATTTCGACTTTGAGGTCATGAAACCGGTGGAGTGCGCTTCCCAACTGAGTAACATTTTCTGAGACTACGACCCTCCCAAACCCCCGTCCTCCTCTTTCCCTGCTGTCTCCTACTCTACCGACCTACCGTAGTGGCTGAGATACCTACACTCAAACTCACTTGAGGCCCTCTACCACTACCTGTCCCTCCGGACCGCACGACGTCAAGTACCCCAGAGTATCTTAGCCTGTGTTGGATCGCTGACTTGACTTGTCTTGAATACGTTATAAAAGGAAATATCGTAGTCTGAAATGAAGGTAGTGGTCATTGTGTATGTTCTACCACAACAAAAACGAAACCAAGGTAGACACGGGTAGTCTTGTTCTACGTCAAAGGAGTGTCAATCAGAGAGGGTAGTCTTTCGAACGTATTCGAAGAATAGAAAGAGGTAGTCTCCCGTCTGTCTTACTTTTGGTGTTAGTTCTTTTGATCGTTTGACTAGTATACATGGTGTCGGAACATATTGAGTTACTTCGATACTCGGTACGACACATCCCGGTAGGTTATAGTTACCCAGTACAACCTCTCAAGACTATTTTGCACTAGGTGACATCTTCCCTTACCGTTTGGTGAAGTCATAAGAACGTAACTCTTGGGGTACTTGTCGTAATTTTCCGTTTTTTAATACTGTGACTTTCTACTTGAAGGGTCAGTCATCCACGGGTTATACGATGACCTCTAGTGACCTCTTTATTGACGTCTTTCTCACCTCTCTACCGTACTTTCGTGATCGTTTCATTACGAGTTTTAAGAGGTTCGGTCTGAAGTTAAAATACACTGGTAATTGAAGGTCTACAAGTTCAACCTGAATCTTTTCCGTCTCCTTGGTCTCTAGTTTAACGGGTAGAGACAACTTAATGTCTTTTTCGTTCTCTCAAGGTCTTTTTGTAGATGAAAACAAAATAACTAATACAGTTTCGGAAACCAACACACCTAGTGTTCTTTGACACCTTTTAAGAAATTCTCTACCCTTACTCTCTGGTGGAATGGACAGAGGACTCTTTAGATTTACACTCAGTTCTTCGTTGTCAATCTTGGTCTGTACCTTGTTATCTGACCAAGGTTTAACCTTTTCACCGTGCAGTTCCGACATATAACAGTGGAACGAACAAATTAAATATACGTCACATGTAGTACGTTTTAAGGTCCGACCTACTTCGTGTTCAACCTTAGTTCTACCAGTCCTCTTCTTAGTTATTGGAGTGTATACGTCTACTGCGGTGGGAATATCGTCTTTCGTTCCTTTTTGATTTCTCGGAGAACTACTTTCACTTTCTCCTCTCACTTTTTCAACTGAATTTTGAGTTGTAAGTTTTTTGATTATAGTACCGTAGGTCAGGGTAGTGAGGTACCGTTTATCTACCTCTTTGTTATCATTGACACTAGTTGAAATAAAAGAACCTGAGGTTTCAGTGACTAATACCACTAATATCGGTACTTTAATTTTTTTTTTTTTTTACGAGCGAGGGACCTTCTTTTCGACAATGGTTGGATCTGTCTTAGAATTTTTCATCTCTGTAATGAAACGGTGTTTCCAGGTAGATCAGGTTCGATACCAAAGAGGTCATTAGTACATACCTACACTCTCAACCTGGTATTTCTTTTGATCGTGGTTTCTTAACTACGAAAACTTGATACTACAACCTCTTATGAAAACTCTCAGGAAACCTGACGCGTCTCTAGTTTGGTCACTTAGGAGTTCCTTAAGTCGGGCCTAATAAGTGACCTTCCTGACTACGACTTGGACTTTAAGGTTATGAAACCGGTGGACTACGCTTATTGACTGAGCGACTTTGTCTGAGACAAGGACCCTTTCTAACTTCCGTCCCTCTCTTCTCCTGTTGTCTCTTACTCTACTAGTCTACCGTAGTGACTGAGTTACCTGTACTCAAACTCTTTCGAGACCCTCTACGACTACCTTGCCCTTCGGACCATACGATGTCAGGTACCCCAACGTTTCTCAGTCTGTTCTGACCCGTCGACTTGACATGACTCGACTATAATCTACAGGATGATGAGTCTTTGTTAAATAGGTAATTATAAGGAGTCTAAAAGATTTACACCTGGGTTAAGTGTTGACATCACTCTGACATAATTTTGTATGTAACACCTTTGTTAAAAAACGAATATCCTAAATCTATCAAAACAGAAGCACCGTCTTTAGAACCTACTTCGTAACTTTTCAAATGTGTTAGACCAACTTTTAATATCAAAACAATCGAGTTCCCAAAAATTAATCATACAAACAAACCGATCAGATGGACATAACCACCGACTAAAATTAGTCTATTTACATTAAGTTTCTCTTTCCATTAATGATTGAACGGATGTTCGGATCAAACTGAAAACCAACGGACTGGAAGGAAACTAGAAGAATATCCTATCACCAAAGAAATAACCACGTCAAACGTAAATCTCTATATCTAAGACCTGGTTCAGTACACACTTAAGACCCGAGACAGAACATAGAGACAGAAGGACCAGAAAGACCGTAATTAAAGGAGTTTAGGTTTTAATCCATTATTGATTAAAATTAAAGAATTCACGATTTATGAAGTCTCTAAGATTACTACCTTAGAAGCTGGTGACCTAATCGAAAGAGTTTATGTTTCTTTGTTTGTCTGTTTGTTTGAAACTCACGAATAACCACTTTTTAGGTCAGTTTTAAAAAATAAACTGATAACCACCTGGTACGACCAATCGTCAATACGTCTAGGGTTAGACTGACGATGATGAGCAACACAAGCTTGGTCGGTCTTACAGTCAGTGGACTTAAAGATACATACCTTTTCACTCGTTATACTATAATAAATCCTCTTTCTGAACACAGTATATGAAGACAAGAGAAAGGAAGGTTTGTTCTCCCGTGAAAACTGACACTCCACTTTTAGTAGTTATTATACTTAAGATCTTATTCGTGATAGGTAAGTATACAAACTTAAAAAGTACGATATAAACTTTATAGGGATTGAATCCAAATTATAGGTAAGGGGTCTCCATTTTTTCGTAGACCCATAGTCGTAGTAAAATGTACTTTTAGAGTTTTTATTTGTATATATTATACAAGTATAACGTTTTACATTATAAAACTTTATGGTGAAACATATAAAACGGAAGGATACTCGAAGAGATATTCACCTTAGGACGTTATAAACAGGAAGACACTGATAGAATAAAGTAAATCGTATTACAGGAGCTCCAAATACGTCCAACAACATTTACTGTCCTTAAGGGAAAAGAATTTTGATTTATTATAAGGTCGTATAAATATATAGTATATAAGAAATAGGTAATTAGAAACATTCGTCCTTTATCCCATCAACGGTACCCATCCCCTCTCTCTATATCCTTCAACAATTTAGCTACATTTCAAAGTACGTTGCACTGAATTCAAGATCTCTAAACAACATGTTGTCCCAAGAATATTAATAGTCATGACACAATACGTGAATGTTTAAATTCTCCGATCTATATTTTATCTTCCCTGTGTTTCTACGAAGACCTTCATTACCTATACAGATGATGGAACTAATACCACTACCAAAGTTCATATATACGGATATAGGTTTGAGTCTGAAAATACAATCTATTCAAGTCAAAAACACATAGATAATGTGGAGTTACTTAGACAAATTTTCTTCTTTATAAGATTTGAAACCAAAATAAGTAATTTGTACCCATCATAATTACGGAAAGAGTAACCCAAGAAAACTTAAAATTACATACCTAGGTAAGTGAGTTGTTTATAACTAACTCGTTGAATAGACATAGTATTGAAAAGATCCGTTACAAACCGGAAGTAACTTTTAGTCTAAAGTCACCGTTGTCTATTTATGTATCTTCATATAAATATAACGTTATAAATGAAAGGGAAGAGGTCCCCTATAAGGACTGAGTCCCTAACTTGGGACCAGAGGACGTACTATCCGTCTAAGATATGACAGATTCGCTGGTCCCTTCGGGTTTCATTTTGTGTCGTTCTCTTTCTATTGTAAAATCTATCAGTAATTCCTTTCGGGAGACAATACCCCTGTAAACTATTTTATTCAGTCGATATACTTTTTAAGACACACGATTCAGTGAAGTCAGCACAAGCTGAGAAACGCTGGGGTACCTTACATCAGACAGTTTGAAGTAGACAGGTACCCAAAGAGGTCCGTTCTTGTGACCTCACCCAACGGTACGGGAAGATACCCCTAGAAGGAGTGGGTCCCTAGCTTGGACCTAAAGAATATATAGGACTTAACCGTCTGTTCAAGAAATGGTAATCGTAGTGGACCTTTTGTGACCTTTTAATACCCCTTACCAATTTTGAGATTGAGCCATTTATTTTCAGAACTTTGTAAGTACTTAAATTTCTTCTATTACCCCACTATTGTTTTACCTGATACCTATTCTTAAGTAATAGTTGGTGTACCGGACTTTCCGAGTCGGTATTATCCTGGTACTCATTTTTATCTTAGAATTTGTGGAACCGGACCTTCTCGTCTGTTATACATCTTTCCGTGTACTGTCAACCACTCATTGTAAGAGATATCAGTTAAGTGATATATCAGTTAAGTGATTGAGGACTAAAAAGATACAAGTAGAGGGGAATAAAGAGTAGAACTTTATAAAAAAAAATAAACGTGGTTTGAACATAGTACTGTGGGCATGTGGTGATTTAAGGTAAGTGTACATGGAGTAGAAAAATTGAAATACCGAAGTAATTACCAGGTGAGCGTTCACTTCTGAAGCGGTTTCGTGGTTTGAAGGGGGTCCTTCAAAGGAGACTTTAAGTCTCGACTTAATTCACTGTAAGGAGATAGGGGTTATTGTAGAATTAACATCGTAGATGATAAATGCTTTTACAAATTTATGCCCAGACTAAAACAGAATAGTTAGTAAATAAGATTCATTAGTTTCTTATATACTGTACATAAACTACTGACTATGGACAAATAACCCCAAAGGGACCACCGAGTAACCATTTCTTAACAGATGGTCACGTCCTCTGTACCCAAGTTGGGGACCCAGACCTTCTAGGAGACCTCCTTTTTTACCGTTGAGTAAGGTCATAAGAACGGACCCTTTAGAGTACTTGTCTTCTCGGACCGTCCGATGTCAAGTACCCCAGTGTTCTCTCAGTCTGTGTTGAGTCACTGATTTGTTATTGGGAAAATAATAGATATTAAAATAAATCTTTCTCTTGATCTATAGTGTTGTTAAGATTCTTGATTAGAATGTTAATAAATGACCTGTCATTCTAGTCGTTAACTCATAATGGGAAGGGAAGATGTTCTGTCAAGTGTCTCGTCTCATAGTATCGTACCACAGACCTCAGTCCGACGGGTTGAAGTATAATAGGACTTAGGAAATTACCGAACGATGTACTCGAAGTCTATCAGTAAGTTAAAGGTACTGAATTAATGAAACCGACACTCTGTCCTTATTCCTACTTTGAAGGATTTAACTAACTCCTAATTTACTTAATTTGAATATCATAACAATCCCGGTTACGTACCTGACATTATTTGTTGACTATTATATAATCGACTTTAATAATCGTCGACATTGATAGTCTTTTCATACCTATTGTTTGTAAATTTTGATTGACGAATTGTATGAAAGTTTGTCATAGTTTTTGACGCCCATTCTGTTTCCTTTTAGTCTACAGTAAAACCTTGTTAGTCCATTCTTTAAAATTTACACTCTACTACGAAGTGAGTCAAGTCAAGTCAACGAGTCAACCCAGGCTGAGAAACATTGAGGTATTCAGCGTCTTGTGGTCCGGAGGGACAGGTAGTGGTTGAGGACCTCAAGTGGGTCTGAGTGTAGGTAGCTCAGTCACTACGGTAGGTCGGTAGAGTAGGAGACAACAGTGGAAAAGGAGGACGGGGGTTAGGGAGGGTCGTAGTCTTAGAAAAGGTTACTCAGTTGAGAAGTGTACTCCACCGGTTTCATAACCTCAAAGTCGAAATCGTAATCAGGAAGGTCACTTGTGGGTCCCGACTAGAGGAAATCCTACCTGACAACCTAGAGGAACGTCAGGTTCCCTGAGAGTTCTCGCAAGAGGTTGTGGTGTCAAGTTTTCGTAGTTAAGAAACCGTGAGTCGAAAGAAGTGTCAGGTTGAAAGTGTAGGTATGTACTGGTGACCTTTATGGTATCGGAACTGATCTACCTGGAAACTACCGTTTCATTACAGAGACGAAAACTTATACGATAGATCTAACCAGTATTGAAAGGAAGCTTCCTCATTCGCAGAAAGTTAAAGTACCGACGTCAGTAGTAGACGTCACTAAAACCCCGGTGGGTTTTATTTCAGATTGTAACAAAGATGACAAAGGGATAGATAAAGGGTACTTCACTACCCTGATCTACGGTACTAGAAGCAAACGACTTACAACTCGAAATTCGCTTGAAAACGTGAGAGGAGAAAGTGAAAGTAGTTCTCCAAAAAAATCAAGGAGAAGTGAAAGACGATATTCCCACCACAGTAGACGTATAGACTCCAATAACTATGAAGAGGGTCGTTAGAAATAAGGTCGAACACGGAGAAGGTCGGGTCGTAAAGAGTACTACACGAGACGTATATTCAATTTATTCGTCCCACTGTTATATGTCGGAGCTGCATGAAGAAAAGGATAAACTTTAGTCAGACAACAAGGTACAGGTCATGATTGGCAAGGAAGGACTGCCCGTATGTCCAAAGAGTTCTCCGTCCAGTCCACCAGACCATAAGAGTAGACAAAGTCTTAAAAGGTGACAAATAACACTAGGTGTGTCAGTTCCGAAACCGTATCAGTTATTTCATCTTTAACTATAAAAAGACCTTGAGAGACAACCGTTAAACTAGAGACCAAGGAGACGGAAAAGATTTTGGTCGAACTTGTTGACTTTAAAGTAGTAAGTGTAAGTCGGTCGACTTCGGACCGAACCTTTTAAAACTCGTAATGAAATGATCGTACACTCTCCTCATGTTAACACACCATCAAACTCGTAAGAAACCGTAACGGAAAGAAACCCTAACCTTACTTTTAACTGGAAAAGGTTAGGACACCGGTGACGACTCAAAAGTTTTAAACAACCGTGTGACTCACGTCGTGAAAGTGTCGTAATAGAAGATCCTAAACTTTACCGAATTGACCTTAAGGTAGTGAAGGTTCTCAAAACAAGTATCACTACGAAAGATTCCGGGCGAACTGAAGTGTAAGGTCCTACAGACCGAGATCCACTCACTAGTGTGTTAGTACTAATAGACCCAGCACTTCTAGAAAAAACATGCCAAGAAGACACGTAAGAACGGTGGAGCAGAAATATAGAAGACGAAGACAATCTAGGTATGGTAAAGACAGGAAGTAGCTCGGGTAGAAACGTACTTTACAAGGGAACCATAGAGATTAAAAAACATCTCTAGAGATCAGGAAGGGTAAGACCAAAAAAAAAAAAAAAAAGGGGGAGATAAAGAAACGTAACTAGGGGTTCCTTCCGAAAGAATAGAGAGGAACGATAACAAACCTTGAGACGCAAGTCTACGAATACATAAAGGAAAAGAGGAAACGAAAAGTAAAGAGAAGGAAAGTGTCGATAAACATTCCGGAGGGGTCTGTCGGTCAAACGAAAAAACCTAAAGGAAAGGTACTACAAATCGGCACCCCTTTTATCCTCTGTCATCAGTCAAAGTGTGTGACAAAACCCCTTCTGTGTTACTAAGTCAAATAATCTTCATATTTTATTTCGTTGTCACCGAGTTCACCATTTCTTAGATGGACGTCATGTTCTCTAGACCCAAGCTAGGGACCCAACCTTTCTAAGGGGTTTTTTCCCTTACCGATGAGTGAGGTCGTAAGAATGAACCTCTTAAGGTACCTGTCTATTAGGACCCACAGATGTCAGGTACCCCAGTTTTTCTCAGTCCGTCTTGACTCGTTAAAAGTGAATGAGTGAGTGACTTTAAATTAAACGCATAAGGGAAACTGTGTGATTGAAGTGATCATAATTAATAGGATGTCAATATGATTGTTTTTAAAAGAACACAACTTTCAGTCTGAAGGAGAGGGGTGACGTTTATGTGGTTCATTCCAGTAACTTAAAAATATTATCATTTTATGTCTACTGTTGTTTTTACGGGTAATTATCTCTTGATAAATTTACTCATTAGTGTGTTCTGACACAACGTTACGACAAGTCAGTATTTTACTCTCTGTGTCTAGACGTACACGATAAACTTTTCTATATGTTTATATATTTTATTATAAACATCTATATATAGAGAAAAACCCCGCTGTACTAGTGTGTGTGTGTGTGTGTGTGTCTGTATGAATAATTATCACTATTGAGGTCCCAATACTTTACAATCTTGTGAGAGAAAAATTAAAACTAGAAGAACTAGGACAAACTCACAAGGTTATACAGTTACTGTACTTACGAGATGTACAGATACTTGAATTTATATAACGAGAAAAAGGTCTTTGATTTATATAGATCTATCGCTTGAATGTATAAATCAAAAGAACGATAAGTGATAAAGTTTTTATAATTTATAAGAAAAATTTACACATATGTCTCATTTATACAATTATCGTGAATACGAACTCGACCAAAATCCGACGGTTTTCACTTAATCTCTGAAAATAAGAATACACCTTTTAATTTTATTAAACTTAGAATAACTGTCTATTTGGTGTTTGTGCGTGTCTGATGAGTATAGTTACATAATATCATAAACCCGGTGTCATTTATAAGAGATAATGAATAACGATAGAAATGATAAAATTGGGTAAATAAACTAATAAATTAAATCTTCTCCTCATCTATTTGTATAATAATTCATATATACCTCTTTCGTTAGAGAAATTTACTTTATTAGATTCCCAGGTATCCACCTACTTACCTATTTCTTTAACTCCACACACATGTGTGTGTGTGTGTGTGTGTGTGTGTGTGTGCGTGACTTTATAAGTTGGTATTCGTTTCTTACTTTAAAACGGTAAACGTTGTTGTACCGACCCGGAGTTTCCTTAATACGATTCACGTCATTCAACTATCTACTTCTGTTTATGACATACTAAAGAAAATATACACTTTAGATTTTTTGTTTTGTCTCTTGTCTAACCACCAATGTTTTCTGTCTACTTCCTTTCAATACTGGTTGTATCTATCGTATTACTTTTCGTCTCTGTAATGAAACGGTTGTTTCCAGACAGATCAGTTCCGATACCAAAAAGGTCACCAGTACATACCTACACTCTCAACCTGACACTTCTTCCGACTCACGGTTTCTTAACTACGAAAACTTGACACCACAACCTCTTCTGAGAACTCTCAGGGAACCTGACGTTCCTCTAGGTTGGTCGGGTAAGACTTCCTCTAGTCGGGACCCTAAAGAAACCTTCTTTACTACGATTTCAACTTTGAGGTCATGAGACCGGTGAAGTACACTTTTCGACTGAGTAGCCTTTTCTGAGACTACGACCCTCTCTAACCCCGCCCTCCTCTTCCCCTGCTGTCTCCTACTCTACCGACCTACCGTAGTGACTGAGCTACTTACACTCAAACTCACTTGGGGCCCTCAACCACTACCTGTCCCTCCGGACCACACGACGTTAAGTACCCCAGTGTCTCAGCCTGTACTGACTCACTGACTTGACTTGACTTTCCCATCCTCTTCACCCATTTGATAATAAAAACGAATTTAATTTTTTTTTTTTTGTATTTATTTTTGTTTGAATTTTTACTCAAAGGTCTTATTTTATATCAAATATTGAGGAAACTTATTTTAAAAAATTATTAGAATAAGATCTTCCTAGTCAAACATATTTACTATGAGGAGTTTGCAACTAATACTGTGACTCTAACACGAAATTCAAGACTTTCTTTCATGAGAAGAGTTCGAACAATACTGTCTTAGATCTTATAAAACCTCTACTTACGAAAATGAGGAGATAGAAGACCTCACTTTGTGTTCCGTTACTTCAGATGTTCCTGTAAAGTAGTATTTTAAAACACGTAGGATGTTATAAGATAGTATTAATGATACTCCCCAAAGTCGTGTACATTCTAATTCCGTCTTATTAACTCTATCTCTAAGGGGTTCCTCTACTTGATCTCTCTCTTAAGACAAATCCTAAAGTCAATAAAACCCCTTCTTTACTCAGGATATTCGTCGTCCACAAATACGATTATCTTACTGAGACAAAATTAATTCGTCGTAAAGGAGTGTCTCATTAATGTATACAACAAATGAGTTGAAAAAAATTCAAGTAATTGTGTTGAGATTTGAAAAAGGAAGGGTAGGATGTTCAATTTTCAAAAGAAAATTACACAAGAGTAATACTTTGAAAAAGAGTTTTACTTTCTTCGTATATTGTATATTATGATTCGAAGTACTGTTTACGCACAAGGAGTTAAGTCCTTAAGTTTGTTTTTAAGAGTATCAGAATGTATGTACCATAAGAGCCTCAGATATTCTACGTAACCCTACAAAATAAGATTTCTAAATACGAAATTTTAGATGTCGTTTTTTTTTTTTTTACAAAACTCTATCAGAGTTTATAGTAGTTTCCTTTGAAGACGGTGATCGAGAAGACCCACGATGTACTCGACATTACTCTCCATAATCCTCAATCAAGAATATCGACCTTCGACGAACTTGTCAACACTTGACTTAAATTTGAAGGGTGTACCTGTATAGGTCTTTATATAGTAAAAATAAGGAATACTTTCTTTTATAGACCTTCAGTGATGATTCAGTAGTACTCTTGAGATTTTCAAAGTATAAACAATTGTAAGCATCTTCTGGGATGTTTTTCTCTTTTGTACAAATTATGAGAATAAATATGAAGTCAAGTCAGCGAGTCAGCACAGGCTGAGAAACGCTGGGGTACTTAGGGTCGTACGGTCCGGAGGAACAGGTAGTGGTTGAGGGCCTCAAGTGAGTCTACGTGCAGGTAGTTCAACTACTACGGTAGGTCGGTAGAGTAGGAGACAGCAGGGGAAGAGGTTGTCGGTGTTTAGGGTTCACGAAATACTTTTATATATGACCTCAACACAAGGATTTTCTTTCTGATGAATAATCTCCTCCGGTTGTCTAATCTATTAAATTTTTTTTTTAATTAATCTTTCAAAGTCCTGATCTTATTCGGACGAGATAATATAAAGTGTTCCATTCCCCCTCCTCATCTTATACCGTCTCATCTTCCTACACGTGAGTAGAAGAGGGCGTTCTTGAGGTTTTAATGTTGAGTCACGACTTGTTGGCGGTCGTCTTACAACCTAAGGTGGTTTTTTTCTATGGGGTGATGTTTCCCGCTTCCTCTTCGGGGTCGTTCTACCATCCTACCCTATTAGAACAAATCTTAGTTTGGGATTTGGACGGTCTCTACGAGTCTTCCGGGTTTTTTTGGAACACGTGTGGTCCTGGGTCTCTGGCGTGTCTCTGACTCGGTCTTAACACAAACTCACAGAAGATACCTCGATGACCAGTCGTCACCGGACGGAGTCCCCGTCCCTGAGATCAAGTAGTCATACCGTATTCAGGAGAACCTTCTTCAGTGGTAATTGGGGTTTGTCGGTGGTTTTGAATGTGTCTTGACCCCTTTGTCTGAGAACCTCCCGTGTTTGTTTTGGAACACACGTGGTTCTGGGTCCTCTTTCCTCGTTACTGGAGTGTTCTCTGACTAGGTCCGAACGGACACTCACAGGTACTCAGAGGTCGTCTCCACACCCAGTCGTCACCGGACGACGTCCCAGTCCCCGTGACTAATGTCGTCTTACACGTACCCTGAAAACTTCCTCCAGTGGCATAGAAGTAATAAAGGTGGTGACCATTACCATCGAGTCCAGTTTGTTTTTCTTCCCTTGTCTCTACACGGATAGTTATCTTATTATAATCTAATTTATAAATGACACGTAACAGGGCGGATAGTCTTGTTCTGGGTCGAAGCGGGAGTCACTCAGAGATGGTAGTCCTTCGAAGATATACGGAGAATAGGAATAGGTAGTTTCCCGTCTGTCTTACTTTTGATGTTAGTGTCTTGATCAGTTTGACTTGTGTACTTGGTGTCCGAACATATTGAGTTACTTTGATACCGGATACGACACATCCCGGTGGGTTATCCTTTCCTAGTATCACCTCTCAAGACTGTTTGTACCAGGTGACTTCTTCCCTTACTGTTTGGTGAAGTCATAAGAACGGTACTCTTGGAGTACTTGTCACACTTTTCCGTTTTTCTATCCTGTCACTTTCAACTTGAGGGTTCAACCATCAACGGGTTATACGATGACCTCTAATCACCTCTTTATTGAGGTCTTTCTTACTTTCCTGCCTCGGTTTCGTTTTTGTGTAAGTCACACCTACACTGACCACTACCTTCATTTCAAGTTACGACATTTCTCATTATAGTGTACCTTTAGACCTTTCCATCCAGGCACTTAGTTCCGTTTAACCTTCACCATTTTTTCCTCTACCGTTCTCACTTGTAACTGTAAAATCCTTAGTCACTTGATTTTACTTGACCTTACCCACTTAAATTGAGTCTACTGGTATTATATTTGATGACACCCGTTCTAGGGTATCTTCTTTACCTCATCGGTAGTGTCAGTTGTTTTCTCAGGTTTTAAATCATGAACCTACGTTAAATTTGTTACTATCTTACTATAGACAAAGGTTCCGTTAGGTAAGTTATAGTGTCATTAGGTTCAGATACGGGACTGGTCATTGTGACTTCTTCGACTTAAACTTACCAAGATACTACTGTATCTTCTGGGACATCTTGTTTGTGGGGTTTTTTTACGGAAAAAGTAGTATCCCCTGACCTTACGTTTTCATCCTTCAGATCTTTGTGGACCTTATTGTCCGTTTAAACCGGAACCTCATGTTTTGATTCGTCCCATTTCCGATTGTCTTAAAACGGTTCTCTCGCGTGACCAGTATCATTTGTGGAAGAAGTTTATTGTGTTGTCTTCTGAGATGTGTACCTGTAATGGTGTGTTAGTTATGACTTTAGTCTAACTAATATAAGAAACGTCGGTTTGTACCTCTTCAAGAAATGTCAGTGGTATTTGTTCTGACCTTCGACTGACACCAAGTCTAGTACTTGAGGTATGACTGTTTAAGTCTGAATTTAACTTCTTTCATTCCTTTTGGTGATCTGGTAATTCCATACTAGATTTAGTTTAGGGAATGCTAATATGTCACCTTCACTGTTTAAGTTCCCTAACATAGACTATCTGTCTCACGGACTTCTTGATACTTACCTCCAAGGACTGTGACATGTCTTTCACCACTAGTTCTGGTAGGGGTTTCTTTTCTTTACGTTTTTCCTTTTCACCAACACACTCCACCGGAATGTTTATCGACTTCTTTATTCTCTTCCATTTCCGTTTCCTCTTTTCCTTTCTATGTGGGTAAACTTACGTCTCAAGACTCTTATCGTTTCTCTCTAATTTTTTTTTTTTTTTCCTAAGGAGTCACTACTTACGTTTCTTTTTCTCCTTTTGTTCTCTTACCCTTTCTGATCTATAGAGAAGTTTTCTTAATCTCTATAGTTCCCTTGTAAAGTACGCTTCTACCCGCGTTATTTCCTGTCTTTACCATACCAGAATTGTCTTCGTCTTCTATGATTCTTATCCACCGTTCTTATGTGTCTTTTTGATATATTTTTTCTAGAAGTACTGGGTCT
Source organism: Capra ibex (assembly GCA_006410555.1). NCBI lineage: Eukaryota > Metazoa > Chordata > Mammalia > Artiodactyla > Bovidae > Capra > Capra ibex. The sequence continues at coordinate 37,979,216 of SJYO01004576.1, forward strand.
ATTGATGTTACCACACTAGTGAGACGACCTCGGTCTGTAAGACCTTGCACTTCAATTCACCCGGAATCCTTCGTACTGATACTTGTCTCGATCACCTCCACTACCTTAAGGTAAACTCGATAAAGTTTAGGATTTTCTACTACGAAACTTTCACGTCGTGAGTTATATGGTCTTTTTGACCTGTTAAGTCTTGATCGGTACCCTGAGATTTTCTAGTCTAAAGTAAGATTAGGGTTTCTTACAAGTTTGATAGGGTGTCAACGTGAGTAAAGTGTCCGATCGTTTCATTACGAGTTTAAAGAAGTTCGGTCCGAAATTGTCATGCACTTGACACTTGAAGGATTACAAGTTCGACCTATATCTTTTCCGTTTCCTTGGTCTCTAGTTTATAGGTAGCAGGGAACCTAGTAACTTTTTCGTTCTCTCAAGGTCTTTTTGTAGATAAAGACGAAATAATTGATACGGATTCGGAAACAGACACACTTAGTGTTAATTGACACCTTTTAAGAAGTTCTCTATCCTTATGGTCTGGTGAACTGGACGGAGGACTCATTAGAAATACGTCTAATTCTTCGTTGTCAATCATGACCAGTACCTTGTTGTCTGACCAATGGTCAACACTTTCCTCATACAGTTCCGACATATAACAGTGGGACGAATAAATTGAATATACGTCTCATGTAGTACTCTTTACGACCCGACCTATTTCGTGTTCGACCTTAGTTCTAACGGTCCTCTTTATAGTTATTGAAGTCTATACGTCTACTGTGGTGGGATACTATCGCTTTTTGATTTCTCGGAGAACTACTTTCACTTTCTCCTCTCACTTTTTCAACCGAATTTTGAGTTGTAAGTCTTTTGATTCTATCACCGTAGGTCAGGGTAGTCAAGTACTGTTTTTTCTACCCCTTTTTTACCTTTGTCACTCTCTGAAAGAAAAGAACCCGACGTTTTAGTGACGTCTACCACTGACGTCGGTACTTTAATTTTCTGGGAACGAGGAACCTTCTTTTCGATACTAGTTGGATCTGTCATATAGTTTATAGTCTCTGTAAAGAAACGGTTGTCTACAGGTAGATCAGTTTCATTACCAAAAAGGTCATCAGTCCATACTTACAATTTCAACCTGATATTTCTCTCGACTCACGGCTTCTTAACTACGAAAACTTGACACCACGATCTCTTCAGGGAACCTGACGTTCCTCTAGGTAGGACAGGTAGGATTTTCTTTAGTCAGGACTTATAAGTAACCTTCCTGACTACGACTTCGACTTTAAGGTTATGAGAACGGTGGACAACGTTTCTTAACTTAGTGGCGTTTTCTGGGACTATGACCCTTCCTAACTTCCACCCTCTTCTTCCCCTGAGGTCCCCTACTCTACTAACCTGCCGTAGTGACTGAGTCACCTCTACCCAAACTCGTTCGAGACCCTCAATCACTACCTGTCCCTTTGGACAGAACGACGTAAGGTACCCCAGCGTTTCTCACCCTGTTATGACTCACTGACTTGACTTGACTTAACTAACGTAAAGTTTTACAAAGTACTAACTCAGAACATATAGAAGTAAAATCACGAAGACTAACTTCAATGAGATATTACAATATCACTATCGTGTTTTCATCGGTGTTTTATGAGGTCAATGTAGTATTCTTAGAATTCCTTTCTTCTCTTTCACAAATATTTGATTTGATGTTCTAACTTTTTTTGTCAAAAGAAGAAATAAACGGACAGGTATAATTAACATCTTTGTCTACAAATTTTTCGTACAGAAGTTTTATGTATACATCTAGGAATAAGAATAACGTCAATTTCATTACTTGGTTAATACCGTTATATGATGTATATACAACAGTATAGACTTACTTTCATAAGACGGACCGACGAGTTCCTTAAAAAAAAAAAAAATTACAGAAAACTTGTAGACAAAAACTGTTAAAGTCATACTTTTGGAACGATCCTTAAAGTTTCATGATAAAAACACTTGTCTTTGTGGTCACCATACAACAAAAGTTCATGTGGAAGGGTCTGCGCTTGACGTTACATAAAGACTCCTCTATAATGACGTTGATTATAGACGTTGTACTACCATCCAAAATATTGTTTTGTTACACAAACTCATAAAGGGAGTATATTTAACGGAAGTAACTGTCAATGTGTATAAAGGAATTTATATCTTATACTTTCAAAAGGAATATTGAATAAAAGTAAATAACTTTGTTTTATTATTTCGATTTGAAACATTACGTAAAGTATGTACAGTGGAATATAAACGACCGTATTTATCTAATTTTTCATTCTGATGTCAGAGTAAACAGTTAGGTTTTAGAAGGGTTAAAAATTCCTTATATCCTATGTAGTGGTGATAAAAAAACAATTAGATTTTGACCGGATAAAGTACCTTAGAATTTTTATACGTTTTTATTTAAGTTGTGAATTGAGATACGTTTTCTCAGAAATTATGAATGTTACTTAATGAATATTTAGGAAAACGTAGATTACTGGTTTGTTCGTCATATCAACTAAAACAAACAAACAAAATGATATAAGGGACTCAAATTCCAGGTAATTATCAGAAATAAATTAACAACACTTTAACGGAAGTTCCAGGAGCCAGAATAGTGGAAAACGATATTATGGAAAGGAGTTCTTTGCACTCTCACTTTAAACTGATAGTACATTAACAATTTAAGTCGAAATAGCAGGAGATACATATAATGTATCTACACTCCTGATCTGATAGTACTCGTGATACTTAAATAATGAAACAAAGAAGATATAGTCTGTATGAACTACAAGGTGTTTCTTCCAAAGACTCTAAATATACTCTTGAAGTTCATTTAGAACTCGTAGTCGTTAATTCACTTCTTCATATTATGTCTAATTCTAAGACTGTAAGAGGAAATACAAATTATAGTACCCACTCACTTATATGTATGTGTGTGTGTCTGTGAGTACCTAAATTTAGATTATCACTATCATAAGACCTTCCTTCTTTATTGTAGTCCAGTATAAGAACATACTTCTTGACTCTTATCCTATTAATAGATAAGTCAGGACCGCCATCGCTAAAGTAGTACTAAAAAGTCCATCTGAAGGACGTATTATATACGAATCTGGAGTATAAAAGAAAGGCATAAAGATCTGTGTAATGGGTTTTGAAACGATAGGTTACTTGATATCGGGTGATCCAAGGACGCAGGAGTCCTAAAGGCTCTGTTTTATGTCCCCACCCAACGGTAAAGGAGGAGGTCCCATAGAGGGGTTGGGTCCCTAGTTTAAGTGCAGAGGAGACAGAGGATGTAACATGTGTCTAAGAAATGGGTGACTTAGTAGTCCCTTCGAGGTCTGTACGATGTCATAAGGGATTTGACACAAAACTAAAAGTCATTACTTTACACTTCAACGTCGCAAAGGACGAAAAAATTAAAAAAATTTTATTTTAACGTTCTTTATTCATTTACCGTCATAATTGTAAAAATCCAATTGTAAAATTTACATTGTGGAAGTCATTATAAAATGAGAAAATTACGAAAATTTTAAGAAATCTAAAGTGAGAGTAAATTAGATTTACTTATATAAAGACGACACGGTATAAAAGTAATTTTTAATCATTTTTCAATCCTATAAAATAGGTAAAACGAAATAAAATACTGTACGAATAACAAAATCTATACCCTTGATTTGTTCTAAAGAAATACGTCCCCTCAATTAACCAAACTCTTACCGGTAATAAATTTTATTTAGGTTTAAAGTAGATTTATAAAAGAATTCTATGACCGTTTTCTGTTTAGACTGAGTACTTTATTTGAGGTTACTTTTATATACTGTGATTTTTAGAAGATTATATTTTATATTTAATCTTTGATTTAAATATTAACGAAGTACCCCGAAACTTGAAGGGACTTATTCTCCAAAGGTCGACTATCGAGGTAACCTATAAAGATCGTAAAAGAAAAAAAAAAAAATCAAAAATAAAAATGAAATAAAACGAAATGTTATGAGTTAACTAAAACGGTATGTAACTGTACTTAGTCGGTGCCCATATGTACTCAAGGGTTAGGACTTGGGGTGAGGGTGGAGGGTGGAGTATAGCAGAGAGACCTAGTAGGGACACGTGGTCGGGGTTCGTAGGACATAGGACATAACTTGTATCTGACCGCTAAATAAAGAATGGACTATCATATGTAGAAATTTACAGTAAGAGGGTTTAGACCTATATAAATTTAATAAAACCGAGAAAGTCAAAATTACTTCTAGATACAAAGTTGTTATTTTTCGATCTCTAAAAATACTTGAGACCTAAATTCAAATCCCATTCCATGCACACCCGAAGGGGTACCGAGTTGTCATTTTTTTTTTTTTTTTTAGACGGACGTTACGTTCTCGGGGTCATCTACGTCCGAGCTAGGGACACAACCTTTCTAGGGGACCTCCTCTTTTACCGTTGGGTGAGGTCATAAGAACCGACCTTTTAAGGTATCTGTCTCCTCGGATAGGTATCCCAGGTATCCCAGGGTTTCTCAGTCTGTGTTGTTTTCACTGAATCGTGTCGTGTACACACCATTTGTCTTAAGACTCTACCGAAGGGTTTCTAAGAGTGTGGGATCAAATCGCCGGAATATATTGAAGAAGAGAACTGGTTCTCATCCTTTACCTTTGGGTGAGGTGATAGGAACGAACCCTTTGGGGTACCTGTCTCTTCGGACCACCCGATATCGGGTACACCAACGTTTCTTACTCTGTCCTGACTCGTGTGTGTGTGTGTGTGTGTGTGTGTGTGTGTGTGTGTGTGTGTGTGCTGAAGAAGGGAACTATCATGTATACTGTCCATTTATCGTTTTTTTTTTTTTTTTTAGTAAGGATGACTATATTCTTTTATAAAGTAGTGGACTCTTTAAGTGAAATTGAAATAATAGAAAACGAGTGTAATAAACTAAAATAAACCGTTACTTTTATTAAATGTACACCTCCGTAAAAGGTCTAACTGAACTATTTACGGGGGTAGTCTCAATTTTGTACAACGGAAGATGTTATAAAAAACGAATATTATGTTATCTAATTATTTTCCCACGACAATTACACGAAGTAAATTATACGGTCGTTTATACCTTTTGAGTCGTCACCGGTGTCTTGAGATTTTCCAGTCAAAAGTAAGGTTAGGGTTTCTTTCCGTTACGGTTTCTTACAACTTCGATGACGTGTTATCGTGAGTAAAGTGTTTTATCGTTTCGTTACGAGTTTGAAGAGGTTCAGTCCGAAGTTGTCATGTACTTGGTTCTTGAAGGTCTACAAGTTCGACCTAAATCTTTTCCGACTCCTTGGTCTTCAGTTTAGCGGTTGTAGATAACCTACTGTCTTTTTCGTTCTCGTAAGGTCTTTTTGTAGATGAAGACGAAGTAACTGATGCGATTTCCGACTGACACACCTAGTGTTGTTTGACACCTTTTAAGACTTTTTCTACACTTATGCTCTGGTGGAATAGACGGAGAACTCTATAGACATACGTCTATTTCTTCGTTGTCAATCGTGGTCTGTACCTTGTTACCTGACCGAGGTTTAACCCTTTCGTCATGTAGTTCCAACATATAACAGTGAGACGAATAAATTGAATATACGTCTTATGTAGTACTCTTTGCGACCCGACTTACTTGGTGTTCGACCTTGGTTCTAACGGTCCTCTTTATGGTTATTGGAGTCTATACGTCTACTGTGGAGGGAATACCGTCTTTTATTTCTTCTTGATATCTTAGAGAAACCCTCCACTTTCTCCTCTCACTTTCTCGACCGAATTTTGAGTTATAATTTGTTTGATTCTAGTATCGTACACCAAGGTAATGAAGTACTGTTTATCTACCCCTTGGTTACGTTTGTCACTGACTGAACCCGAGGTTTTAGTGATGTTTACCACTGACGTCGGTACTTTAATTTTCTACGAACAAAAAACATTCTTTTCGACACTGGTTGGATCTCTCGTATAAACTTTAGTCTCTGTAATCAAATGGTTGTTTCCAGACATATTAGTTTCGATGTCAAAATGGTCAGTAGTTTTTACCAAACTCCCCACACGTCCACTTCCTAGAATTCTCCGTGTTTGAGAGTCAACATTTTATTTGTTCAGTACCACTGTATTCCATGTCGTCTCCCTTATATCTGTTATTATGACACTACTGACACATTCCACTGTCTACCATGGAATAGTACTACTGGTAAAACTTGACGTATATTCAGTGATACGACATGGGGACTATAATTATACTATAACATACAGTTAATGTGAAAATTAATATTTGTCTATTTATTTTATCCAAAATAATATTAGACCCTGGTCTTTTTTTTTTACCTACACTCTCAACGTGATAATTTTTCTGACTCACGATTCCTTAACTACGAAACTTGACACCACAACCTCTTCTGAGAACTCTCAGGGAACCTGACGTTCCTCTAGTTTGATCAGTTAGAATTTCCTTTAGTTAGGACTCATAAGTGACCTTCCTGACTACGACTTCGAGGTTATGAAACAGATGGACTACACTTCTCGACTGAGTAATGTTTTCCAGGACTACGGTCCTTTCTAACTTCCGTCCTCCTATTCCCCTACTTTCTCATACTCTGCCAACCTACCATAGTGGCTGAGTTACCTGCACTCAAACTAATTTGAGACCCTCAACCACTACCTGTCCCTCCGGACCTCACGAAGTCAGGTACCTCAGCGTTTCTCAACCTGTACTGTCTCGCTGAGTTGACTTTACTTAATACCAAACCAGAAAGACTTCTGGTCAGGTGTGGGTCCTCGGATAGTTCTCAGTGGAGTAATTTTGTTTTCTGTAACTATGGAGTGTCCTTTAAGGTTCCCTATAATTCCTAGACACAGTTCTTCGACTCAGTTCTAATTTGAAATCTTGTGTTCTACGAGGGCACGAGAATATTGAAAGTCTTAATGTTATAAAAATCCTGAAGAGGAAGTCCTTCATCTCACTTTCTGATTTGCAATTTTATTTTCAAGACAACCGTGGGAAGGGTCCCAAAATCCTCGAGACACAGTTCTTGATTTCCTGTCTCTGATTATATACGTAAAGAATGGAGTCTCCATCGATTCTTAATTCCTGATTAGTAGACGTCGTCATTTTTCAAGTCGAAGATCTTTATTAGACATATGACTCGACATTAAACCATTAGACGATAATTATTTTATAAAGTAGTTCACATACTTCTACCCTTAATCAGTCCGTCCCGACATTTTCGTACCACTCCTGAACAGTGACTTCGACACATAGTCCTTCCTTAGACCCGTTTCCGTTGTTCTAATCTTCTCCTTGTACTAGCAGTTTTATTTACTTCACGGAAGAAGAAAAGGGACCACCGAGTCTGCCATTTCGCAGACAGATATTACGCCCTCTGAGCCCAAACTAGGGACCCAACCCTTCTAGGGGACCCCTTCCTTTACCGTTAGGTGAGGTCATGACAACGGACCTTTTAGGGTGCCTGTCTTCTCGGACCATCCGATGTCAGGTATCCCAGTGTTTCTCAGCCTGTGCTAACTCGCTGAAGTGAAAAGATAACTTCTCAGATTAGGTCATCTCTATATTGACATTTACATAGTAGATATAGTTGTTTCTATTTTTTCTATTATCTTTTTTCCTGTGAATTTATAAGTACGTTTTTAAAAGTCGTATAGAAAAAGTTCCGATTGATCCTCAACTAAAATCCTTCTCAAAAGATCTCTCGAGTCAACCTGGAAAAGATTGAGAATGACAGGGCACTATCTTTCAAATTGTCTCGACATCGAAACGGTGTGTTTATTATCCAAATAGTTAGAATTTATTCACATGAGTCTTTTGTGATCCTTCTTATGAGAAACTTCTTTTCGATCATAAAAAAAACCTTTAAAAGAATGGGGATTAATTTCACAACACTTTCACTTTAACTGACAGAATATATGACTAGGAATCACGACCGGTTTTAGTTTCACGTAACAACTTACGTAGTAATATTTAAGGAATGAATGTTAAACGTTACCTTTAACGAATTTTTAGAAGACTGAACCGTAAAAATATATATAATTTATATTTTGACAAATGGTAAGTATATGATAAGTATCGTCCGTCATGTCGTCTTGTCCGTTCTCATCATCTCAATTTGAGTCTGACGGACCTAGGTGTAAGGTGTAGACATCAGAACTTTTCCACTCACTTAAACCCGTTATATACTCATTTAAGAGAGGTAAGGATGAGTATACATTTCAAAACAATTTTACACACCGAGAAAACACCTCTGACTAACACTTTTATGTAAATTTTTTTAGAAGGATGTATAGACCGCGTATCATTAGGAAGTTGTTTAACAATACCGTAATACTATTTTATTCTTTATATGTTATGAGAATGATGGTTCATCAACAAATTAGAACTCTCACACATAACTGGAGAGACCCGGAGAAGGAATACCACGGAGGGTGGAGTGACAAAGTTGTTGTTTAATAGAGACAGACCCACCTGTATATTGGGGTGTTTACTAGAGTGTATTAAAATTTTCCTTTATTAAACTACTACCCGACGAATAAGTTATTTTTCCAGAGGTGTGATTCGATAGAAGTATAAATAAGAGGTCAGGGACTATCATTCGTAGTAATACAACAGTATTGATCGTATGTCATCCAAAAGTTCTTTATATATATTAGAAATCAATAAAACTAATCTATAATCGGAGTTAGGATTCTCTAAAACTTTATAATTTTGTAGTTCTGATTTATTTTATGAAGATACCTTTTTATACTTTTGAGTAAGACATTACATACACCAAAATAAGGGTGACAACGAAAGTGTTCTCACGAATACATGGAAGAGTGGATCTCTTTTCGTAGAAGATATTGTATTTAAAACAAAGTTGAAGATATAGATTATTCATCCCAGGATCATACTTACGCGGAATCATTGTTTTTAGATATTCTTACAGTATTTCTGATCCTTATAAATTTTTAGGCCTTAGTCCTGTATTTCCAGTGATAATATGTTGTAATATACTCAATGATAGACTGTATTAATTCAATTGGTTTCATCTTTTAGTTTTTATTTATTATCATATCTTTACTTTGGCTTATTTAGTTTATACCTTAGACTATCTAAAAAAGTAATTCTATAAAATCATTACGATAGATATTTATACTGGTTACATGTTTTAAATAAATGTCACGAAATCTGATTTTTGATTAAAACTTTCTATTCTTCATTTGTATATTTTAATATATTATACCTACCGTCAGTAAAATTGTTTTCGATAAATTCAGGATACTCCCCTTTTCACATGTAGAAATTTGTTTTTGACGTCTTTTTTGAATATAAATCCTGATATAGGTACCTAAAGTTAAGATTTATATTTTTTTATATATAGAAATGAAGGTTTTGACTACTTAGCTCATTTACGAGAAGACTTGTTTAAGATTGTAACGAATACACCTTGACCGTAGGAGTAATATTTTAAATTTATTGGTACAGAGAGAACTTCTTGTTTTCTTTTCCTGATCAGGACTGTTCGTTTTCCTTAAACTGTTGAAATTCAGTAATTTCAAAATTACGTCTTTCTCTCTTTTTATGGTTACAGTCTCACATCCTTCTGGATATAATAAGTATACAACGTGTTATATACCGTTTTACCCGAGGTCACTAGACATTTCTACACGATTTGATAAGTTGACTTTGTTGACTCAACAAAGTTATATTTTTTGTCACTTCAAAATCAGTATGACGCTTGTTTTTATTAATGATGCACTTAATTTCCTTTTAAACTTTCACTTTTGAACTTTAAATACTTTCTCTTATATTCTATTACTGTAGTACTGGAACCACAATCTAAAGGATTTGTTTTAAATTTTTCCTTATTAGAGCTACTTTCTAACTATTAAATTCGAAAAAATTTAATTTCAGAAAGTAAATAGTATCTTATGGTGTATTGGTTTTTATGTTTTTTAATCTTTTTAATATAGGGTATTTTTATTTTCGTATATTAATGGGGTAATTTTTCGTGTATGTTTATTTTTCTTATAAGTCTACCTTCTTATACTTATCGAATTACTTATCTTCTATGTTTACAGATTCTTTGTTCTAATTTATAAGTATTACTAATCTTTTCAAACTCTGTTTTGACGTTCTTTATGAAAGAGGTTGGTTTTCTTGCCGTTTTTAAAACAATCCATTGTCGTTCTTAGTTCTTTCCTTTCCCTTGCTCTTAAGTTTGAGGAGTCTTTCAGTAAGTAATTTTGACGAAAGGAATAACTTTATTTTAAGTGCAGTATTTAAGTGTAAAATTTTTGAATGTCAAGTCAACGAAAATGGTATAAGTGTTTCAACACTTTGGTAGTGGTGATAGATTAAGTTTTTATAAAAGTAAGTCAAGTCAAGTCAAGTCAGTGAGTCAGCACAGACTGAGACACTGGGGTACTTGGCATCGTGTGGTTCCGATGGATAGGTAGTGGTTGTCGGCCTCAGATGGGTTTGGGTACAGGTAACTCAGCCACTACGGTGGGTTAGTAGAGTTTGAGACAACAGGGGAAGAGGAGGACGGGCGTTAGAAAGGGTCGTAGTCCCAGAAGAGTTCACTCAGTCGAGAAGTGTAGTCAACCGGTTTCATAACCTTAAAGTCGAAGTTGTAGTCACGAAGGTTACTTGTGGGTCCTGACTATAGGAAAACTTACCTGATCAACCTAGAGGAACGTCAGGTTCCCTGAGAGTTCTCAGAAGAGGTTGTGGTGTCAAGTTTTCGTAGTTAAGAAACCGTGATTCGAAAGAAATATCAGGTTGAGAGTGTAGGTATGTACTGATTACCTTTTTGGTATCGGAACTGTTCTACCTAGAAACAACTGTTTCATTACAGAGACGAAAACTTATACGATAGATCTAACCAGTATTGAAAGGTAGGTTCCTTATTGACAGAAAATTAAAGTACCGACGTTAGTGGTAGACGTTAATAAAACCTCGGGGTCTTTTATCAGTCGGTGGCAAAGGTGACAAAGGGCTAGATAAAGGGTATTTCACTACCCTGGTCTACGGTACTAGAATCAAAAGACTTACAACTTGAAATTCGGTTGAAACGTGAGAGGAAAAAGTGAAAGGAGTCCTCCGAGAAATCAAGGAGAAGTGAAAGACGGTATTCCCACCACAGTAGACGTATGACTTCAATAACTATAAAGATGGTCGTTAGAACTAAGATCGAACAAGAAGAAGGTCGGGTCGTAAAGAGTACTACATGAGACGTATGTTCAATTTACTCGTCCCACTGTTATATGTCGGAGCTACATGAGGAAAAGGACAAACCTTGGTCAGACAACAAAAGTAATGAGTTTTTTATTTAGGGTAGTGTTCAGTCCGGAGTAAAAGATCGGAGTAGTGGATGTGGGCGAGAGATAGAGTCAGGTGTCCTTTGAAATTAGACGAAAGTCAGATACCTACCCGGAAACCAAAGACCAAGTAAGTACATGATGACATAAAAGTTCCAAGTGGATACGACATCGTAATATTTATAAAGTAAAAATACTGTAACATCAGACGTCGGAACGACTTGGACATATAATCGAGTCAAACATAAATTAGTACGAAATCCTTTAAATCCTATAAAAATATGTATCGTATACTATTATGTTAAAATGAGGAAACAAAGGTTGACCTGATGAAAACAAAGAAAAAGAATGTATTTACAGAAATAATCTAGGAGGTTTTGTCGTAACTTTCTCTTCACCTTTATCCCTCGTAGAAACAGAACAAGGAATAGAATCCTTTTAAACATCAGGAAGTGGTAATTAATACTACAATCGACACCTAAAAAGTATCTACAGGAAATAGATCATCTGATTCAAGGAAGAGAAGGATCAAACAACTTATAAGAATATTTTTTACACTCAACCTGTAATAGTGACGAATAATACGTAGGTAACTTCATCATCACACAAAAAAATATACGACATAATAATAATTAAATGTAAATTTACAACTTGTTTGGAACATGTGAACCCTATTTAGGGTGAACCAATACTACGTACTAAGACAAATACACAATGACCTAAGAAAGACGAATAAACTTCCTAAAAATGAAGGTATAAGTATTTCTATAACCAGGTATCAAAATAAGAACACTACTGAAACAGAACCAAACGATACAGCGTTATTATGACCCTAAGATCTTATTCAATCTCACAAAGACACAGAAGTTGAAACCTTTTTTAGGTGTCTTCTTAACTGTAGTGAAAAAAGGAATTTTTAAACCACCTAAAGTGGTCATTTTAATAAATTATAAAAAAACTTTCAGTGAGTCAACACAGGTTGAGAACACTGGGGTACCTGTCTTATCACCTCACCGATCGGAAAGGGAAGAGGTCCCCTAGAAGGGTTGGGTCCCTGACATGGGTCTGAAGGTCGTAACGTCCACCTGAAAAATGGTCGACTGGGTCTTATGACCTCACCCATCGGATAGGGAAGAGGTCGTCTAGAAGGACCGGGTCCTTAACTTGGTCCCAGAGGACAGAATGTCCACCTAAAAAATGGATGACTCAATAGTCCGTTCGTACTATAAAAACACCCTTTACAATAATGATAAAATTGTAGAAGAGAGTAATATTTAGATAAGTCGAAAAGAGAAATAATTTATTCTAAACCATCAAACACAAAAAGATCTTTAAACAGACAAAGTAGACATAATAGATTAAACAACTGTATTTTGACTGAAAATAGTGAATGATATATTTTTCCAAAACTCTAAATAGGTAACATAGTACGTAGTATTGGTGAACGAAAAATTTTAAAAACTCAACGTAAGATAACATATGTATATGATCGTACACAAATAAATATGAGGAAGGAATAACAAGACCTCTTCCGTTACCGTGGGGAGAGGTCATCAGAACAGACCTTTTAGGGAACCTGTCTCCTCGGATCAGCCGATGTCAGGTACCCCAGCGATTCTCAACCTGTGCTGTCTCGCTGAAGTGAAACTGAAAAGTGAAAGTACGTAACCTCTTCCTTTACCGTTGGGTGAGGTCATAAGAACGGATCTCTTAGGGTCCCTATCCCTTCGGGCCACCCGACGGTAGATAGCCCAGCGTGTCTCAGCCTGTGCTGACTTCGCTGAATCGTTGTCGTCTTCGTCGAAAGAATAACAAGATCTGAAACTGAAGACACTAATTTCGAAGATTTTGTAAGAGTATGGTCAGAGACATACTTACCTATAAAATTAAAGAGAACCTGACTATAGATTTTCTACCTAAACGACTCAACAACAAAGTAATCCATTCTTTCACCGTTTTCACAATGATTTAACAACAAAGTATAACGTAAAAATAGTCGTTTCATATTCTTGATTAAGGTGTACGATACTTGTGAATCATAACAGACAATAAAACAATAACCACAACCACAATCGGTAAGGTTATTCACACATCAGTGTATAGTAATACCAAATTTTATATAAACGTATTACTGATTACTACTATACAGAAAAATATCGAATAAACAGGTCTCTTCCACTACCGTGGGGTGAGGTCATAATAACGGACCTTTTAGGGTACCTGTCTCCTCGGACTCATCCGACATACATCAGATACCCCAACGTTTGTCAGCCTGTGCTGACTCGGTGAAAGGAAAGTGAAAAGTGAAAGTACGTGATCTCTTCCTTTACCGTTGGGTGAGGTTACAAGAACGGACCTCTTAGGGTCCCTGCCCCCTCGGACCACCCAACGGTAGATACCCCAGCGTGTCTCAGCCTGTGCTGACTTCACTGAATCGTCGTCGTCGTCGTCTAATGCACAGTAGGGATTATTACATATAAATCAGAATTTTTGATTTGTTAACTATATTTTTATACCTTTCTAATAAAGATCTCGGAAACGTAATTGACCTTAGTGGTTTATTATATTTTGTGTCTTACTTAAATAAGAACCATCACTATAGATACTAATGAAGTTTTAAATGATATGTTTTTAATAGAAACCAATGATTTTATACATTGTGTTAGTAGTAACTTCCGTACACCTGAGACGTGTACAAAAAGATCCTTTAGGACTTTAAGATGTTTACTAAAGGATTTACACACTCGACATAAGGTAGAATTAGTTGAAAGATTACAAAAATTTCATCAAGTAGTTTCATTCAACGTATAAAACCTCACTCAATCTTTTGAAACGTAACATAGTTCTTAAATGTATCCTGAAGTTTATGTTGTTCTGGAGTTACTTCACTAATTCAACATTAAATCTCCGATGTGAATTAGAAGGTTACATTATTTGACCTCTTAAAGTTGATATGTAAATGACTGGTTTATTTTGGGATCTATAGATTTTACAAATTACGTTGTAAGTCACTATTAAATGAAATTTCGTTTTATAATACGTGGACTAACACTGAGTCGTTACTATAAGTCAAGTCAAGTGAAGTCACCGAGTCAGCACAGGGTGAGAAACGCTGGGGTACTAACGTCGTGCGGTGCGGAGGGACAGGTAGTGGTTGAGGGTCTCAAGTGAGTCTGAGTGTAGGTAGCTCAGTCACTACGGTAGGTCGGTAGAGTAGGAGACAACAGGGGAAGAGGAGGACGGGGGTTAGGGAGGGTCGTAGTCTCAGAAAAGGTTACTCAGTTGAGTAGTGTACTTCACCGGTTTCATGACCTCAAAGTCGAAATCGTAGTAAGGAAGGTTTCTTTAGGGTCCCGACTAGAGGAAGTCTTACCTGACCAATCTAGAGGAACGTCAGGTTCCCTGAGAGTTCTCGCAAGAGGTTGTGGTGTCAAGTTTACGTAGTCAAGAAGTCGTACGTCGAAAGAAGTGTCAGGTTGACAGTGTAGGTATGTACTGGTGTTCTTTTTTGTATCGGAACTGATCTGTCTGGAAAAAATCGTTTCATTACAGAGACGAAAACTTATACGATAGATCCAATCAGTATTGAAAAGAAGGTTCATCATTCGTAGAAAATTAAAGTACCGACGTCAGTGGTAGACGTCACTAAGACCTCTGGGGGTTTATTTCAGACTGTGACAAAGGTGACAAAGGGGTAGATAAAGGGTACTTCACTACCCTGGTCTACGGTACTAGAAACAAAAGACTTACAACTCGAAATTCGGTTGAAAAAGTGAGAGGAGAAAGTGAAAGTAGTTCTCCGAAAAATCAAGGAGAAGTGAAAGACGGTATTCCCACCACAGTAGACGTATAGAGTCCAATAACTATAAAGAGGGTCGTTAGAACTAAGGTCGAACACAAAGAAAGTCAGGTCGTAAAGAGTACTACGTGAGACGTATCTACAATTTTCGTCCCACTGTTATATATCGGAACTACGTGAGGAAAAGGATAAACCTTGGTCAGACAAAAAGGTACAGGTCATGATTGACGACGAAGGACTGGACGTATATCCAAAGAGTTCTCCGTTCAGTCCACCAGACCATAAGGGTAGAGAAAGTCTTAAAAGGTGTCACATATCACTAGGTGCGTCAGTTTCCGTATCAGTTATTTCGTCTTTATCTACAAAAAGATCTTGAGAGAACGAAAAAGATACTAGGTCGTCTACAACCGTTAAACCAGAGACAAAGGAGACGGAAAAGATTTTGGTCGAACTTATAGACCTTCAAGTCCCAAGTGCATAACGGCTTCTGACCGAACCTTTTAAAACTCGTAATGAAATGATTACACACGACGACGACGACGATTCAGTGAAGTCAGCACAGGCTGAGACACACTGGGGTATCTGTCGTCGGGTGGCAGGGACCCTAAGAGGTCCGTTCTTGTGACCTCACTCAAC
Source organism: Capra ibex (assembly GCA_006410555.1). Lineage (NCBI taxonomy): Eukaryota > Metazoa > Chordata > Mammalia > Artiodactyla > Bovidae > Capra > Capra ibex. The sequence continues at coordinate 37,994,982 of SJYO01004576.1, forward strand.
GGTAAAAGCAGAGGTCACGTACTTTCACTTTTCGTTTTGACTTCAACGTGTCAGCTCAGGTTGTGATGAAGTTTATGTTGATTGCTCTGTCGTTGATTTTAGCTAAATTAGCATTTCATGTGCCTAGCAGTTCTCTACCTCTCGTCAACACATTAAACTCGTAAGAAACCGTAACGGGAAAGAAACCCTAACCTTACTTTTAAATGGAAAAGGTCAGGACACCGGTGACGACTCAAAAGGTGTAAACGACCGTATCACTCACGTCGTGAAAGTGTCGTAGTAGAAAGTCCTAAACTTTATCTAGTCGACCTTAAGGTAGTGGAGGTGATCGAAACAAGGATCACTACGAAAGATTCCGGGCGAACTGAAGTGTAAGGTCCTACAGACAGAGATCCACTCACTAGTGTGGTAGAACTAATAGAACCAGTACTTCTAGAAAAAAACATGTCAAGAAGACACATAAGAACGGTGGAGAAGAATTATGGAAGACGAAGACAATCCGGGTATGGTAAAGACAAGAAATAACTCCGATAGAAACGTACTTTACAAGGGAACCATAGAGATTAAAAGAACTTCTCTGGAGATCAGAAAGGGTAAGACAACAAACGGAGATAAAGAGACGTAACTAGTGACTCCTTCCGAAAGAATAGAGAGGAACGACAAGAAACCTTAAGACGTAAGTCTACGAATACTGAAAGGAAAAGAGGAAACGAAAAGTGAAGAGAAGAAAAGTGTCGATAAACATTCCGGAGGAGTCTGACGGTAAAAGGAAAAACGTACAGAAAAGGTACCCCTATAAGAACTAGGAACAGAGGACATGTTACAATGTTTGGAGTAAGGTATCAAGTAGTCCGTGAGATAGATAGTCTAGATCCAGGAATTTAGATAAAGAGTGAAGGTGACATATTAGTATTCCCTAAACTAAATCCAGTATGGACTTACCAGATCGTCAAAAGGAATGAAAGAAGTTAATTCAGACTTAAAAGGTTATTCTTCAAGTACTAGACTCGGTGTCAGACAAGGACCAGAACAAAAACAACTGACATATCTCGAAGAGGTAGAAACCCACGTTTATTATATTAGTTAGACTAACACCAAGACTGGTAGACCACTACAGGTACACATCTCAGAAGAGAACACAACAACCTTCTTCCACAAACGATACTGGTCACGTAAAAGAACCGTTTAGAGATAATCACAAATGGGACGAAGTAAGACATAAGTTTCCGGTTCAAACGGACAATGAAGTCCACAAATAACTGAAGGATGGAAACGTAAGGTCAGGGGACATTACTTTTCCTGTAGAAAAAACCCAAAATCAAGATTTTCCAGAACATCCAGAAGTATCTTGGCAAGTTGAAGTCGAAGAAGACGTAATGACCAACCCCGTATCTGAACCTAATGACACTATAAACTTACCAAACGGAACCTTTGCTTGTCTCTAGTAAGACAGCAAAAACTTTAAAGTAGGTTCATCGTGTAAAGCCTGAGAGAACAACTGGTACTACCGATAAGGTAAAGAAGATTCCCTAAGGACGGGTGTCATAATCTATATTAACAGGGGACGAAAACCCCAGTCCCCGCCGCAGGTTTTCACGGTCCGACGTTGTCACGTCCTCGTCGGCCCTCCTCGATGGGGTGTAGACTCCAGTCCCAGCCGCCGGTCCTTCCGGATGTCCTCGATCGATACGGTGTAAGGTCCAGTCCTCCCCATCGCCACTCCTCTATGGGGAGCAGGTTCCATTCCTCGTCGCCGACGTGAAACGACCTCATTGGTACTTCTCTATGGGGTGCAGTTTCCATTCTCTTTGGGTTCATTCTACCGTCCACAAAGTTCTCCCATGGTCTTCGTCTGTGTGACTTTGGTATTAGTGTCTTTTAATCAGTTAGATCAGTGTGATCCTGGTGTCGGAACAGATTGAGTCACTTTGATTCGGTACGGGTACCCCGGTGGGTTCTACTCGTCCAGTACCACTTCTCCAGACTGTCTTACACCAGGTGACCTCTTCCCTTACCGTTTGGTGAAGTCATAAGAACGGAACTCATGGGGTACTTGTCATACTTTTCCGTTTTACCATCCTATGACTTTCTCCGGGAGGGGTCCAGTCATCCACGGGTTATACGATGACCTCTAGTCATCTCTTTATTGAGGTCTTTCATACTTTCCTACCTCGGTTTCGTTTTTGTTATGGGTCAACACCTACACTGATCACTAGCTTCGTTCCAGGTTACGTCATTTCTCGTTATAACGTATCCTTGGACCTTACAGTTCAGGTACTTAGTTCTGTTTAACCTTCACCAGTTTGTCCTCTACCGTTCTCACTGACAGCTGTAAGATCCCTAGTCACTTGATTTTACCTGACCTTACCCACTTAAATTGAGTCGTGACTATAATGAAGAAACGTTAAAAGTGAATTGAAATGATCTCATATTTTAAACATAAAATATTATACGATAACTTTTCTATTGTGGTTCCTTTCATAATTATAATAGATTTCATTCATTAAAATAAGTAACCATAGTAAATTTGGTTATGTTACTCATATTAATAAAAAGATAGTTAATTTTTGTATATAATTGGGTTCTATTAAAAAATTTTGATATTCACACGACACGATACGAATAAGCGAAGTCAGTACAGGTTGACAAACACTGAGATGCCCAATATAAGGGGGAACGAAGAGACAGATCCCCTAAGAGGATCGTTCTTATGTTTTCACTTATCGGTACGGGAGGAGGTCTTCTAGAAAGGTTTGGTCCTTAACTTAGGTGCGGACAACGTAACTTCCACTTAAGAAATGGTGACTTGGTGGTCGTTTCGAGAATTTTGAAGTGTGGTTTAAGAGTCAATAAACTTTTCACACTTTTACTCTTTAACCAGAATTCACTTTTTTCATTTTATTTTAAGTGTAACCTATGAGTCAAGTCAAGGCAACGAGTCAAAGAGACTAAGAAACACTGGGGTACCTGACGTTGTGTGGTCAGAAGGGACAGGTAGTGTGAGGACCTCCAACGAGTTTAAGTACAGATAGGACAGTCACTACGGTAAGTTGTTAGAGTAGAAGACAACAGGGGAAGAGAAGAACGGAAGTTAGAAAGGGTTGTTTTCCTATGAAAGATTACTCAGTCAAGAAGCGTAGTCCACCAGTCTCATAACCTTAAAGTCGAAGTCGTACAGAAAGGTTACTTGTAAGTCCTGACCAAAGGAAATTCTACGTGACCAACCTAGAGGAACGTCAGGTTCTCTGAGTTCTCAGAAGAGGTTGTGGTGTCAAGTTTGCGTAGTTAAGAAACCATGGCTCCAAAGAAATATCAGGTTGAGAGTGTGGGTATGTGTTCATGACCTTTATGTTTTCGAAACTGATCTGTCTGGAAACAACCGTTTCATTACAGAGAAAAAATTTTTACGAAAGGTTCAACCAGTATCGAAAAGAAGGTTCCTCGTTCATAGAAAATTAAATTACCGACGTCGGCGGTAGACGTCACTAAAACGTCGGGTTCCTTTCTTTAATAGAGTGACAAAGGTAACAAAGGGGTAGAGAAACGGTACTTCACTACCCTTGTCTACGGTACTAGAATCATAAGACTCGCAACTCAAAATTCGGTCGAAAAAGTGAGGAGAAAAAGTGAAAGTAGTTCTCCTAGAGGTCAAGAAGAAGTGAAATATTGTATTCCCAATACACTAGATATATAGACTACAATAGCTATAAAGAGGGTCGTTGGAACTAAGGTGGAACACGAAGTAGGTCGGGTCGTAAAGAGTACTACGTAAGACGTATTCAATTTCTTCGTCCCACTATTATATGTCGTAACTGTACGAGGAAAGGGTCAAACCTTGGTCAAACAACAAGGTACAGACCCCGATTGACAACGAAGAAATGGACGTATGTCTAAAGAGTCCTCCGTCCATTCCACCAGACCATAAAGGTAGAGAAAGTCTTAAAAGGTGTCAAACAAAACTAGGTGTGTCAGTTTCCGGAACCGTATCAGTTATTTCGTCTTCATTTACAAAAGGACCTTGAGAGAAACGTAAAAGATAGTAGGTTGCCTATAACCGTTAAACTAGAGACCAAGGAGACGGAAAGGATTTAGGTCGAACTTGTATACCTTCAAGTACCAAGTGTATGACAACTTCGGACCGCACCTCTTAAAACTCCTAATAAAAGGATGGTACACTCTACTCACGTTAACACGTCATTAAACTTGTAAGAAACCATAACGGAAATAAACCCTACCCTTAGTTTTGACTAGAAAAGATCAGAACATCGGTGACGACTCAAAAGGTTTAAACGATGGTATAACTCACGTTGTGAAATTGATCGAGTTGACCTTAAGGTAGTGGAAACTGTGATTAATTATAATTTACAAATACTTATAACTAGGGATTTAATTAAACAATAAGTAAAGTAGACGTATCTTAAACTTACCGACGGAATGTTCTTTAAGTCCAGGGTGTATGGATTTTAACAGGTATCTTTTCTTATAGTAACAAGTGATCTCTCCTGACACCTCTTTTACTGATAATAGAGTAACCTAGAACGACCTTCAGGGGTAATAGTGATTATGAAATAATAAGTTCTTATGTGTCCTCATAAAAAAAAAGAAAAAGAAAAAGAAGAAAGCATCCCTTTATAATAATAGAATTTAGTATGTCTCATAGGTTATATAATTTAGTGTATAAGGAAAAACCAAAAATTTCCATATCTTGTAATCAAATAAGAATGAACCTTTGTCCAATTATAACCTTTTCCTTTCAAATTTATTTGGATGGACATTGTACAAAGTTTTCAAATTTTCATATACCATCGATAGACATTTTCTCGGTCAGAAGAGGAATAAAGAAAATATTAAGGTCCTAATATTTTCGTGTTCTCCAAAAGATCTATTTTTAGTGTAAAACGACGAAGAGAATGACGATGGACACCGGGACATTTGTCAGATACATTACTTTCACCTTCCCTACCCCGTATAAGACTTGTTGTAAGAGGACTCTTTGACGAATTGAGAGTACAGGAGATAAGGGACGAGTGTCAAACATGTCTTCTATCCTTGGTCCAAAAATAGTACGTCCCCCTTGTATACCCCTACCATCTAATTCTGTATCTCTTTGGATTCGGAGTCTTACTGTCGTTGTGTGAGTCATCTTACTAATTTTAAAACTTTCTGACTATCATAGTTTGTAACCACTTCTACACCTCATGACTGTTGAGGATACGTAACAGACACCCTCCCATATTACCGTCTTAGTAAAATCTCTTACGAAGTCGTCAAAGAATGTTTTAATTTGTGTATGGACGGGATTCTGGGTCGTTAAGGCATAGATCCATGAATATGTTTTTTTATCCTTCTACCCTTGTCTCCTCTTATCTCTCCAAAATAAATTACTCGTGTCAAAGAAGAACTATACTACTTTTGTAAAACTTTACTAACACCACTAACATCATGTTGAGACACTTACATGAATTACGATGACTTAACATGTATATTCTACTAATTTTACATTTTAATTACAATACATATTTGAAGGACTAAAACTTCGACCAAAATCTTTTTCGTCTCCTTGGTCTCTAGTTTAACGGTTGTAGACGACCTAGTAGCTTTTTCGTTCTCTCAAGGTCTTTTTGTACGTAAAGACGAAATAACTGATGCGGTTTCGGAAACTGACACACCTACTGTTATTTGACACTTTTTAAGACTTTCTCTACCCTTATGGTCTGGTGGACTGGACGGAGAACTCTTTGGATATACGTCCAGTCCTTCGTTGTTAATCATAACCTGTACCTTTTTGTCTGACCAAGGTTTATCCTTTTCCTCATACAGTTCCGACATATAACAGTGGGACGAATAAATTGAAGGTACGTCTCATGTAGTACTTTTTACGACCTGACCTTCTTTGTGTTCGACCTTAGTTCTAACGGTCCTCTTTATAGTTATTGGAGTCTATACGTCTACTGTGGTGGGAATACCGTCTTTCACTTCTCCTCGATTTTCGGAGAACTACTTTCACTTTCTCCTCTCGTTTTTTCAACCGAATTTCGAGTTGTAAGTCTTTTGCTTCTAGTACCGTAGACCGGGGTAGTGAAGTACCTTTATCTACCCCTTTGTTACCTTTGTCACAGTCTATTTTTTGTCACAGTCCGAAATAAAACTCCCCGAGGTTTTAGTGACGTCTACCACTGACGTCGGTACTTTAATTTTCTACGAATGAGGAACCTTCTTTTCAATACTGGTTGGATGTATCGTATAAGTTTTCGTCTCTGTAATGAAACGATAGTTTCCAGGTAGATCAGTTCCGATACCAAAAAGGTGATCAGTACATACCACACTCTCAACCTGACACTTCTTTCGACTCGCGACTTCTTAACTACGAAAATTTGACACCATAACCTCTTCTGAGAACTCTCAGGGAAGTTGATGTTCCTCTAGGTTGGTCAGGTAAGACTTCCTCTAGTCGGGACCCTAAAGAAACCTTCATTACTACGATTTCCACTTTGAGGTCATGTAACCGGTGGAGTACTCTTCTCAACTGAGTAACCTATTCTAAAACTCTGACCCTCCCTGACCCCCGTCCTCTATTCCCCTGCTGTCTCCTACTTTACCGACCTACCGTAGTGACTGACCTACCTGCACTTAAACTCACTTGAGGTCCTCAACTACTACCTGTCCGTCCGGACCTCACGACGCTAAGTACCCTAGTGTTCCTTAGCCAGTACTGACTCTCTGACTTGAGATGACTTGACTATAGAACAATGTTATTCATTTATATAGGGACCTTTCTGAAGATGTCTTTAAGGGAACCATTAAAGTAAGTATTATAACGTTTTGTTTTATGTTAGTTTTGTAGATAGTTTTCAACTTATCGTTTTCTATGAGAGTTATTGAGTGTTTGTCATACCCAACCGTTTAATGTTAGTTGACCTGTTTAAACCGGACCCCGAATATCAATATGTTGAACTTACGGTGTCTACCGGAAATATAAAAATTTCCCAATATGAAAAAAAAATTCAATTAAAGTATCATCTCTGGTCACACACTGGTCGTTTTAGAGTCTATAATGGTATACTGAAAATGAAATTTAATGGTTGAACTAAATCTTCCATGGATGAGTCGTTATTTTTCTCGTGTAATGAGTTTGTCCGTTGTGACTCCGGTCCGTGTTTTCTATATATAAGGTACCAAGTTAAGTATACTTTGATACCTATTCTCGTTTATTTACATAATTGTAGTTGTTTACACCAATTTAACTATTACGTACAGAGGGCTACACTGGAAGACTTTTCCTATTTTTTAATTAATATACTATAATCACAGTTTTTACGTGTCAGTTTTAAATTAGTAGTCTTATGTAGTCATTTGTTTTAGACTCCCCGTAAGATGTCTTTTTAACCGAGTCTAAGGAGTTTTGATAGTTACGATACTTTGTGTTTATCCTTGACTTCTAAATAAAGTCAAAGTTTCATTGATTTTCTAACACTATTAATTTAAGTTACACACTGTATTTTTATGTAAGTTAGGATAAATAATCTCTTTACGTTTAGTTTTGATGTTACTTCATGGTGGAGTAAGATTAGTCTTACCGGTAACAATTTTAAAGACGTATATCGTTTATGACCTCTCCCACATCTGTTTTATCTTGAGAGGATGTGATGACCACTCTTACATCAACCACGTCGGTATCACCTTTTGTCATCTCTCCAAAGAGTCTTTTGATTTTTACTTTGAAGGTATACTAAGTCGTCAGAGTGAGTGCTCGTATATAGGTCTGTTTTGAGATAGAGTTTCTATATCTCCGTGGAGTTATGAAACCGGTGGACTACGTCACTTGACTGAGTAAACTTTTCTGGGACTATGACCCTTTCTAACTCCCGTCCTCCTCTTCCCCTGCTGTCTCTTAATCTAACAACCTACCGTAGTGGCTGAGTTACCTGTACCCAAACCCACTTAAGGTCCTCAACCCCTACCTGTTCCTTCGGACCGTACGACGTCAAGTACCCCAGTGTCTCTCAACCCGTACTGAATTGCTAACTTGACTTGACTTTACTACAAGTGTTGTCGTGAGAAGTGTTATCGGTTCTGTACTTTTGTTGGATTTACAGGTATCTATCTACTGACCTATTCTTCTACACCATATAAAATATATATATTATCTTATGATGAGTCGGTATTTTTCTTACTTTATTACAGTAAACTTCGTTATTACCTACGATGATCTCTAATAACATGATTCACGTCATTTAGTCTTTTTTTTTCCGTTTGTGGTATACTATAATGATTATGCATCTTAGAATATATGTTGTGTTTATATAGATACTTTGTCTTAGTTCCTGTATCTCTTATCTGATGACCAACGGTTCCACTTCCTCTACCCTCCCAACCCTAATCCTTAAACCCTAATCGTCTATGTTTGATCACATATACCTTATCTATTTGTTCCAGGCTGACATATCGTGTCCCTTGATATAAGTTATTGGACACTATTTGGTATTACTTTTTATTATACTTTTGTTACTTGGTAAGACACGTTCCGGTGGGTTCTAACTGTCCAGTATTACTACTTAAGACTGTTTTATGTCAGGTGACTTCCTCCTTTACTGATGGGAAGTAATAAGAACGGAGTTCTTGTGGTACTTGTTATACTTTTCCGTTTTTCTATACTGTGACTTTCTACTCGGGGGTCTAATCTCCTGTTAATCATTCACGATGTCTTTCTTGCTTCGTCTACCTGGTTTCGTCTTTCCTACGAGTCTACACCTGTACACTTTAGACTACGACATCTCTTTGTATAACGTACACTTGGACCTTAAAACCAGGTACTTAGTTCCATTTAATCTAGACCAGTTCGTCCTGTACTGTTTTAACTTGTAACTGTAGAATCCTTAGTCACTAGATTTTACCTATCCTTCTCTACTTAAATAAAGTCTACTAGTAATATAGATGATGACACCATTTCTTAGGAAATCTTCTTTACCTCATTGGGAGTATCAGTTGTTCTCAGACTATACTACACGAACCCATGTTGGGTTGGGATTTTATTTACCTTACTAGAGTCAGGCAAAGGTTCCGTTTGGTAAGTTGTACTATCATGGTTCAGACACGGGGTTCGTGACTACAGATTCTTCGACTTCAACTGGTTAAGACACTTCTGGATGTTGTGTAAGATCTTGATTGTGGTTTTTCTTCAGTTTTCTATGGACCTCATTGTCGTTCAAACCGAAACCCCATGTTTTACTTCGTCCAGTTTCCGATTGTCTCAAAACGGTTCTCTTGTATGACCAGTATCGTTTATGGTAAAAGGTTGTTGTGTTCTCTGATGACATGTGTACCTGTAGTGGTCTACAAAGATAAAGTTAGTCTAAGTAATATAAAAAAACGTCGGTTTCTACCTCTTAGAGATATAACAGTCGTTTTTTGTTTTTGTTTGTTTGTGTGTTTGTTTATTTTTTGTGACCTTGACTGACACCGAGTCTAGTAGTCGAGAAATAACGTTTTAAGTCCGAATTTAACTTCTTTTACCCCTTTTGGTGATCCGGTTAGTCCTTAATGGATTTAGTATAGGGAATACTAAAATGGGTGACCACCGAGTCTACCATTTCTTAGACGGGTGTTACACTCTCTGGACCCATGCTAGGGAGTCAACCCTTCTAGGGGACTCCTTCCCTTACTGTTGGGTAAGGTCATAAGAACGGACCTATTAGGGTTCCTGTCTCCTCGGACTTCCCGATGTCAGGTACCTCAGTGTTTTTAGTATGTACTGACTCACTGATTGCGAAAGTGAATATTAATGTGTTTCTTTCACTACTTATCCAAGTTCTCTAATCTAGAGTATCTGTCTCAAGAACTTCTTGATACCTACCTTCAAACATTGTGACATCTCCGACACCACTGGTTTTATCAGGGGTCTTTTTCTTTACGTTATTCCATTCCGGAATGTTTATCGACTCTTTTTTTCTCTTTACTTTCCTTTTCCTCCTTCCCTTTCTATTTGGATTGACTTACGTCTCAAGGTCTCTTATCGTTCCTCTCTATTCTTTCAGAAGAATTTGCTTGTCACATTTCTTTGTCTCCTTTTGTTATCTTACCCTTTCTAATTTCAAGATAAGTTCTTTTAATCTATATATTTCCCTTGAAAGTACATTCCTACCCGTACTATTTCCTGTTTTTACCATTTCTGGATTGTCTTTGTCTTAAAATTCTTCTCTACTGTTCATATGTGTCTACTTGATATGTCTTTTATAGAATTACTGGGTTTATTGGTACTACCACACCAATGAGAGGATCTAAGCAGGACCTCACATTCCAGATCACCCGGAATCCTTCGTAATCGTACTTGTTTCGATCACCTCCACTGTCTTAAGGTCGATTCGATAAAGTTTAGGATTTTCTACTACGACAATTTCACGACATGAGTGATATAGTCGTTTTAAACCTTTCTAGTAGTCACCGGTGTCCTCATCTTTTCCAGTCATAAATGTATTAGGGTTTCTTTCCGTTACGGTTTATTACAAGGTTAATGTCAACATGAGTAAAGTGTGTAATCATTCGAATACGAGTATTAGGAAATTCAATCCTAAGTCGTCATGTATTTGACTCTTGAACGTCTACATGTTCGACTCACAGTTTCTCCGTCTCCTTGGTCTCTAGTTTAAAGGTTTTAAACACCCTAGTACCTCTTTCGTTCCCTTAAAGTCTTTTTGTTGATAAAGACGAAATAACTGATACGATTTCGGAAATTGACACACCTAGTATTTTCGACCTTTTAAGAATTTCTCTTCCCTCATATCGTCTAGTGGAATGGACAGAGGATTCTTTGGATATACGTCAGTTTTTCGTTGTCAATCTTGGTCTGAACTTCTTTGACTGACCAAGTTTTAACCCTTTCTTCTTCCGGTTCTGACATATGACCGTAGGATTCAAATAAATTGATTTCAAATAAATTGAATACACATCTCATGTAGTACACTTTATAGACCGACTTACTTAGTGTCCGACCTTAGTTCTAGTGGTCCTCTTTATTGTTGGAGTCGATACGTTTACCTTGGTGGGACTACCGTCTTTCACTTCCCGTTGATTTCTTGGAGAACTATTCCCACTTTCTGCTCTCACTTCTTCGACTAACTTTGAGTTGATATTTTTTTGATTCTAGTACCGGAGACCAGGGTAGTGAAGTACCGTTTATCTTCCCCATTTTTCATCTTTCTCACTGTCTAAAACAAAAGAATCAGAGGTTTTAGTGACACCTGTTCCCGACGCCGGTACTTTCATTCTACAAACGAGGAACCTTCCTTTCGATACTGTTTGAATCCGTCGTATATTAGACCTGGGATAATATATCTCATTTCATTCAGTTTTTCTCTTTGTGTTTAGAGTTTATGATTGTTTATATATACCTTTGATCTTTCTACAATGAGTACTTTAATAAACGTCCCGTCGTCACCTCTGAATCTGTATCTCTTGTCTAAATATCCTTACCATACCCCCTTCCCCCATCTTCCTCCCCCTTTACATACCTCTCTCATTGTACCTTTAATGTGATGGTATACATTTTATTTATCGATTACCCTTAAAGAACACACTGAGTCTCTTGAGTTTAGTCTCGAGACATTGTTGGATCTCCCCACCCTACCCCTCCCTCTACCCTTCCACCAAGTTCTCCCTCCCCTGTATACATATGGATACCAACTAAGTATAACAACAAACCGTCTTCGGTTTGGTTAAGACATTTCGTTAATAGGAAGTTTATTTATTTGTTTAAATAAATAAAAAAATTTCGTCTCTTCAGTGAAAAGGTTGTTTCAAGTCACATCTGTTTAGATAGGAAATGGTCATCAGTACATGTCTACACTCTTAACCTGGTATTTCTTCCGTCTCACGGTTCCTTAACTACGAAAGTAGTCAAGAAGTCACCACAACTTCTTCTGAGAACTCTCAGGCAACCTGTCGTTCCTCTCGTTTGGTCAGTTGGGATTTCCTTTAGTTGGGACTTATAAGTAACCTTCCTTACTACGACTTCGAGGTTATGAAACCGGTGGACTATATTTCTCGACTGAGTGACCTTTTCTGGGACTAAGACCCTTTCTGACTTCCGTTTTCTTCGCCCGTCGTCTCTTATTCTACCAATCTATGGTAGTAACTGAGTTACCTGTACTTAGACTTGTTTGAGGACCTCTATCACCTCCTACCTCCTTGGACCCCACGACGTCAAGTACCCCAATGTTTTTCAGTTTATAATGAATCGTTGACTTGTTTTTGTTTTTACATATTGACCCAATAAAACGATATGTTGTTATTAATTGCGTTATAACATTAAGTTGATATGAAATTATTTTTATTTAATCTTTTATTTACGTTACCCACTGATCTCCTTTTACCATATTTTATTAAATTACCTAGAGTAGTCTTGACTAAATTTACATAAGAAAAATTGTCGACTCATTATGAGGTAGCACATATACATGGTGTCGAAAGAATAGGTAAGTAGACGACTACCTGTAGATCCAACAAAGGTACAGGACCGATAATATTTGTCACGACGCTACTTGTAACCCCATGTACACAGAGAAAGTTAAGACCAAAGGAGTCACACATACGGGTCGTCACCCTAACGACCCAGTATTCCATCAAGATAAACGTTAAAAAATTCCTTAGAGGTGTGACAAGAGGTTTCACCGACATGATCAAACGTAAGAGTGGTTGTCACATTCTCCCAAGAGAAAAGAGGTGTGGGAGAGGCCGTAAATAACGAACGTCTAAAAACCTAACGTCGGTAAGACTGACCACACTTCACCATGGAGTAACACCAAAACTAAACGTAAAGAGATTATTACTCACTACAACTCGTAGAAAAGTACACAAACAATCGGTAGGTATACAGAAGAAACCTCTTTACAGATAAATCAATAAACAGGGTGTACATATTGCCTGAAAACCTGAGTCTCCCTCTCCCTCTCCCACCCTACTAAACCCTCTTACCGTAACATTGTACATATGATAGTACATTCTTAGCTTACCGGTCAGATACAGGTTGCGTCCTATGTCGTACGAACCCCGACCACGTGCCACTACTGGGTCTCTCTACAATACCCCTCCCTCCACCCTCCCCCCAAGTACAAACCCTTACGTACATGTGGGTACCACCTAAGTACAGTTACATACCGTTATGGTTATGTCATGACATTTCATTTTATTTCATTTTTATTTTTAAATTTTTATTTATTTATTTTATTAAATTACCTTATTAACCTTTTAGAACGGATTGTTACCATAAAATATATGATTTAGTCGATACAAAAATTGTAGTAATAATTATCTAAAATTTTATATAATTTCTACTCTGTTAAAAAAAAGACCAACAAATAGAGTAAGAAAAAAAAATTATACTTAAATAAAATTAACCTGAGACACCCTCTCCCTCTCCCACCCTATTAAACCCTCTTACCGTAACTTTGTACATATTATATAAAAAATTTGTAGTAGGAAATTTTGTTATTGTATAACCCGTGATGTTTCGAATAAATTTTTTCATGGGTGTATTTTAAGAAATAAACTTCCTTTGATTTGAGTTAGGACCTGAAGGGGTCTTCGAGTTGACCATTTCTTAGATGGACGTTACGTCCTCTGGGACCCAACTAAGGACCCAACTCTTCTAGGGGACCTCTTCCTTATCCTATGGGTGAGGTCATAAACACCCGAAGGGACGATTGAGTCTGTCGTTTCTTAGACGGACGTTACTTCTTCTCGACCGAAGTCAGGGACCCAACTCTTCTATTGGACCTCCCCCGTACTGTAAGTCCGGTCAAAAGAACGGATCTCCTAGGGGTACCTGTTTTCTCGGACCGCTCGATGTCAGGTACCATAGTGTTTTTCAGTCTGTACTGACTCACTGATTCCCGTCTCATGTTTGTATTAGGATTAATATTTTGACACTCAATCTCTAATGTAATGACTGAAACATTAAGTTTGTCTAATTTAACAATACCGATAATGACGAGATCTATCATCGTTTCCCGGACTAAATACAAAACAAACAAAAAAAAGAAGAAGTAAAATATTCGAAACACTGTCCTTAATCCAAAGTCTTAAAGTCCCGGAGTATACAAGAGACTTTCTATTATGATCTAACATATGGAAACTGGAAAGGGTACAATATGTTAAAGTGACTTAACAGTGAGACTAGGAAAGGAAATGTACGAGTCGTATTTCAGTATTCTAATTATTGTTGTGTCTTTTATGATAAACTTAATTTTTCACTGACTTTCGTCTACCAAGTCCGAACAGAACAGGTCACTGAGAGAGTCACAACTAATGAATGAAACATTCGATTTATCGTGTGTCTGAATTTTGTTTGGTTTGTTCTTCTATTCAGTAATAACCTCCTTTTATAAGGTAACTCCTCTAAATAATTGGAGTTAAGTGAGTTTGTTCAAACAATGGACCTAGTCATATATTAAATTTGAAACTCAGGGTATTTATGTGTTACTTTTAAGACGGTGTCAAGTGTGTATGGACATTATGGTTCTCGATAATAAATATATTCATCTATGTAGGACAGTGGTAATTGATTATAATCCAAGAACAATGTTCGGTCTGTGATCTCTATCGTTCAACATTAGGAAGGTAAATATTAGATAAACTAGAATAAATAGACCGTCCAGACGACAGACCTTTAATCTTATTTTAGTTTTAATGATAGAATCAAATAAGAGTCCATATCTTAAGGACTATTACTATATATCTAGGAATCTTATGAGTTTTCACAACTCCTATATTACAATTTATTTTATCTGTTGATGAAAATGTTATAGAAACCAGTAAGTAGACGGGTCACATCCTCTGACTAGGTCTACTACCGACTGTTCGGGATAGTCCAGAGACTATGTGACTCAGACGACGTTCCCTACATGTGGGTAGAGGGTCGATAGGGGACAGATAGGTACAAGACACCGACGTCCTACTTCTTTTCTCTTATAGGGTAAGTTGACGAAAAGTCCATTTATAAATATCTGTTTGGACGGATCGTACTTGAGAGATTCAACATGGTCCAGTATTATCTATTGTAACTGTATCCTCGTGTCCCTGACCACATAATTTCCACGACAGTTGACTCTCCTTTTCAATAGATTTTCACTTTGTAAAACCTCGAGGGCGAAGAGACTTTTTATATAATTAATCGATTTCTTCATTGACTTTTAGTCTTTATTTATAGAGAAATTAATTAGAAACCGTGAGGGGTTTTTCTCCCATATAATTATTGTCTTTACTTTTTATAATACAATTATTCAATTATATACACCCACGACACTTATTTTTTATTAGAACCTAGTTCCACACTCGTTCAAAGAGTTATTAGGTAACCAAAGAAATAATACCTCGAAATAAAACGTATTTCAGTATCTTGAACAGATGAATAAATATTAATAAATAATTTTTAATTATTCGTACACTTAAAAGATACCAGGCTATGGAATGATGGAATAGCATATAGTACTATTCATAAACTTGAGATTAAACTCTTCGTTTCTACTTCTTTCATTCTATTACTCTATCTTTGACTGAATTGGTTTCACTTATCGTAGATGGACTTTGTCTCGAGTTTTAAGATGACTCACCAAAAGGATTATTACTCACCACTCAGTAATAATACATCTTCCATTCGTTACCTCTTATAGACTTTTCTCTGATCTTTGATATACTTTTTCACATAATACACAAGTGATTATATACCAACTTTAGTGAGGAACTGACAATCATCCTATTTAATAAGTACTTCTGTAACGATTATCTACTGTATATAACAGTAAAAGAGGTCTATATTGTCTTACTAAATATAGGTTCTGTATCGACAAACCCTATCAAGAACTAAAAATAATAAATAACGACAAAGGAAGGTTTCAAAACGTATGAAATTAGTTAATTAAATATAAACCACCACTAGAGTGATTACAATTTTTCTAATCGATTATTTGTAATATCTTCACCGAAAAAAAAAGAGTGATGAGATAAATTATTTTTTCGTAAAGGGTCTCTATAGTAAGTAAATACAGTCTGACGGACTTTCACTACTCTCTTAATATTCAAGAATTTATAATAATTCTCGAAACAAAAACTGTTTAAGAGAAACTAAAGATTTTTACAATTCTTATATTTGTACTGGACTTATGTAATGTTGTATTGTAAAGTTAAATCTAAGAGTGTAAGATAAGTAAATAGAATAACATTATTCAAAAATTCGTGTGTCAATAATTTTCGTTTTAAAAGTTTATCAAAACAATCGACCGTAATTTGAGTGACAGTGGAACTTTCAAACGAAATTTATCATTACCGAGACTGACATGGGGATTTTGTATACATGGACTAAATTAAACCCCAACGTCTTCATCACCTTGTAGTACTGAATCCATCTCTTTCTCTAAATCTTTCTGTAAACAGTATTTTAATCAAGACGGACTTTACGGTCCAAATCTTTATTATAGAGTTTAGGAGTCACAAGAACCTATTGTTTTATTTACCAGTGACTTCTGTTTGCCTATTTGATTGTTGTTTCACACTCTAGGAGTCCCTTTTGAAGTTTTTGCATACATTATTATTATGTGTCAGACAGCTAAGTCTCCATTCCATAATGTCATCCCTAGTCAAAAGGGAGGTTAGAGTTTCTTTTCGTTACAGTTTCTTACAAGTTTGATAGAGTTTTGACGTTCGTCCAGTGTACGATCGTTTTAGGACGAGTTTTAGGAGGTTTAGTCCGAAGTTGTTGTGCACTTGGTACTTGAAGGTCTACAAGTTCGACCTAAATCTTTTCCGTCTCCTTGGTCTTTAGTTTAACAGTTGTAAGGAACCTAGTATTTTTTTGTTTTCACTCAAGGTCCTTTTTTTTTTTTTTTTCGATGAAGACGAAACAACTAATGTGGTTTCGGAAACTGACACCCCTAGTGTTGTTTGACACCTTTAAAGCATTTCTCTACCCTTATGGTCTGGTGGAATTGACGGAGGACTCTTTAGACATACGTCTATTTCCTCATTGTCAATCGTGGTCTGTACAATGTTGTCTGACCAAGGTTTAACTCTTTCCTCATGTAGTTTCGACACATAAAAGTAAGACGAATAAATTGAATGTACATCTCATGCAGTACTCTTTACGAACCGACCCACTTTGTATTCGACCTTAGGTCTGAAGGTCCTTTTTATGGTTATTGGAGTCTATACGTCTACTGTGGTGGGAATACCGTCTTCCGTTTCTTGATTTCTCGGAGAACTGCTTTCACTTTTTCCTCTCACTTCTTCGACAGAATTTTGAGTTTTAAGTCTTTTCATTCTAATACCGTAGACAAGGGTAGTCAAGTACCGGTTATCTACCCCTTTGTTACCTTTGTCACTCTCTCAAATAAAACCCCCCGAGGTTTTAGTGACGTCTACCACTGACGTCGGTACTTTAATTTTCTACAAATGAAGAACCTTCTTTTCGATACTGGTGGGATCTGTTTTATAATTTTTCGTCTCTGTAATGAAATGGTTGTTTCCAGGTAGATCGGTTTCGATACCAAAAAGGTAATCAGTACATACTTACACTCTCAACCTGATATTTTATTCGACTCACGGTTTCTTCACTAAGAAAATTTAACACCACAACCTCTTCTGAGGACTCTCAGGGAACCAGACGTTCCTCAAGTTTGGCCAGTTAGGAGTTCCTATGGTCAGGACTTATAAGTAACCTTCCTATCTACGAATCTTAAGGTTATGAAGTCGGTGAACTACCCTTCTTGACTGAGTAACCTTTTCTAGTGCTACGACCCTTTCTAACTACCACCCTCCTCTTCCCCTGCTGTCTCCTACTTTATCAACCTACGGTAGTGACTGAGTTTCCTGTACTCAAACTCATTCGAGACCCTCAACCACTACCTGTCCCTTCGGACCGTACGATGTCGGGTACCCCAAAGTTTCTCAGTCTGTACTGACTCGTCGACTTGACTTGACTAAGAGAAGAATAAACTGTTTGGTAAATTTGTACATAGAAACTAAAACAAACGGGTTAAAAGACCGGTGTAAAAGTCTGGATAAGGACAAATTGAAGGAGGATTACAGACTTATCTTTCAGGAACACACAGGATAGTAGAAGCTTACGTCTGAATTTGAACATAGTTTGAGAGTCACGATTGGCGTCGATAGTTAATTGTCTCCGTTACTCCCAGAACAAATCATAAAATTACAGTCGAAAATCATGAACATAAGGTACCTATAAGAGAGTTATTTGACGAACTTACTTTTGGACCTGAACAATAGTAAGTTCGTCACTGAAAAGATATAACGAATTATACTCAATTTTTACTCGAAGACTCATTAGTTTTGGGTTGTTTATGACAGAATTGGTTCCCACCTAAAGAAACAGAGAGCATTGACTTTCATTCCTTCGACCGTAAGGTCTCTCATTTCACGTGTCACAGGAGTCCCTAGGACCGAAGAAGTAGTAATGTGATACGGTAGTACAACACAACGAGAAGAGTTCAAACGTACCTGTGACGTCGATTGATTTGTTATTGAAATTTTCACTTCTCAAATAACTAAAATGAATTCTACAGTTTATATCCGTCCATATCACTAAAGTATTCTAACACTTGGTTATAGAGAAAAGGAAAAAGACGGGGTAATGATAGTAGTGAACCGAAAAGAGGTAGTACGAACGGTACAAAGACGATGTAGAGACCCATAGTAAGATTCGTCTTTCTGCTGTTTTCGTCATGTCACCTTTCTGTTTTCGTCGAGTACTTGTCTCTGTTAGGGAACAGTTTTTCGGAAAAGTCTTTAGAATAGATCGTTAAGAACAATTGTTAAATTACCAATTTTTATCTTGGACTGAGGACATTCACCTTGTTTCAAATCTATCTGCTCTTAAAATTTTATCTCTATCGTTGGGTCTCCTCTTTTCTTTTTCTTACATGTATAAGACGGAAGGTATGAATTAGATACGATTCTGTCATAGATACCAAGAGATACTATAGATTACGAAGGAACGAGACAAACATTTGTACGTGTTTGGAGGGAAATTTTGGAATTTAACTTTAATTATTATTACTTTATTAAATATAAGCATAAAAATGTTTGAACGAAGTTACGGGTTTTAAATTGAGTTTTCACTCTTTTAGATAACTATTAATTCATTGTACGTAAATTAAAACGTGTAAATGTCTATGTTGCTATCTTGAGTATTGTTTCAACTACAAATAAGATATGCACCTTAGGGTAGATCACATACTCAGTGTTTACGTCTGTATGTGTGTTATAACCACTGGTTTGATTTATAAATCGTAATGGTAATCACTACACCAAAAGATAAAACTTACAGAGACTGAGACCAAAAGTTGTTTAAATTCACATTAAAGATATCTAAGTGTGACTCCAGAAAACTAACGTTTTTTAATTATAAATCATTTGGACTCTTGTTGTTTAGAAAACAAATATACGTATTACCTAAATCTGAAATATATGAAAATTTGTTCTTAAAGGGATTTACTTATAGGATTCCTTGTAAACTTTACAGTGAGCCGAGTTTTATTAAGTAATAAACACACCCTGAAGAACGTGTAACGATCGACAGATTATCGGGGTTTGGGATGTATCATTTACTGTCGTTACAGGTTGTTAAAAACTTTATTTTACAGGGAATACCTCGACTTGTTGGGAGAACTCTTGATGACCGAATATAATTATATTAAAAAATGACTTGTATTAAAAAAAAGATCATGGACAAAAAGAAAACAACATCAAGTCTTACCATATTAACACAAGGAGAGAAATGGGTCGATTTTTACAACTCTCAGTGTGGTGTGGTAAACGTTAAAAGTTTACCGACTGTATACATGTGAAGGAGTTCTATGACAGTTCCGAAGAAGGAAAGATTCCTCTCGGAATAAGACGTCACAAGAGAAGACGTGTTTAGACGAGTGAGTATTTTTTTAGTTTAGTTTCGGAAAGGAGAGTTGGAGTGACTAGTCTTCATACAGTAAATAGTCCGTTTAGCGAACTAAACAAACTTAAATTCGAAGAATTAAGTCCGTTTTTCCTAATACCGTCATAGAGATTATATACCAACTGACAATATTTAAAATTTACCTACCATATGAATTTCCACGGATCGTAACATGAACCTTGTGTCATACAAAGGTTATTCACGGATGAGATTAATAATGGTAATAAGACTTTCGGTTTGTGTACCATAATATATCGAGGGAAAAAAAAAAAAAAGTGTTTTTCAATAGAATGAGAAGATCGATATTTTAGGAACTTTTACAATTAAAGAGGTAGTTCATGTACAAATCCTGTCACACATCGACTATCGTCTGTAAGTTATTTACAGAAGAATTTTCTCTAATTCTCGTATATAACTTCACTTTCACAATCAACAACTCGGCACAGACTGAGAAACGTTGTATTCCTGACAGACGATCCGAGGAGTCAGGTACCTTAAGAGGTCCGTTCTTATGACCTAACCTAACGGTAAAGGAAGAGGTCCCCTAGAAAGACTAGGTCCCTATCCTAACGTTCGTCTAAGAAATGACAGACTCGATGGTCCCTTCGGGTTCTTCTCGTATATAATTAGGAATGATTAAGTAGAGCAATTTAGGTGAAAAGGTGTTATATACATTTTCAAGATCCAATTTCGATTTATCATATTTAATTACATTGGTGGTAGACTATTAGTACGTGCATTGATTCTTTCTCCATAAAGACCTCATCTGAAGTAAAGGAAATTCATCTTTTAGATTATGTTCACTCGGTACGAGTCAAAAATAATTTTATGGTATGACGTATTTTGATGTAATAAGGTCCTCTAAGTTGTCTTCGTAGTCCCACTTTCCTCTTGATGAACTACATGTCGCCTCAAACCCTTAGTCACTAAATTTACGTTAATTTATGTCAACTCGTATAGAGAAATAATGTACTGAAAAGTCTCTTATAATAAACTAGTTGACGTAACACTCGAGGGTCTCTTACTATACTTTCTGTATAAAAGGTAGAAAATTCGATTTTTGTTAACGAAACGAAAAACATAAACAATCGAACACGACGGCATTCTTCTATAGTGTCTGACACACCGAATTTGTCTTTAAATAAAAGAATGTAATCCTTTGATAATAACACTAGAGTAAATTGTAATTAATGGACGAATTTTTGGGGTAAAGGTTATTGTAGTGCAACTCCCAATCCCGAAGGTGTAGTCTTAAAACTCCCGTGTGTTAAGTCAAAAATTGTGAGTAAAATCTTTTTGAATTAAAAACTAATTACATTTACATTCTCATTTAATTTAATTTTTACATCCTTGTAAAACCGATTTCGGAAATCGTCTTACTTAAAAGATTTCTACGAAGATTTTTATATCGGGTAAGGTGTACGAGAAGAATGTTACTCTGGAATTATAAGGAGGGTGACTCATAACTCAGGTGCAGGGGATAAGAACATAAACCCATCTGTAACACTGGCGAAGTGGGTTACTTCAAACCGTACTTACTACAGTACTGACTTAGGACTTCGTTAATAAATGGGTGTCAAGATGAGAGAACCTTGATACCGGGACTCTCTTCGGTCGATTACACATCTTTGATATCGACAGAACTCCGAGGGTATGACCCTTCTTCGGGTCTAATAACTTACACTTTTGTAATATACTCTCCTGGAACTCTGATGTATTTCTTTCTGTATAGACTTGTCATAGATCGTCGAGGTCATGGGACGATATAGTATAGGTCGACGTATTAGGTTGACGTAAGTGTACTCTATAAAACTTGGACTTGACGAGTAGACTAGAAAAAGGTTAAATAACTGAATGTTTTCAGTACTTACTACTATTTTACTAATAGGAAAGAAATTCTCCGATGTAAAACCCCACCAAACAATATATTGTGTATGATTGACTTTTTATTAAATCCAGAACCTGTATACTATTACTTAAGTCCATAGTCCTCTTTTATCTTCTTGTACTCATTTACTAGCGTCTTTGTATTTATCTTTCGACTCGTGACTTCTTAACTACGAAAACTTGACACCACAAACCTCTTCTAAGAACTCTCAGGGAACCTGCCGTTCTTCTAGGTTGGTCAGGTAGGATTTCCTTTAGTCAGGACTTATAAGTAACCTTCCTGACTACGACTTCGACTTTGAGGTTATGAAACCGGTGGACTACACCTCTTGACTGAGTATAATTTTTTAGGACTACGACCCCTTCTAACTTCCGTCCACCTCTTTCCCTGTTGTCTCCCACTTTACCAACCTACCATGGTGACTGAGTTACCTGTACTCAAACTCCTTTGAGACCTTCAACCACTACCTGTCCCTCCGGACCACACGACGTCAGGTACCCCAGCGTGTCTCAACCTGTACTGTCTTGACTTGACTTGACTTGACTTTCCAGGATTCTACGACAAGTACTCCTTTACTTTCTTTCGTTCGTTACTTACACTCACCTTCGATTTCTATACACTAGAAACAATGACATTATCACCTTTCAAACGTTGTGACTAAAGACTTTACTAAAGGAAGTGAATTTTTTACATGTTTATCCTTTACATGGATTTTTTAAATAAGGATCGATCCTTTAAAGGTCTGTCTTACACCTTTTATGGTCGACTGTTGACTAACTGTTATATCTTCCTTATATCTGTAAAAGGATCTCACGGTCCAAGACTTACTTATTTACTTTCGTTTTTTCTTTGGATCCTGACAATGTGTGTGTGTGTGTGTGTGTGTGTGTGTGTGTGTGACTAGTTCGAGAACTTGAATTTCTGTGGTACTCTAAACTTTTATATTTCGTTTACGATATACTTTAGACGACAAATTGGATCTTTTTCTCCTTTTATATATGTACATAGTTTTTTTGAGTCTTTCGATGTTTTTATAACGTTTTAAGCAATTTTTAAAAACCTTCTTCTTTTTCAGACAAGATATACTTGGATCAAATTCTTATTAGTTAAAGTTCAAACTTTATATATACAGAAATCGGGTTTCATCTCGTTATCTTTACTTACTGAGAAGATGTTATCGACTCCTGTCGTTCCTTCAAAACCCACTTCTGTCTCGACTTTGACAGTCTCTGTCAATTTTATATGTGTATCTTTTAAGTACTTTACCAATTTTTAAATACATTTTTACTCTTCAAGGACATTTTAAGTCTCATTTACTTTCGGGTACAGATAAGGTAGGACGAATCCGATTTCTATTTCTAAAAAGATCTCTCCATTACATGTGACAGTTAGTCCTTCGGATGATTCTCTTCGTTTGGACTTCTAAAATTATCTATTGTCCATCTCTGACTTTGGTGAGGGAGTTTCGTTATTAATTAACTTACGAAGGTTATTTTCCTGGGGGCTCCGTTTTATAATTGTCGAAATAAAACAGGGAGTGTACTTCTCTACGTCTTAGGAGATACTAGTCACTTTTTATACGATCAGACGTTAAAAAAAAAAGGGAGAATATTTCTTTCTGTACCCAGATACAGACTTCTATCCGGAGTAGGACCGAGATTTCCCGTTTGGTTTTACAGGTCACTTTCAATTTCACAATCAGTGAGTCACCACAGACTGAGAAACACTGGGGTACCTGACATCGGGTGGTCCAGGTGCCTTAAGAAGTCCGTTCTTATGACCTCATCCAACGGTAAAGGAAGAGGTTCCCTAGAAGGATTGGGTCTCTGACTTGGGCCAAGGAAGGTTTCTTGTGGGTCCGACTAGAGAATTCTTACCCGACCAACTTAGAGCAACGTCAGGTTCCCTGAGAGTTCTCAGAAGAGGTTGTGATATCAAGTTTTCGTAGTTAAGAAGCCGCGAGTCGAAAGAAGTGTCAGGTTGGGAGTATAGGTATGTACTGGCGACCTTTTTGGTATCGGAACTGATCTGCATGGAATCAGCCGTTTCATCACAGAGACGAAAAATTATAAAATAGATCCAACCAGTATTGAAAGGAAGGTTCCTCATTCGCAGAAAATTAAAGTACCGACGTTAGTGGTAGACGTCACTAAAACCTCGGGGGTTTTTATTTCAGACTGTGACAAAGGTGACAAAGGGGTAGATAAAAGGTACTTCACTACTCTAGTCTACGGTACTAGAAGCAAATGACTTACAACTCGAAATTCGGTTGAAAAAGGAGAAAACGAAAGTAGTTCTCCGAAAAATCGAGGAGAAGTGAAAGACGGTATTCTCACCACAGTAGACGTATAGACTCCAATAACTATAAAGAGGACCGTTAGAACTAAGGTCGAACGCGAAGAAAGTCGGGTCGCAAAGACAAACAACGACGACGACGATTCGGCGAAGTCAGCACAGGTTGAGATACGTTGGGGTATCTACCGTCGGGTGGTCCGAGGCGGCAAGGACCCTAAGAGGTCCGTTCTAGTGACCTCACCCAACGGTAAAGGAAGAGGCTACGTACTTTCACTTTTCACTTTCCCTTCAGTGACTCAGTACGGGTTGAGAGTCGCTGGGGTACCTGACGTCGGGTGGTCAGAGGAGACAGGCACCCTAAAAGGTCCGTTCTCATGACCTCACCCCACGGTAACGGAAGAGGCTCTCAAAGACAAATAAAAGGATATTTAGTATATGCATCATTTATAAAATTTTAAACTTATACATAGTGAAACGTATTTACAAAGACAAAATACGAAAATTTTACAGGACAACGAGATTTTCACTAACCTTTCGTAAACACATGTAGTATGTAAAATAAGTCTTTAAGTCCTCAAAGGAAACTTGTAATTTATTTTGATTTCCATATCAAAAATTATAAAACCCTTCTTTTTTTTATCGGGAGATGTGATCGGTAAGCACACGTACACACACACACACACACACACACAGACACACACATATACATTTTTAAAAATGTTTATAAACAAAATATCATTTTCTTGTGAATTTTTAGACAATTCCCCAATCTAGAATACAATTCACATGATACTAGTGGATTGCTGGGTTACAACATATAGTCTCTCTTGAAAAAGTAGGAGATATTGACTTATTTAAAAAGTATGTGACTAATCGTTGAAAGACAAAGGGGAGGGTAGTTTGGGACCGTTTATGGTAAATCAAGAAAGGAGGAGACTCAAAGTAATTAATCTTTGTAGTACATTCAATTGAGTACGTCATAAACAGGAAGACACTGACCCGGTGACTTACAAAAACTGATAATATATTATACAACCAAATATACGGACGTCTGATAAAGAGATCGTAAATAAGTAGAATTGATATTGTAAATGTAAACTATGTAATGAAGGAGGAAAAAACAAATTTTTTTTTACGTGAATTATTTTCGTGTAGACAAAGGACTTGGTCGCAGTCAGTGATATTTTCAGTCACATATTTTGATTTTACCACTTTACCGTCTGTATTTTTCGTTTATTTGGGAATTAGTGAAGTAAATTTACAAATCCCTTTCTTGTAACGTCGGACCACACACTTAAAGGACAAGGGAAATATCTCTAAAAGTTGGTTTATTAGTAATTTACGAGACAATTTGACGAGGTCAAATGTTGTGTACAAGGATCAAACAACCTCAAGATATAGGGTTCTATACACGACTCTTCGTCGGATGGGTGTCACGGTGACACATCGGTTCAACAGTTTATTTAATCCGGATTGGTAATTCTGTGGATTCCCTTAGAATCAGAATTTCGAAATAAGTTAGTACACATCCTATTTCTAGTATTTTTGCCGGGATTTCGAAATTATACATCGAAAGTCTTACTAGAGGAATACACACAATCGTAAAGGGATAGTTTTTCAGTTGGTAGAAGACAACGTGTGAAAGTGCGAGTTTAATTTTTTTTTTTTATTTTCGTTCTAGTAGGTTTCTTGAATCGTCCTTAATTTTAATTTGGTGAGCAGTTTAAATGATGATGTAAGACGAATTCCTTTACTTGTACGTATTATGATACTAAGAAAAAATAGTGAAATTACTTTATACAAATAGATCTATTATCATTTTATCTACGTACTGTATTGTCTATTTTTTCATTCCTGTATTATATACTTTTTGTTATGGTATGAACGAAGATATCTTTACTTAATAGAAAAAACAATTATGAGATTTACATTTTGTAGAAAAATTAATAGACGACCACTATAAAATTAAGTAAATGAATAAAAACCAAGTTGACGAGTTCAATTTAGTTGTGAAATCATAGATAATTTTGTCTTAGTATAAAAAAAAAAGTCTAAATAGATCACCTTACAGATACCATACACTCGGATGATATTCTCAGTGTATTATAGTCATTTAAAAATGATCAGATATTTTTACAGTCACATCTTAATGGTAACAGACAACCCAGGTTCAAAATAGGACACTCATTCCTTTATCTCCTTTCGTTATCTTACCCTTTCTGATCTCTATAGAAGTACTTTTAATCTCTATGGTTCCCTTTACAAGTACGTTTCTACCCGTATTATTTCCTGTCTCTGTCTTTCCTGGATTGTGTTTCTTTCTCTAATTCTACTCCACCGTTCTTATGTGTCTTTTTAACATGATATTTCCAGAATTACTGAGTCTATTGGTGCTACCACACCAGTGAGTGGATCTCGGTCCGTAGGACCTCACACTTCAGTTCACCCGGAATCCTTCGTAATGATGTTTGTTCTCCCCCACGACTTTAAGGTCGACTCGATAAAGTTTAGGATTTTCGACTACGACACTTTCACGACGTGAGTAATACGGTCGTTTAAACTTTTTGAGTAATCATCGGTGTCCTGTCCTTTTCCAGTCAAAAGTAAGGTTAAGGTTTTTTCTTAATACGGTTTCTTATAAGTTTCATAACATGTTCACACGATTAAAGTGTACGATCGAGTTTTAGGAAGTTCAATCCAAAGTTGTCATGTACTTACGTCTTAATGGTCTACACGTTTGACCTAAATCTTTTCCGTCTCCTTGGTCTCTGGTTTAAGAGTTGTAGGTGACCTAGTTTCTTTTCCGTTCTATTAAGGTATTTTTATAGATCAAATTAATACGATTTTGGAAACTGAATCACCTAGTGTTGTTTGACACCTTTTAAGAATTTCTCTACCTTTATGGTTTTTGTGGAATGGTCGGAGGATTCTTTGGACATACGACCAGTTCTTCGTTGTCAATCTTGATCTGTACCTTTTTACTTGACCGAGTTTTAACCTTTTCTTTAGCAATTCCGACATATGACAGTGCGACGAATAAATTCAATATACGTTTCATGTAGTACACTTTACGGTCCGACCTACTTAGTGTTCAACCACAATTTTAACGGTCCTCTTTATAGTTGTTGGAGTATATACGTCTACTATGGTAGGATTACCGTCTTTCACTTCTCCTTGATTTCTTAGAGAACTATTTCTATTTTCTCCTCTCATCTTTTTGACAGAATTTTAAGTCGGAAGTTCTTTGATTCTAGTACCGTAGACCAGGGTTGTACGTTACCGTTTATTTACCCCTTTTTCACCTTTGTCATCGTCTAAAATAAATGACCCGAGGTTTTAGTGACGTCTGTCACTCACGTCGGTACTTTAATTTTCTGTGACCGAGGAACCTTCTTTTCGATACTGTTTGGACCTGTCACATAACTTTTCGTCTCTGTAATGAAACGGTTGTTTCCAGACAGATCAGTTTCGATACCAAAAAGGTTATCAGTACATATCTACACTTCCACTTCAACGAGTCGGTACAGGCTGAGAAACGCTGGGACACCTGACATCGGATGGTCCGAAGAGATAGGTACCCTAAGAGGTCCGTTCTTATGACCTCACCCAATGGTAAAGGAAGAGGTCCCCTATAAGGGTTGGGTCCCCAGATTGGGTCCAGAGAGCGTAACCTCTGTCTGTAAAATTGGAGACTCGGTGATCCCTTCGGGACACATCTACACTCTCGACCTGTCATTTTTTCCGACTCCTGACTTTTTAGTGACGGAAACTTGACACTACAACCTCTTCTGAGAACTCTCAGGGATCCTGTCGTTCTTCTAGGTTGATCAGTTAGGATTTCTATCAGTTGAGACTTACAAGTGACCTCCCTGGCTACGACTTCGAGGTTAGGAAACCGGTGGACTATGTTTCTTGACTGAGTGACCTTTTCTAGGACTACAACCCTTTCTGACTTCCGTCCTCTTCTCCCGATACTTCTTACTCTACAGACCTACCATAGCAACTACGTTACTTGAACCCGTTTGAGATCCTTTAAAACTCCCTGTCTCTCCGGACCACACGACGTCAAGTACCTCAGTGTTTCTAAACCTGTCCTTTTCCCGACTTGTTGTTGTTTACTTAAGAGATCTCATTTTCGTATAAACAAATCCGGATACATATCGTAATTCAAGAGACTCTGTCTCTTTTCAGTAACCGAAATATTATAATAACAAAGGAAAGGGTTATTGACTTTCGTCTTCAACCATCATTCACGACTCGTCCCCTTTTTGTCACCCATAAAGGGGTTTCGTTTATCAAAACCGTTAATGACCATTGTAGGGGGTTTTATGGACGGAACCTTGGTCGATCGGTACTCGTCGACCGAGTAATACTGGTAAGATCATACTACGGTGTGGACTACCGAAAGGAAGTCCTTTGAGTCTCCTCGTTCTGTGACATCCCTATGTCAGGATACGACTAACGGTTTTAGATAGTAACTGGAGTTCGGGTTGACTAACTGTGAGTTTTAGTTTATGAACTCTCCGTTCGTAACATCTTTCCTTTCAAACGAAGTAAGTTCTTCGACCGTCGGACTTCTCTTCAATCTAAGGACAGGTTTCCGGTTTAGGGATGGTGACTCGTCCCCTGTTATTAAAAAAAAAAAAATTCCCCTCAAAGTCTCCACACATCCACCCTCAATCCCTCATACACGTCTTCTCGTGTCAGTCGGGACTGTCATAGTATTTTGACCGATAAGTTAGGACAAATAGTATTTATGGGAGACCGTAAGGATATTGTGAGAAAATTTATATGTTATTAAATTATATATTTAAATTACTTAAATGTAAAAATAGATCGTTAGTTTACGTGAGATAGGTATTCTAGATCCGGGAATTTAGATGAAGAGTGAAGGTGACATATTAGTATTCCCTAAACTAAATCCAGTATGGACTTACCAGATCGCCAAAAGGGATGAAAGAAGTTAAATTCAGACTTAAACCATTATTCCTCAAGTACTAGACTCGGTGTCAGTCGAGGACCAGAACAAAAACATTTCGACATATAACAGTGGGACGAATAAATTGAATATACGTCTCATGTAGTACTCTTTGCGACCCGACCTTCTTTGTGTTGGACCTTAGTTCTAACGACCCTCTTTATAGTTATTAGAGTCTATACGTCTACTGTGGTGGGAATACCGTCTTTCACTTCTTTTCGATTTTTCGGAGAACTGCTTTCACTTTCTCCTCTCACTTTTTCAACCGAATTTTGAGTTGTAAGTCGTTTGTTTCTAGTACTGTAGGCCAGGGTAGTGAAGTACCTTTTATCTACCCCTTTGTCACCTTTGTTACAGTCTGAAATAAAAAAACCCGAGGTTTTAGTGACGTCTACCACTGACGTCGGTTATTTAATTTTCCGCGAATGAGGAACCTTCTTTCAATACTGGTTGGATCTGTCGTATAAGTTTTCGTCCCTGTAATGAAACAGCTGATTCCAGGCAGATCAGTTCCGATACCAAAAAGGACACCAGTACATACCTACACTCTCAACCTGATACTTCTTCCGACTCGTGGCTTCTTGACTACAAAAACTTGACACCACAACCTCTTCTGAGAACTCTCAGGGGACCTGACGTTCCTCTAGGTTGGTCAGGTAAGACTTCCTTTAGTTGGGAACCTAAAGAAACGTCCCTTACTACGACTTCGACTTCGAGGTCATGAAACCGGTGGAGTACACTTCTCAATTGAGTAACCTTTTCTGAGACTACGACCCTCCCTAACCCCCGTCCTCCTCTTCCCCTGCTGGCTCCTACTCTACCGACCTACCGTAGTGCCTGAGTTCCTGTACTCAGACTCACTTGAGACCCTCTACCACTACTTGTCCCTCCGGACCACACGACGTTAAGTACCCCAGCGTCTCTCAGTCTGTGCTGACTCACTGACCTGACTTGACTTGACTTGTCTTGACTTGACTTAGTTTACGTATACTTATGTAGAAAGTCTTAGTACACAAGAGAAACGTTAGGACCTTGAGGATGTACACCGACTTTTTGGAGTCGTTTAGTGATAAGACACAATAAACTTTATTAATTTTATAGTATTGGATAACTTGAGAAAAACCCATGTCTAACGTCAAGTTGGTAATACGTAAATAACACATCGATCTACTATACGATCTACCTTATATTCGAAAATAGAACATTCATTCTGATTTCTGACATCAGAATGAGAGTTACACGACTTAAGTCTCATTACTTGAATTGAAAAGATTCTTAATTTTTTTATCTTATAACGATTCCTTCCTATAGATCTTAAATAGAATCTTTTTTCAAAATTAGTATATATAAATTTTTTGTAATAGTCTCCTTTGTAAAATTTGATGATCGTTGATAATTTCGTTAGTTGAACCTTTTACCGAAAATTTGTAAAAAATATACTTTAGGTCAACTCCCAACAAATAAAAATCTTTCTTTAATTTTAATCAGTTTATTATATTGTATCTCGTGTTTATAACTTACATGACTATTACGAACGATATATAAAGTCCTATATGTTTATATTACTAAACACTATATATTTATATAGAGGTATAGGATTAAGAGTCTCAGATACTCATACATTACAATGGACTGTTTCTTCCTAATGTATCAATTGTAACGTCCATCTTAGTTCCAACGATTAATCGAGTGGAATTTTGTCTCTAGAGA
Source organism: Capra ibex (assembly GCA_006410555.1). Taxonomy (NCBI): domain Eukaryota; kingdom Metazoa; phylum Chordata; class Mammalia; order Artiodactyla; family Bovidae; genus Capra; species Capra ibex. Next base: position 38,025,810 of record SJYO01004576.1, read on the forward strand.
CGGAACCGTGCTACTTCCCCGAACGTATTGAGTTACTTCGATACTGAGTACGGTACGTCCCGGTGGGTTCTACCTACTCCGTATCGTTTCAAGACTGTTTTGCACTAGGTGACCTCCTCCTTTACCGTTTGGTGGGGTCGTACGAACGGTACTCTTGTAGTATTTGATATATTTTCTGGTTTTCTATACTGTGGTTTTCTACTCAGGGGGTCTAGACTTCCACAGACTATACGATGACCCCTTCTCACTTCCTCTTAATGGTTATCGGAGTCTTACTTAGTTCACCGACCCGGTTTCACTTATGCTACCAGTCAACACCTACATAGGCCACTACTTTCATTTTAAGCTACGACGTTTCTTGTCACAACATATCCTTGAACCTTATAATCCGGGTACTTAGTTCCTTTTAACCCGTACCAGTTCGTCCTCTACCATGTCCTCTTATTTGTTGTTGTAGGATCTTTAGTCTTTTGATTTTACCTACCCTTACCCACTTAAATTAGAATCCGAAGTAGTAAAACGTCTAGTTCTTGAAGGTCTACAGGTTCTTCCCAAATCTTTTCCTTCTCCTTGATCTCTAGTTTAACAGTTATAAACGACCTAATGTCTCTTTCGTTTCCTTAAAGTCTTTTTGTAGATAAAGACAAAGTAACTGATGAGTTTCAGAAAATGACACACCTAGTACTGTTTAACACCTTTCGAGAATCTCCATACCCTTATGGTCTGTTAGAATGGACAGAGGACTCTTTGTGCATACGCCCAGTTCTTCGTTGTCAATCTTGGGACATAACTTGTTGACCAAGTTCTGCCGAAGTTCTAGCTCTTTCCTCATTCTGTCCCGTCAGACGACAGTGACAAAACAAGTCACATTGGATATGTGAACCCGTGTAGTACTCTTTACGGTCCGACCTACTCGATGTTCACCTTAGTTCTATCCACCCTCTTTGTAGTTGTTGGAGTCTGTACATCTACTGTGGTGAGATTACCGTCTTTCGTTTCTCCTTGATTTCTCGGAGAACTGTCACTTCTTGTTCTCACTTTCTCGACCGAATTCTGATTTATAATTTTGATTCTAGTACCGTAGATCTGGGTAATGGCATACCGTTTGTCTTCCCCTTTTCCACCTTCATCACTTTCTAAAGGAGAAGAACCCGAGACTTTAGTGACGCCTACCACCGACGTCGGTACTTTAGTCTCCTACTAAAGAAGAACCGTCCTTTCACTACTCTTTTGATCTGTCACACAACTTTTCGTCTCTATCATGAGACGGTTGTTTCCAGGTATAGTAGTTCCGATACCAGAAGGGTCACAAGTGTGTGTCAACACTCTCGACCTGACATTTTTTCCATCTTATGGTTTCTTAGCTACGGGAGGTTGACACCATGACTTCTGAGGACTTTCAGGGAATCTGTCGTTCCTCTAGTTTAGTCAATTAGAATTGCATTTAGTTGGGACTCATAAGTGACCTTCCTGACTGCGACTTCGAGATCATAAAACCAGTAGACTATGCTTGTTTGATGGGTAACCTTTTCAGGGACTACGAACCTTTCTAACTCTCGTGTTCCTCTTCACCCTTAGTCTCCAACTCTACCGACCTACCGTAGTGACTACATTACTTGTACTTGAACCTGTTTGAAGTCCTCTACAACTTCCCGTCACTCCGGAAGACAAGATATCAAGTTCCTCAGAGTTTCTCGACCTATGATGACCCGTTGACTTGTGTCACCGTTGTTTTATCTAATAGGATCTATAAGACCCTCCTAGTATATATTAGGGTTCACAGGAATTTTCACTTTCTACCTCCATAACAAGTCTCAGTTTTCCTCTACACCGTTTCCTTCTCACCAGTATCTTTAACTTACGAAGACCGAAATTTCTATCTCGGTCTCCGACACTCCGTTTCTTACGCGGACCGGGTATCTTCGTCTTTTTCCGTTTTTTTTTTTTNTTTTTTTTTTTTTTTTTTTATCTAAGAAAGTTTGTCTTAGGTCTTTTTGTACGTCAGGACGGTTGTAGAAGCAAATTCGGGTGACTATACACACTCTTTGTAGAATACATGTCTTGATCATTCATTATTTAGACACAGTCAAAGTCTGTAGTCCTAACACTGTTAAATTAAATATTTTGACGTAACGTACGTAAAAAACGATTTTTATACTGGACACTTTAAAGTTAAAAACTGAACGGATCAGGTAAAATCTCCGTATAAAATTCGTTCAAAAAAAACAAAAAAAAAAAAAAAATTATATCAAAAGTAAGAAAAAAAAAAAAAATTACATCGTTTTGACCATTGTGAATTATCGTGATAAGTTTTTGTATCTGGGATATCTACCTCACTGTGTTTCCTCTTTGACTGGTTAAGACTCATTTTAAGTCACCTCGGAATGTGTATTTTATGACTTTCAATCCGTTCTTAATAACTTCTTCTTGTTCATAAATGTAAAGTAAGTAAGAAACTAAGTCGTTTTATAAATGACTCTTTGAAAATACATTAACATAACAAAGTCCTCGGTCCTTTTATACCAATTGTATTGTCTGTTTCGGAGGATAAGAGTTTCTCAAATGTCAGGTCACCGTAAATTTCGATTCCCTTATTTTTTACAAGGTTATTGCATTTATTAAACTTCTTATACTATCATTTATGACTTTCGTCAGTTAAGGTAACCGATAGGATTTATCCCATTTTTTATTTTATCCCACTTTTTTAATTTTCGTGTATTTTTATTATTCATCTTTTCTATCGATAACTATTATTTTACATTAGACTTTTTGAAGTGGATTTTGAGGTAGCAAATCTTTTGAGTTACGTTATATACTTATACTTTTATCATCTCTTCCTTAAAAAGTAAGTAAACAAATCGTTACTTACTTATTTAAACAAAGTAAGTAAACAATTTAATTACAAAATCGTAAGTAAACAAAAAAATAAATATCATTAATGTTTGAATTTGAAAATTTGTTATAGTAGAGAAAAAATAAGAGGTTTAATTTCAAAACTGACTTACATGTCAAGAAAATACTAAAACCTATTATCATAAAATATCTCAATACACGTCTACACCAATTTCCCATTTATAATACCGTAGAAACTGATATTATTAAGAGAAAAAATTGTTTATGTGTCCCTCTATCGATATATCTCTCCCGCCTTCACTTTACAACTGTTAATTATTTCAAACCACTTTTATTTACCTCTGATAATCAAATATTCTCAAACCAGTCAAACAACAACGAGACAACGATTCAACAAAGGTTGTTAAACACTGGGGTACCTGACCAGTGAAATTTATAAAAGTTTTAATTACACACGTAGTTTTATTTCTATTTGTAACAATATCCCGTTATCAACCAAAACTTTCCTTTATCTACTAACTTTGGACTTACATGGAATCAGTCCGAATACACTATCTCCCTTCATTTGAGACAAGTAGGTCCTAGGTCCTCAGTCCTACACGTTATGTGTAGTCAAGTCAAGTCAACGAGTCAGTACAGGCTGAGAAACGTTGGGGTACCTGATATCGTGTGGTCCGAAGGGACAGGTAGTGGTTGAGGACCTCGAATGAGTTTGAGTACAAGTAACTTAGTCAATACGGTATGTTAGTAGAGTAGGAGACAGTAGGGGAAGAGGAGGGTTGAAGTTATAAAGTGTTGTTTTCCCATAAAAGGTCACTCAGTAAAGAAACGTAGTTCACCGGTTTCATAACCTCAAAGTCGAAGTCGTAGTCAGGAGGGTTACTTATAAGTCCTGACTAAAGGAAAATCCTTTCTGACCAACTTAGACGAACATCAGGTTCCCTGAGAGTTCTCAGAAGAGGATATGGTGTCAAGTTTTCGTAGTTAAGAAGTCACGAGCCGAAAGGAATATGAGGTTGAGAGTGTAGGTATGTACTGATGATCTTTTTGGTATCGAAACTGATCTGTCTGAAACCACCGTTTCATTAGAGACGAAAAATTATACGACACATCCAATGAGTATCGAAAGAAAGGTTTCTCGTTCGCAGAAAATTAAAGTACTGACATGAGTGGAAGACGTCACTAAAACCTCTAGAAAGTGACAAAGGTAACAAACGGGTAGTTAAAAGGTACTTCTCTACCCTGACTTATGTTTTTCCGTTTCATGTGTATGCTTTTCCGTTTTCGGGTTTTTCCCGTTCTTTCAACTACAGTTGTGTCTCCTGACTCTTTAAATTCAGATTACCTTTTGATTTTTTTTTTTTCTTTTTAATTACGTAACCCTCTAGCAATTCTTACATTTAGGACTATCACCAATTTCTTGTTAATCTACTTTTATTCTCTACTCGTTTGTTTCTTGTCTCCTCTGACATAGTCTCTGTCAGGGATTTCGTACTGACAAATTATAGTAACATTTGTTGGAGACTTACGAGTGACTTTTTGTGGTTAGAGACCTGAGACCTGAAATCAAATATCTGATTTAATTATAATTTTAAAAACCAGTAAACATCAGATAACCTGTCTGAGAGTCTAGACCAGGTTTCGAAGTAGATGTGAAGAAAATAAAAAGAAAAGAAAAAAAACAAAACAAAACAAAACAAAACAAAAAAACCAGACGATGGTCACGAATTTGATTAAAACATAAGTACCTCTTAACCCCCTTGGTGGGAGAAAAAATTTGTGACACGAGAATCTTACTATAAATAATACAAATTATACAGTCACGACTCACAAGAACTATACGTAAGGGATGGGATTTTTCTCCCCTTTTTTTTAACATGTAAGACTTTCAATAGAAAATGGATTGTATCAGATGTTCAAGTCAACTTTTCTAATTAACGTGTTCAATAAACCAGTTTATAGATATAATTGTTGTTCTGAGTAATTTTGTGGACTTTCTTAGTTCATATAAATGACAAATCGTAAGACTAAATATAAAGTATGACTAACGACGACGATGACGAGGATTCAACGAAGTCAGTACAGGCTGAGACACGTTAGGGTATCTGCCGTCGGGTGTTCTAAGGAGGACAGGGACCCTAAGAGCTCCGTTCTTGTGACCTGACCCAACGGTAAAGGAAGAGGTTACGCACTTTCACTTTTCACTTTCACTTAAGCAAGTCAGCACAGGCTGAGAAACGCTGGGGTACCTGACGTCGGATGGTCCGAGGAGGTAGGTACCTTAAAGGGTCCGTTCTCATGACCTCACCCCACGGTAACGGAAGAGGGAAGTATGAATAATCGTATGATTTATTTGTTTATCTTTAACTCATATGACTTTACTTCCATATGTTTTCTATCAAACTACAAACTTATAAGTTCACTTACCCAAAAGAGGTGACAGATTAAGGATAATAAGTCACGACGATATACATGGACTTTAACAATATCTCCTATAATTATGACGGAAAACTAATCTCGTACCAAACTAGTGTAGTTTACAGTGTCCTATCTACCTAATAAGAACTGTGATATCTATCTACTTTCTTGTTCTAAAACACATCTATATACTTTATTCTTTTATACGTTCATTTTATATCTAGGGATTTCCAATAATAAGTGGAACTTCTCGTTACTACTAAAGTTTCAGATCTATCCATAAACCACGGGACTCAAACTTTCTTATCGATCTTTTCTCTTTTTATGACGTGTGTTCATGAAACTTTTAATACATACGGAAATCTAACAAAAAAAAAAAAAGGACCACCGTTCGAAATACTTTAAATAATATAAGTATTTTTTTAAAATCTTGTGGGTTTAAAGTTGTAAAAGTCGTAAAACTCACCCAATTATGAACGACTTAGGAGAAATTTTTAATTAAAGTCCTCTTTTTTTAAGAGTAAACGAATACCGTCTTTTTGGAGTTATTAAGTAGAATTTATTTGACATGTACATAAGATTCTCATAAAATAACGTCAACTTAGAGTAATAATTGTTCGATGGGTCTCTTTTACTTAACCCAGTGACAAGTAAATACAGGTCGAATATACAGAAACCGATACCAATGGTTTTAGTGAAAACTATGTATATGGAAAAACTTACGTCTCAAGGTTTCTTATCGTTCCTCTCTATTTTTTCGGAACGAGTCACTAGTTATGTTTCTTTATCTCATTTTGTTATCCTATCTTTTCTGATCTCTAGAGAAGTTCTTTTAATCTCTATGGTTCCCTTATAAAGTACGTTTCTACCCGAGTTATTTCCTGTTTTTACCGTACCTGGATTGGATTCGTCTTCTATAATTCTTTTCCACCGTTCTTATATGTCTTCTTAATATGTTTTTTCTAGAAACACTGGGTCTATTGGTACTACTACACTAGTAAGTGGATCTCGGTCTGTAGAACCTTACGTTTCAGTTCAACCAGGATCCTTCGTAGTGATACTTGTTTCGACCGTCTCCACTATCTTAAGATCAACTCGATAAAGTTTAGGATTTGTTACTACGACACTTTCACGACGTGAGTTATACGGTCGTTTAAACTTTTTGAGTCGTCACCGGTGTTCTGACCTTTTCAAGTAAAAAGTAAGGTTAGTATTTTTTCCGTTACGGTTTCTTACAAGTTTGGTGGTGTGTTAACGTAAGTAGAGTGTTTGGTCGTTGTATTACGAGTTTTAAGAGGTTCAGTTCGAAATTGTCATACACTTGTCACTTTAAGGTCTATAAATTTGACCTAAATTTTTTCCTTCTCCTTTGTCTATAGTTTAACGGTCGTAGGCAACCTAGTAGTCGTTTCGCTTTCTCAAGGTCTTTTTGTAGATTAAGACGAAATAACTGATACGGTTTCGGAAACTAGTAAACCTAGTGTTTTTTGACACCTTTTAAGACTTTCTCTACCCTTATGGTCTGGTGAACTGGACCGAGGACTCTTTAGACATGCGACCAGTTCTTCGTAGTCAATCTTGACCTGTACCTTGTTGTCTGACCAAGGTTTAGTCTTTTCTTCATACAATTCCGACGTATAACAGTGGGACGAATAAAGTGAATATACGTCTCATACAGTACACTTTATAACCCCACGTACTTCGTGTTCGACCTTAGTTCTAACGGCCCTCTTTATAGTTATTGGAGTCTATACGTCTACTGTGGTGGGAATACCGTCTTTCACTTCTTCTTGATTTCTCGGAGAACTACTTTCACTTTCTTCTCTCACTTTTCCAACGAATTTTAAGTTGTAAGTCTTTTGATTCTAGTACCGTAGCTCAAGGTAGTGAAGTACCGTTTGACAACCCCTTTGTTACCTTTGACAGTCTCTGAAATAAAACAACCCGAGGTTTTAGTGACGTCTACCACTCATGTCGGTTCTTTAATCTTCTGCGAACGAGGAACCTTTCTTTCGATACTAGTTGGGTGTGTCGTATAATTTTTCGTCTCTGTAATAAAAAGGTTGTTTCAGGTAAATCAGTTTCAATACCAAAAAGGCCATCAGTTCATACCTACACTCTCAACCTCATATTTCTTTCGACTCGTTGTTTTATAATACGAAAACTTGACACTACAACCTCTTCTGAGAACTCTCAGGGAACCTGACGTTCCTCTAGGTTAGTCAGACAGGATTTCCTTTAGTCAGGACTTATAAGTAACCTTCCTGACTAAGACTCCGACTTTAAAGTTATGAAACCGGTAAACTACGTTTCTTAACTGAGTAACCTTTTATGGGAACATGACCCTTTCTGACTTCCACCCTCCTCTTCCCCTGCTGTCCTACTCTCCCAACATACCGTAGTGACTGATTTACCTGTACTCAAACTCATTCGAGGTCCTCAACCACTACCTGTCCCTTTGGTCCACACGACGTCAGGTACCCCAGTGTTTAGCTTGTCCTGACTCGTAGACGTGACTTGACTTTGATTACCTTATTCTCGGTCATGTCTATTATTCTCTGATAACGAACCTATTTATTAAATCCTTAGTCACTTCTTTAAATGATCTTATAGTAAAGGTTATAACTGTGTGTACACGTTTGTAAACGTAAAAAGTGAAAGCACAAACGAACAATCAGTGACAGTACGGATTGAGAAACGGTAGGGTCGAAGATTCCCTTGGTGCATTCAACTACAAAAGTGAATGGACTTACAACCAACTGCTACATAGACGTGACTGATCAGTTATTTTTACAGATTGTCTAATCTTTTCAAAACCAATAACAAGACAAGATCTAGAAGGGTCGAATCATAGTCTCTGTCGTGTCCCGTTGTAGATTCTCGGAATTCAATCGTTTAAAGTATAGTTAACAAGAATCAACAAAACAACAATTTCAATAATGACTTTCCTTGACAAGATCACAGACATTTTCACTTTACGGTTCATCTACTCACTTCAAAGTACGTAATAATTGGTAGAATTTTTTTTTTTTAGGATCTACAAGAATTGTAGGAGGATATTTATTATTGAGAACCAATGAAGTCTTTAACGTTCCAGGTAAGTACAACTATTTGACTACTAAGGTATGATGAGAAGTGCCCATAGTACCACTGTAAGTATTCGGGTCTGTCAACTTATTTTGTATCCTCTTTTCTTTGGTACTTTACATACATACCTATTAAAAATTATAAAAAAAATTTTTCTTCTCTTTTAACCTACACTTCGACCCTTTTAATCCAATGTTATGACGGTCTCGGCCTCCGTACTAATGTCTATCGACGATAATAAGAAACGTAAAAAATTTCTTCAAATCCTCCTATCTAAACCCCTAATTTTGTATTTCAACATATAAATTCTCTTAATATAAATACAGTTCAATATAAATATATTTTTATCGTAAAACTATTTTTCAACGTTCGAATTTAATATTCATATAGAATTTATATCATTAATGTGAAGTAAAAAAACAAGAATAAAATAAGTGAAACAAAAAAAAGACACGAAGACTAATCGATTCGTATAAAAGGATGAGTTATTGAATTATCAGAACTCCCTTTTTAATGTAAAATAAGTAATAAGACACGTCTTTCTTCAACTTGACAAACAAACTTTAGATGTATAGAGAGAAATGTCTCAAGTGATGAAGAGACGGTATAACACGAGAAAAATACGAAATGAAAAGGACATAGTTGACACGGAAGTATCTTTATATGCAATATATGGTATTTTAGATAAAGATTTCACATGTTAAGTCACCAAAAATCATATCAGTGTTTCAACGTGTTGGTAGTTGTGTTAGATTAAGGTTTTGTTAAATTAGGGGGGTTTATTGAGGGTATGGGTTATCATTATCAGGGGGTGGAGGTCGGGGACCGTTGATAAAAGAGAAAAGTATAAAGGGACACGACCTGTAAAGTATATTCACCTCAGTATATTATACATCGTGAACACAGACCGAAGAAAATGTATAATACGAAAGTATCAAGTAGTTACAATATCGTCCGTCAGTATGAAGTTAGTGAAAATACCGACTTTTTATAATGTAACATACCTATATGTAAAGTAAATAGATAAATAGTTAACTACTTGTAAATCTAATAAAGGTGAAAAACGATAACACTTATTACGACGATACTTGTAAAGACATGTTCAAACATACACATGTTCGAACACACACATGGACACAGTAAAGAGAACCCACATATGGATAACACTTTGACGTCTCGGTATATTTATAGAGGTATAATTTATATGATTCATCGACGGTATAATAGAAGATTCACGGACGTACAAAATGCAAGAGTAGTCTTACGTACGTCCTTAAGGTTAAGAGGTATTATGAATGGTTATGGACAATAAAGACAGATCACAATTAAGAAATGTTTGATTTTAAAATAGGAAAAAAAAAAAAAACGAAAGAAACCAAATTAAAGAAAGGTAAGGGGGGGGGGTTGGGGGGTCACTTATCACAAGAATAAGAGAGACAGGAACGGGAAGAAGATGAGGAGGAAGAAACCAATTAAAATGTCACCCTGAAGGGTCCATCGTGTCACCACTTTCCTAGTTGGACGGTTATATCCTCCACTTTCTCTACGTCCAAACTATGGTTCCAGTCCATCTAGGGAACTCCCTTCTTTACCGTTGGGCGAGGTCATAAGGACTGACCTTTTAAAGTACCTGTCTCCGTGGACCGTCGGAGGTCAGGGGTCCCAACGTCTCACCCTGTACTGACTTGTGTATACGTGTGTGTGTGTGTGTGTGTGTGTGTGTGTGTGTGTGTGTGTGAAATGTTATCGACTTCTCGATAGTTAAGTCAAGTCAAGTCAACGAGTCAACACAGGCTGAGAAACGCTTGGGTAATTGACGTCGTACGGTCCGGAGGGACAGGTAGTGGTTTGGGACTTCGGATGGGTTTGAGTACAGGTAACTCAGACACTAGGTTGGTGGAGTAGGAGACAACAGACGGCCTCAGGTCGAGGTCGTCTGTTCCTAAGTTGGATTTCCCCACTCGTCACAGCCGTTCCTTACTCTGTCGGAGAGTCAAAAGAACCTGACGGATTAAAAAAGTTAGAATTCTAAGAGAAAATATTAAATTATTTTCGTAATGTAGTCTCAAAACTGTAAAAATCAAGGGAGAGTGGGTCTAAATAATAGAGATATTTAGTGACAACGGAAGTTTGTCTCAAGGACGAAGTCGCCAAGAGAGTCTTATCAAAAATGAAATTGAGCACAAATGTAACATTGAGTACGAAGTATAGACCCGACGTATGGTGTTTGGAGTCGAATAAAGAATAGAAAGATTCAGGACAACGGGGATCAGAGTACTCTAGTGATTGAAAATTTTTCTGAAGATCGATAATCATAGAGATTTCAAGGATTGGAGATATTCAAGTCAAGTCAAGTGAAGTCAGCGAGTCAGCACAGGCTGACAAACTCTATGGTACTTAGTGTCGTGCGGTCCGGAGGGACATGTAGTGGTAGAGGGCCTCAAGTGAGTCTGAGTGTAGGTAACTCAGGCACTACGGTAGATCGGTAGAGTAGGAGCCAGCAGAGGAAGAGGAGGACGGGGGTTAAGGAGGGTCGTAGTCTCAGAAAAGGTTACTCAGTTGAGAAGAGTACTCCACCGGTTTCATGACTTCAAAGTCGAAGTCGTAGTAAGGAAGGTTTCTTTAGAGTCCCAACTAGAGGAAGTCTTACCTAACCAACCTACAGGAACGTCAGGTTTCCTGAGAGTTCTCTGAAGAGGTTGTGGTGTCAAGTTTTCGTAGTTAAGAAACCGGGAGTTGGAAGAAGTGTCAGGTTGAGAGTGTAGATATGTACTGGTGTCCTTTTTGGTATCGGAACTGATCTACCTGGAACAACCGTTTCATTACAGAGACGAAAACTTATACGACAGATCCAACCAGTATTGAAAAGAAGGTTCCTCATTCGCAGAAAATTAAAGTACCGACGTCAGTGGTAGACTTCACTAAGACCTCGTGTTTTTTTATTTCAGACTGTACCAAAGGTGACAAAGGGGTAGATAAAGGGTACTTCACTACCCTGGTCTATGGTACTAGAAGCAAAAGACTTACAACTCGAAAGCGGGTTGAAAAAGCGAGAGGAGAAAGTGAAAGTAGTTCTCCGAGAAATCAAGGAGAAGTGAAAGACGGTATTCCCACCACAGTAGACGTATAGACTCCAATAACTATAAAGAGTGTCGTTAGAACTAAGGTCGAACACTAAGAAGATCGGGTCGCAAAGAGTACTACATGAGACGTATCTTCAATTTATTCGTCCCACTGTTATATGTCGGAACTGAGTGAGGAAAAGGATAAACCTTGGTCAGACAACAAGATACAGGTCAAGATTGACAACGAAGGACTGGAAGTATGTCTAAAGAGTTCTCCGTCCAGTCCACTAGACCATAAAGGTAGAAAAAGTCTTACAAGGTGTCAAATAACCCTAGGTGTGTCAGTTTCCGAAACCGTATCAGTTATTTCGTCTTTATCTACAAAAAGACCTTGAGAGAACGAAAAAGCTACCAGGTGGCCTACAACCGTTAGACTAGAGACCAAGGAGACGGAAAAGATTTTGGTCGAACTTACAGTCCCTCAAGGTCCAATACATAACGACTTAGTACCGAACCTCTTAAAACTCGTAATGAAATGATCGTACACTCTACTCACGTTAACAAGTCATCAAACTTGTAAGAAACCGTAACGGAAAGAAACCTTAACTTTACTTTTGACTGGAAAAGGTCAGGACACCGGTGACGACTCAAAAGGTTTAAACGACCGTGTACTCACGTAGTGAAAGTGTCGTTGTAGAAAGTCCTAAACTTTGTCGAATTGACCTTAAGGTAGTGGAGGTCATCACAACAAGTATCACTGCTAAAGATTCCGGGTGAATTGAAGTGTAAGGTTCTACAGACCAAGATCTAATCACTAGTGTAGTAGTACTGATAGACCCAGTACTTCTAGAAAAAACATGTCAAGAAGACACATAAGCACGGTGGAGAAGAATTATAGAAGACGAAGACAATCCAGGTATGGTAAAGACAGGAAATGGCTCGGGTAGAAACGTACTTTACAAGGGAACTATAGAGATTAAAAGAACTTCTCTAGAGATCAGAAAGGGTAAGAGATGAAAAGGAGATAAAGAAGAGTAACTAGTGACTCCTTACGAAAGAATGGAGAACAACGAGAAGAAACATTGAGACGTAAATCTACGGAAATAGAAAGAAAAAGAGGAAACGAAAAGCGGAGAGAAGAGTAGTGTCGATATACATTCCGGAGGCGTCTGTCGGTAAAAAGAAAAAACGTAAAGAAAAGGTACCCCTAACAGAACTAGGGACAGAGGACATGTTACAGTGCTTGGAGTAAGGTATCAAGTAGTCCGTAAGATAGATAGTCTAGATCCGGGAATTTAGATTAAGAGTGAAGGTGACATATTAGTATTCCCTAAACTAAATCAAGTATGGACTTACCAGATCGCCAAAAGGAATGAAAGAAGTTAAATTCAGACTTAAACTATTATTCCTCCAGTATTAGACTCGGTGTCAGTCGAGGGCCAGAACAAAAACAACTGACATATCTCGAAGAGGTAGAAAACCGACGTCTCTTATATTAGTCAGACTAAAGTCACAACTGGTAGACCACTACAGGTACACATCTCAGAAGAGAACACAACAACCTTTTCCGACACACGATACTGGTCACATAAAAGAACCGTTTTGAGATAATCAGAAACGGGACGAAGTAAGAAATAAGGTTCCGGTTTAAACGGATAATGAGGTCCACAAAGAACTGAAGGATGAAAACGTAAAGTCAGGGGATATTACTTTTCCTGTAGAAAAAGCCCACAATCAAGATTTTCCAGAACATCCAGAAGTACTTTGGCAAGTTGAAGTCGAAGAAGGTGTAATCACCAACCCCGTATCTGAACCTATTGACACTATAACTTACTAAACGGAACCTCTGTTTGTCTCTAGTAAGAAAGTAAAAACTCTAACGTAGGTTCATGACGTAAAACCTGAGAAAACAACTGGTACTACCGATGAGGTAAAGAAGACTCCCTAAGGACGGGTGTCATCATCTATATTACCAGTAGACTCAATTTAAGTGGGTAAGGTCAGGTAAAATCAAGCGACTAAGGATCTTACAGTTGTAAGTGGGAACGGTAGAGAACAAACTGGTGAAGGTTAAACGGGACTCTCACTTTTTCAACCGGATTTCGAGTTGTAGGTCTTTTGCTTCTAGTTCCGTAGGTAGGTCAGGGTAGTGAAGTACCCTTTATCTACCCCTTTGTCACCTTTGTCACAGTATGAAATAAAAAAAACGAGGTCTTAGTGACGTCTACCACTGACGTCGGTACTTTAATTTTCTGCGAATGAGGAACCTTCTTTTCAATACTGGTTGGATCTGTCGTATAAGTTTTTGTCTCTGTAATGAAACAGTTGATTCCAGGCAGATCAGTTACGATACTAAAAAGGACGCCAGTGCATATCTACACTCTCAACCTGACACTTCTTCCGACTCGTGGCTTCTTAACTACGAAAACTTGACACCACAACCTCTTCTGAGAACTCTCAGGGAACCTGACGTTCCTCTAGGTTGATCAGGTAAAAATTCCTCTAGTCGGGACCATAAAGAAACCTTCCTTACTACGATTTCGACCTTGAGGTCATGGAACCGGTGGAGTACTCTTCTCAACTGAGTAACCTTTTCTGAGACTACGACCCTCCTTAACCCCCGTCCTCCTCTTCACCTGTTGGCTCCTACTCTACCGACCTACCGTAGTACCGGAGTTACCTGCACTCAGACTCACTTGAGGCCCTCTACCACTACATGTCCCTCCGGACAGCACGACGCTAAGTACCATAGAGTTTCTCAGTCTGTGCTGACTCACTGACTTGACTTGACTTGACTTAAACGGAACTAAGTACCTGGACTGTAAGGACCAAGAATACGTTATAACGAGAAATGTCGTAGCCTAGAACGAAGATAGTGGTCAGTGTAGGTGTTGACCCATAACAAAAACGAAACCGAGGTAGGAAAGTAAGAAAGACATAAATAAAGAGGTGACTAGAGGTCATCGTATAACCCGTGGATTACTGGACCCCTAAAGGAGAAAACCATAGGATAGTATAACGGAAAAGTATGACAAGTACCCCAAGAGTTTTATACAATTGTAATGTTGAAGGGAATTTAGAAATTGAAGATTGATAAAATTAATAAGGATTCGGGATTTAAGTCGTTTGAGGAAACGGTAATTGTTAAAGGAGTGTTCATCAAAAGTTTGTCGTTAGGGAGGGTACCGGAGTTCGACACCGGAGACACGAGTGGGTCCTTGTGATAAAACACTTTCAGGAACTTGTTTACAGTCACTAATTGAAATACTTAATAAGAGACTCGTGTCGACGTCTTCCGAAACATGGAAGAGTGCGAGGAGAGTTCTTATTATTCGTGGAATTATAAGAAAAGTCAGTGGAGTCGGTTCCTTTCCCTTTTTTTTTCAGTCTTAGTGTTTCGGATTGAAGAAATAGGGCCCACGCACGGACACCCTGTTTCTCTCCCCCAACCCCGGCACGGAGGTAAAACAGTCATTAAGGATTGCGTCGAGGGTTGTCAACAGGGAAAGAGGAGGACGGGAGTTAGAAAGAGTCGTAGTCCCGGAAAAATTTACTCAGTCGAGAAGCGTAGTCCACCGGTTTCACAACCTCAAAGTCGTAGTTGTAGTCAGGAGGGTTACTTGTAAATCCTGACTAAAGGAAATCCTACCTGACCAACCTAGAAGAACGTCAGGTTCCCTGAGGTTCTCAGACGAGGTTGTGGTGTTAACTTTTGTAGTTAAGAAGTCACGAGTTGAAAGAAATATGAGGTTGAGAGTGTAGGTATGTACTGATAACCTTTTTGGTGTCGGAACTGATCAACCTAGAAACCACCGTTTCATTACAAAGATAAAAAGTTATATGATAGATCCAACCAGTATTGAAAGGAAGGTTTCTCATTCGTAAAAAAAATTAAAGTACCGACGTTAGTGGTAGACGTCACTTAAACCTCCGTTTTATTATTTCAATCGGTGACAAAGGTGACAAAAGGATAGATAAACGGTACTTCACTACCTTGACCTACGGTACTAGAATCAAAAGATTTACAACTTAAAATTCGGTTGAAAAAGTGAGAGGAAAAAGTGAAAGTAGTTCTCCGAGAAATTAAGAAGAAGTGAAAGACGGTATTCCCGATATCATTCCTGGACTCTAACACGATAAGACAAATTATAAGTGTTGTTGGACTATCGATGATAATAGTTGTCAAACATCTAATTTTTGAAATGTGTTTTCCCGGGTATTTGAAAGAACTACTATATGTCTATGAACCACCGTTTCGGACGTAAATTTGGATAGGTCGAAAACCTTAGATGTAAAATCAGAGGCAGAGTATAAGAATGTAAACGTAATAAAGGGACACTAAAAGAAAGACAGTAAAAAGAAAGGATAAATATTAGTTGGGTCACTGAGGATATAGTGGTCAGAGAGTGAGTGGAGGACACCTTGACTCTCCTCAAGACTCTCAACACTTAATGTCGTGAAGGTCTTGGGGTTCTTCAAGTCCTATCTTCCTCATCCTAAAGAAAGTGTATACTTTCCTCCTCTCAAAGAATCAGGATTATCCCTGACCGATAATCCTTTGTCTTACCTTTTGTCTAAAATCAGTACACTGTTATATAAGACATGTTCAAGTCACAAGAAACCCGTCTCATCGGTACTAACGGTATTTTTTTTTACACAGAGGTTTTACTCAAAAGTATAACAACTGTAGTCAATTTCATAAAATTTTACTTAATAAAAACTTCACCTATTTTTAATATAAATAAGAATAACTATTGAATGATATATAGTCTATTGTATTATTTATAAAACGTGTTTAAAGGAACTCCACTCAAAAAAAAAATTTAGTATTTGATATACACCTTGTTAACTTTACATTTCTCTAATGGACTAACGGGTTTAGAGTATCGACGTTTCACCGTTCTACTCTAAGTTGTAGTCCAGTTGCACTGATATTTCAAGGGCTAAAATCGTCGATTATTTATAACCAAGAATTTTAACCCTAGATTCAGAAGTGGAGTTGGTAATAATTTATTTCTACTTTCTTTTTTTTTATAGATTCTTGAGTTTATAAACTAGTTAACTGACTAATAAACTAATGTCTCAAACCAAAACATGATTAAACAATATAATAAATTCTTTATAATGTCTTCTTTATATTCTGTAAACAATATCATAAATTCCTTTATCCTTTCTATTCCAAGGAGAACAGACAATTATCCTACTAAAATTACTATTTTAATTTCCCTATTGTTGAAGATCGAAAGCATCCACGAATAACGAATTTAAATGTGACTTCAAAAGTTATAATAACGGTGGGTTAAATACATATTCATAATCAGAAAACAAGAATATTAGACAATTTGTAGTCTTCATACGTTTTAAGTCAGAATCCCTCAAAAGACACCCGTTTAAAGGAGACGTTTAAAGATGGAAGAAATTCCATTGATCGGTAACAACAGTGAGTTAGTGTGTCAGTATAGGTTGAGAAACACTGGGGTACCTGACGTCGTGTGGTCCGGAGGGACAGGGAGTGAACCAGGACTTTAAACAGGTTTAAGTACAGGTAACGTAGGCACTACTGTATATCGGTAGAGTAGGAGACTACGGGAGAAGAGGAAGACGGGAGTTAGAAAGGATCCTAATCCCTAAAGAGGTTATTCAGTCGACAAGGGTAGTCTACTGGTTTTATGACCTCCAAGTCGAAGTCGTAGTCAGGAACGTTAATTATAAGTCCCAACTAAGGGAATTCTAACTGACCGAAATAGAGGAACGACAGGTCCTCTGAAAGCCCTCGGAAAAGGTTATGGTGTTAAACTTCCGTAGTTGACAAATCTCAAGGCGGAAAAAATGCCGGGTCGAGAGTGTTGACATGCACTAGTGACCCTTCTGGTAAGGGAACTGATATTTCTGGAAATACCGTCTCATTCAGAGACGAAAAGTTGTGTGACAGCTCCAAAAAGTATCTAAAGGAAGGTCTTTCGTTAAGAGAAGACTAAAGGACCGACGTCAGTGATAGGTGTCACTATAATCTCCCGTTCTTGTCCTTTAGACAGTGATGAAGATGTAAAAGGGGAAGATAAACGGTACTTCATTACCCCGGTGTACGGTACTAGAATCAAAAACATTTATCAAAATTCGGTTGAGAAAGTGAGAAGAAGAAGTGGGAGTTGTTCTTTGAGAAATCAAGGAGAAACAAAAGATGGTAATCTCACAAATACGGACACTTTGAGTTGTTGGAGTCTATACACCTACTTTTATTGATCATAGGAGGTAATTTATTATCATTAAAACTTATCAATTTTTAACTCTCTTTACAATTTCAATACTTGATAAATCTCTTAGTACCCCGAATCTTAGTTATTATAAATACGTATATTAAATTGGTTTGATAATTGTCTAACAATTCTTGATAGTGTAAACAAGTGGACTTTAAAAGTTTTCGTACTCATTGACACCACAACCTCTTCTGAGAATTCTCAGGGAACCTGTCGTTCCTCTATGTTGGTCAGGTAGGATTTCCTTTAATCAGGACTTAAAAGTAACCTTCCTGACTACGACTTCGACTTTAAGGTTATGAAACCGATGGACTACGTTTATTCATACCGTTTTGGTTATGTTATAACATTTCATTAATCGGAGATTAATTTTATTTAATTAAATATAAATTTTTATTTTATTTTTTTCTTTATGGGACTACGAACCTTTCTAACTTCCATCCTCCTCTTCCCCTACTGTCTACTACTCTACCAACCTACCGTAGTGACTGAGTTACGTGTCCTCAAACCCATCCGAAACCCTCAACTACTACCGGTCCTTCCGGACCGTACGACGTCGAGTACCCCAGTGTTTCTCAGTCTATACTGACTCACTAACTTGACTTGACTACTCATTTTTTCTATGACTTTAACGGATCTCACGTTATCTGGTGTAGAAATAGGAAAAGATGACGAATCAATCTTAGTCGAATTTCCGATTTGTCGAATCTTTTACCACTTGAAATATTTGTACTCATGAAAGTCTTGAACGAACCACTTTTCTTATTATCGATACTATGTATCAATAAAATCCGTATTTATTTTACCGTCTTACGTCAGAACTAATAAGAAGAGTACGATATGATCATATTAAAATTGACACAAAAGAAGTTATCTTTAGTTTTCCACGGTTACTCACTGTCTTCTTTTTATTTAGTTAGTAACTTTTTATTACCTAGACTTTTATTTAGGTAAAACAACAACGACAAGTCAGTAAGACAGTACAGGTTGAGAAACACTGGGGTACCTGACTTCGTACGGTCCGAAGGGACAGGAAGTGGTAGAGACCCTCGAACTAGTTTGAGTACAGGTAACACAGTCACTACGGTAAGTTTGAAGAACAGGAGAACGTAAGTAAATTTAAGTAACAAATCTAAAAAAAATAATAAGTGTTTATCTTCTTTTACTTGTTTTACATAAAAGATATATACATATATAAACACACACACATATATATATATATATATGTGTGTGTGTATATATACAGAGAAAGATTCGACTTACTATAACATTTGAATGTTTTCTATTAAACGTTTATAAAATAAAATATCGTAAAGATACTTTCCTGTATTACGAAACTTTTTGATCGGACAGTACAGTTAATGACTTGAATCAGTTAGAGATTTACCAATAATATAAAAATTTATACATTGTATCACTAAAGTTATACTTTAAGATGTTGCTGATTTTAGGTGAGACTAGATTGAGGTTTTACACTTTTGTCTCGTAAACGGTTAATCTTCAAAACGGTAGATTTCTACACTTGTAATACTGTATAAAAGATTTTCTTTCTGTTTACTGTATTTCGTAAAGTATATTAATTCTCTCAGGCATAGTGAAAACCCGAAGGGAACACCAAGTCGACCATTTTTTAGACGGACGTCACACCCTCTATGCCCAAGCTAGGAGTCCAGCCCTTCTAGGGGACCTCTTCCTTTACCGGCAGGTGCGGTCATGAGAACAGACCTTTTAAGGTACCTGTCTCCTCGTCCTGTCCGACGTCAGGTACCTTAGCGTTTCTCAACCTGTACTGAAACGATGATTGAAAGTGAAAGTGCATAGTGAAAATTGACGGTCAGATTGAGTCTACTGAAATGAAGACCTATCGTCTTTGAAACGGTATTAGACGGAAGAGAGACTTCTGACCGTAATCCTAATTAGAAAAGAAAACGGACTTTTACTACTCTCAAAGAATAAAACGTCTTAGTAAGGTAAGAGTTAACGAACAGAAAACAAGTACTTATTTTCATTTTATGATTACTGTTATTGATTTAGACCTCATTGACTTCAAGAGATACAATCGTTCCAAGAACTCCCGTTGTATGTATATGGAATATTTGGTTCATAAAGACATATTCTAAATCCCATTGAAAACGAAATTAGACTTTACCCGTCTTATTACTAAACATAAAATTACAAATATTAAAATACAAGTATTAGTGAAAATAAAAATGAATCTTTAAATATTCAAGATAGTGACAAGTTGTCGGTTATTTTACTATATATTTGTCACTGATAGAGTCCGTGTCTATTTTTACAAAAACTTGTATTTAGCATATTCGGTGTCATTTTCTTTTTAGTAATTTTTGTATCTATTATTTTTTCTTTACAACTTTGTGATTGATCTCTTTACGTTTAGTTTTGATGTAACTTCCTCAAGGGAACTCCAGGTCACCAATCCTCAGTCACGAAAGTGACGATACCGGTCTCAATTTAGGAACCACTCCATAGTGAAGTGGGACCAGTCTTACCGGTAGTAGGTTTACAGATATTTGTGATTTATAACCTGACCTATACCTCTTTTACCTTGGGAGGATGTGACAACCCCTTACATTTAACCATGTCGGTGACACCTCTTGACATACTTCCAAGGAATTTTTTGATTTTTATTTCGATGGTATACTAGGTCCTGAGGATGAAGACCGGTATATAGGTCTGCTTTGGTATCAAATGTTTCTATGTACGTGGAGTTACAAGAGATGTCATGACAAATGTTGTCGGTTCTGTACCTTCGTTGGATTTACAGGTGGTTGTCTACTTACTTATCTCTTCTACACCATATATATCCCGAAGGAACTACCGAGTCTGTCAATTCTTAGATGGACGTTACGTCCTCTGGACTCTAGTTAGGGACCCAACCCTTCTAGGGTACCTCTTTTCTTACCGATGGTGAGGTCATAAGAACGGACCTCTTAAGGTAGGTTACCCTATAACGACTCGGTATACTTTCTTACTTTATTACGGTAAACGTCGTTGCATCTACCTGTATCTCTAATAGTATGATTCACTTCATTCTCTTTCTTAATAATATACTATGGTGAATATACACCTTAAAATGTTACTGTATTACGTGAATAAATGTTTTGTTTTTGTCCGAGGATCTGAAATTTTCGTTTGAATCTCAATGGTTTCCGTTTTCCTCCCCCCAGTATTTAATCCTCTACCCGCCGACACTGTCACGTGTCTCACGTCGGTTCTCCTCGATGGGGTGTAGGCTCCAGTCCCCGTCTTCGGTTCTCCTGAGGTACAGACTCCCCGACGTCGTTTCTCCTCAACGGGGTGCAGGCTCTAGTCCCCGTTGCTGGTTCTCACGGTCCGACACTGTCGTGTCCTTACCGGATCTCGTCGATGGGGTGTAGGTTCCAACTCTCCCATTGTACGTCCCTCCGGTCCCCAGAGGTTTACCTCCTTTATCGGATGTTCACAGTCTGTAAAAATAGAGAGAATTCACCGTCCTCCTTTGTTTGATTACTATAAAAAAGGAAGAGATATGTTTAAATCTTCCTCCAAAGAGAATTTTGAGACACAACGGTATTACTATGGACCAAAGTGAACTTCAATTGGTTACTGAAAAAGAATACCTTTACAAATAGAATTCGATACGGTTACATGATACGTAAATGGGGTTTGAGACAGAAGTTCAGCCAAGGTGGAAAACCCGAGTCTTGGATGAACTATTTGGTCATACAATATGAGGCTATAACAAGGAGACTAGATACATTTACTGTGATAAACGTACCACAAGACGGGAAGAAGTTCTAAGTTCAATTAATAAAATACCGGGTTCTACTTGGTGAACCTCGGTTCTAAATAGGTTTTTATATAGAATACTCACTCCCCGGACCACTGTAAGATTCAAAACTCTGTAAGGAAAAAAAGAAATTGTCTGACGACCACTGATATATTTTAGGTCGATTTCCGATAGTCCCCCCATGAGAAAGACGGGGGAAGACTACGGATACAGTCTTCGAAAGACATAGAGGAAATATGAAATTATTTTGAATCAATGTGTTTTCTGGACTCACTAGTTCGGAGTAGAGACCGGGACCTAAATTAAGAAGGGAAGGACCCCGGTTCTTAGGGTCACAGCACTAAGTTGTTGTTGGAAAGTTCCAGTCCCCGTCGTCGGCTCTGATGGTCCGAAGGTGTCGTGTCCTCGTCTGGTCTCCTCGACGGGTTGTAGGCTTCAGTCCCAACCACCGGTCCTCCTCGTTGGGGTGTAGGTTCCTCAACACCGACGGGTCCTCGTCCTCCCGGATCTCCTCGATAAGGTGTAACCTCCAGTCCTCCCCACCGTCACTCCTCTATGGGGGGTAGGTTCCATTGCACGTCGCCGACACGAAACGACCTCGTCGACACTCCTCTATCGGGTCCAGGTTCCATTCTCTTTGGGTTCATTCTACCATCCACAACGTTCTCCCGTAGTCTCCCGTCAGTGTGACTTTGGTATGAGTGTCTTTTGATCAGTCAGATTAGTGTTGTCCTGGTGTCGGAACAGATTGAGTTACTTTGATTCGGTACGACCACCCCGGTGGGTTCTACCTGTCCAGTACCACCTCTCCAGAGTGTCTTACACCAGGTGACCTCTTCCCTTACCGTTTGGTGAAGTCATAAGAACGCAACTTTTGGGGTACTTGTCATACTTTTCCTTTTTACTATCCTATGACTTTCTCCGGGAGGGGTCCAGTCATCCACGGGTTATACGATGATCTCTATTCGTCTTTTTATTGAGGTCTTCCTTACTTCCCCACCTCGGTTTCGTTTTTGTTATGGGTCAACACCTACACTGACCAATATCTGTGTTCGAGACTACGACAATTCTCGTTATAACGTATCCTTGGACCTTACAGTCCAGGTACTTAGTTCCTTTTAACCTTCACCAGTTTGTCCTCTACCGTTCTCACTTGTAGCTGTAAGATCCCTAGTCGCTTGATTTTACCTGACCTTACCCACTTAAATTGAGTCTACTGGTAATATAGATGATAACGTCCGTCCTTAGGGAATCTTCTTTACCTCATCGGTAGTACCGGTTGTTTTGTCAGACTTTACGTAATGAACCTACGTTAGAGTTTTTGCTGTCTTACTAGAGACAAGTAGAGGTTCCGTTTAGTAAGTTATAGTGTCATTAGGTTCAGATACGGGGTTGGTCATTACACCTTCTTCGACTTCAATTTGACAAGACACTTCTGGACGTTCTGTAAAATCTTTATTGTGGGGTTTTTATATAGGAAAAGTAATATTCCCTGACCTTACATTTTCATCCTTCAGTTCTTTGTGGACTTCATTGTCCGTTTAAACCTGAACCTTATGCCTAACTTCGTCCCGTCTTTGATTATCTCAAAACGGTTCTTTTACGTGACCAGTATCGTTTGTGGGAGAAGGTTGTTGTGTTCTCGTCTAAGATGTGTACCTGTAGTGGTCTACCAGTTGTAACTTTAGTCTAACTAATATAAGAAACTTCGGTTTCTACCTCTTCGAGATATGTCAGTTGTTTTTGTTCTGGTCGTCGACTGACACCGAGTCTAGTACTTGAGGAATAATGGTTTAAGTCTGAATTTAACTTCTTTCATCCCTTTTGGCGATCTGGTAAGTCCATACTGGATTTAGTCTAGGGAATACTAATGTATCACCTTCATTCTTTATCTAAATTCCCTGATCTAGACTATCTCACGGACTACTTCATAGCTGACTCCAAGTACTGTAACATGTGACGGTCACAGGTCGGGGTCACCGAGGTCCCATTAAACTTCCCCTCTGTCGGACCTGTTCTTTTTTTTGAATAAATAAATCTTTATATTTCTTTAATTCTTCTTTATCATATCATCCTTTTAAATCACGTCTTTTCTCCGACTTATTGAACCAAATACACCTTTCGGTTATTTCAAGGTATGTTCCTTGAACATGGTAGATGCAATCCGGTGGTCGTAGGAGAACTTATCGGCCCCCACGGGGTGGAACCCGATGGTGAGAGGACCTAGAATCTTCCACCCCGTTCATTCATCTGTACCGTTCGGAGGTGTTGGGTCTACCCTTAAGTCGGTCTTTTATGTCATTCTTTTCTTCTGTGTCCCCTTTGGTCAGAAAGGTTACTGACCGGGGTAGAGATAACAACATTTCCAGAAAATATGGGAAAACATGTATCTCTATTTACCTATTATGTTTTAATACGTCGTAGTCGTCGGGACTGAGAATAGCTCAGGTCCGAAGAAGAGACGTATGAATCAACATATGTGTTCAGAATCCACTAAATGTAGTAGAAGACCGGTCTACCGGTTAATTGTAAAATGTCGGGAAAAAGACTATTCCCAAACAGTTGGTCTTCTGAATAAACAGAATCTTACAACAAGAAGGGTTTTAGACCACGGTGAGAGTCTTTCATGATTTAATTCAATGTAAGAATGTATAGTTCCTGTGTTCTCCTCACGTCACTATATATTGTTTCTTTTCATTAATTGAGTTTTCAGATCACAACGATTGTAGTTTTGATGATATAAGGATAAAGACGTAGGACTAATGTAACTAATTATTGGAGGGTCCACGAATTTTCTATTTCCTATACCTCCGGACCTCCGTTTGTAATTGAGTTGTTTGAGAAGTGGTTTGATTAAGAATTGAGATTTTCCGAGATACAGAAATTCTATAAAATTCGAAACACGGAGAGTGTCAACCCCCGACATTTGTTAGGTGTTCAATATTTCGTCTGGTCAGTCTATCCAATCCTTCGGTAGTTTCCCCAATTCGGCTCTGTAAGGAAAGTATACGTCCTCTGACTTAGGGACTCAACTGAAAAAAAGGTCTCTTACAATCTTCTCACCTTTCGTATCATTATTTCGTACGTCTGAGACCAAAACCCCCCATCTACAAGTCCTTTTGAGTTCCCCTCGGGAACTTCGGACTGAGCGGAACGGGTAGTCCGGAGAGGTGTACTTGAACAGTACCCACCCTAGACGGCACGACCGAGGTCCATCATGTCCTCTGTTCCTAGTTCTGGTAAGGGTACCTTTTCTATACGTTTTTTCGTTTTACAGACAGACTTCTCCCTAATGTTTATCGACACTTTTCTTCTCTTCACCTTTGGTTTCCTCTTTTCCTTTCTATATTCGTAGACTTAAGTTTCTAGGTTTGTTATCGTTCTTCTCTATTCTTTCGGAAGGAGTCACTAGTTACGTTTCTTTATTTCCTTTTGTTGTCTTACCCTTTCCGATCTCTTGTGAAGTTCTTTTAATCTCTATGGTTCCCTTGTAAAGTACGTTTCTACTGGAGTTATTTCTTGTCTTTACCATACCCGGATTGTCTTCGTCTTCTATAATTCTTCTCCACCGTCTTATGTGTCTTCTTGACATGTTTTTTCTCGAACTACTGGTTCTATTAGTGCTACCACACTAACGAGTGAATCTCGGTCTGTACGACCTTACACTTCAGTTCACCCGGAATCTTTCGTAGTGATACTTGTTTCGATCACCTCCACTACCTTAAGGTCAACTCGATAAAGTTTAGGACTTTCTACTACGACACTTGCACGACGTGAGTAATACGGTCGTTAAAACCTTTTGAGCCGTCACTGGAGTCCTGACCTTTTCCAGTCAAAAGTAAGGTTAGGGTTTCTTTCCGTTACGGTTTCTTACAAGTTTGATGACGTACTAACGTGAGTAGAGTGTACGATCATTTCATCAGGAGTTTTAAGAGGTTCGGTCCGAAGTCGTTATACACTTCGCACTTGAAGGACTACAAGATCAACCAAAATCTTTTCCGTCTCCTTGGTCTCTAGTTTAACGGTTGTAGGCGACCTAGTAGCTTTTTCGTTCTCTCAAGGTCTTTTTGTAGATAAAGACGAAATAACTGATACGGTTTCGGAAACTGACACGTCTAGTGTTGTGTGACACCTTTTAAGGAGTTCTCTACCCTTATGGTCTGGTGGACTGGACGGAGAACTCTTTGGATATACGTCCAGTCCTTCGTTGTCAATCTTGACCTGTATCTTGTTGTCTGACCAAGGTTTATCCTTTTCCTCATGTAGTTCCGACATATAACAGTGGGACGAACAAATTGAATATATGTCTCATACAGTACTCTTCACGATCCGACCTACTTAGTGTTCGACCTTAGTTCTAACGGTCCTCTTTATAGTTATTGGAGTGTATACGTCTACTGTGGTGGGAATACTGTCTTTCACTTTTTCTTGTTTCCTCGGAGAACTACTTTCACTTTTTCCTCTCACTTTTTCAACGTAATTTCGAGTTGTGAGTCTTTTGTTTCTAGTACTTTAGACCAGGGTAGTAAAGTACCGTTTATCTACTCCTTTGTCACCTTTGCCACTGTCTGAAATAAAAGCCCCCGAGGTTTTAGTGACGTCTATAACTGTCGTCGGTACGTTAATTTTCTGCGAATGAGGAACCTAATTTTCAACACTTGTTGTATCTGTCGTATACTTTTTCGTCTCTGAAATGAAACGGTTGTTTCCAGGTAGACCAGTTCCGATACCAAAAAGGTTATCAGTACATACCTAACACTCAATTAAATATGATATTTCTTTCGACTCGTAGTTTCTTAACTACGAAAAATTGACACCACAACCTCTTCTGAGACTCTCAGGGAACCTGATGTTCCTCTGGGTAGGTCAGGTAGCATTTCCTTTAGTCAGGACTTACAAGTAACCTTTCTGACTACAGCTTCGACTTTGACGTTATGAAACCGATGGACTACACTTCTTGACTGAGTAACCTTTTCTGGCACTACATCCTTTCTAACTTTCGTCCTCCTCTTCCCCTACTGTCTCCTACACTACCAATCTACCGTAGAGGCTAAGTTGCCTGTATTCAAACTCATTTGAGACCATCAACCACTACCTGTCCCTCTGGACCTCACGACGATAGATACCCCAGCCTTTCTCAGCCTGTGGTGGCTCACTGACTTGACTTGACTTTATCCTTCTCTTATACTCTTTCTTATCTGTATACATATGTATATTAATTTAGTGAAACGACATGTGGACTTTTTGGTTGGTTGATGAAATCGAGTCACCATTTGATATTGTTAATAAACTACATTTCAAAAAGTCATTATTTACTTCCCCCCGTGTAAAACGGTGTGGTTCAATATCGAGGTACCGTATAGTTGATAAAAAAATAAAAATAAAAAAAAAAAATTAAAAATGAAATAAAATGAAATGTTATGATATAACCAAAACGGTATGTAACTGTACTTAGGTGGTGCCCACATATGTTCGAGGGTTAGGACTTAGGGGGAGGGTGGAGGGTGGGTTACAGTAGTGAGACCTAGTAGGGGTACGTGGTCGGGGTTCATAAGACGTAGGACATAGCTTGTATCTGACCGTGAAGTAAAAAATGTACTATCATATGTACAAAGTTACGGTAAGAGGGTTTAGTAGGGTGGGAGAGGGAGAGGGAGTCTTAGGTTTTCAGGCAAGATATGTAGACACAGAGAAAACGACAGAGCGTATGTCCTAGTAATAATGGTAGAAAGATTTAAGGTATATATACACAGTCATATGACATAACCACAAAAAGAAAGACCGAATGAAGTGAGACATATTAGCGGAGGTCTAAGTAGGTAGAGTAATCTTGACCAAGTTTACATAAGAAAAATTACCGACTCATTATGAGGTAACACATATACATGGTGTCGAAAGAATAGGTAAGTAGACGACCGCCTGTAGATCCAACAAAGGTATAGGACCGATTATATTTGTCACGACACCACTTGTAACCCCATGTACACGGAGAAAGTTAAGACCAAAGGAGTCACACATACGGGTCTTCACCCTAACGACCCAGTATTCCGTCGAGGTAAACGTTAAAAAATTCCTTAGAGGTGTGACAAGAGGTATCACCGACATGATCAAACGTAAGGGTGGTTGTGACATTCTCCCAAGGGAAAAAAGGTGTAGGAGAGGTCGTAAATAACGAACATCTGAAAACCTAACGTCGGTAAGACTGACCACACTTTACCATGGAGTAACACCAGAACTAAACGTAAAGAGACTATTACTCACTACAATTCTTAGAAAAGTACACAAACAATCGGTAGGCATACAACCTTTTCTTCTTCGTTTTCAGAGTGTCAAACGTCTACTGTACTAGGAGATGTACCTTTTAGGATTTCTGAGGTGGTCTTTTAATTATCTCGATTAGTTACTTATATCATTTCAACGTCCTATATTTTAGTTGTGAGTCTTTAGGGAACGTAAGGATATGTGCTTATTACTCTTTCATCTTTTTCTTTAATTCCTTTGTTAAGGTAAGTGGTAACGTTGCTTTTCTTATTTTATGAATCCTTATATTGATGGATTTCTTTGATTTCTGGATATATAGTTTTTGATATTTTGACTACTTTCTTTAGTTTCTCCCGTGTTTATCTACCTCTTTATATGGTACAAGTACCTAACCTTCTTAGTTACATCACTTTTACTCCTAAGATGGGTTTCGTTAGATGTCTAAGTTACGTTAGGGATAGTTCGATGGTCGCCATAAAAAGTGTATTGATCTTGTTTATTAAAGTTCTAAACATACCTTTATGTTTTTTGGAGCTTATCGGTTTCGTTAGAACTCTTTCTTCTTACCTTGACCACCTTAGTTGAACGGACTGAAGTCCGAGATGATGTTTCGGTGTCAGTAACTCTGTCATATCATGACCGTGTTTCTGTCTTTATATGTAGTTACCTTGTTTTATCTTTCGGGTCTCTATTTAGGTGTGTGGATATCTGTGGAATAGAAGTTGTTTCCTCCGTTCTTATATGTTACCTCATTTCTGTTAGAGGAATTGTTCACCACGACCCCTTTGACCAGTTGGTAAACATTTTCTTACTTTGATCTAGTGAAAGATTGTGGTGTGTGTTTTTATTTGAGTTTTACCTAATTTCTAGATTTACATCCTAATTTCTAGATTTACATTCTGGTCTTTGATATTTTGAGGATCTCCTCTTGTATCCGTTTTGTGAGAGGCTGTATTTAGGGTCGTCCTAGGAAATACTAGGTGGAGGGTCTTAAGACCTTTATCTTCGTTTTTATTTGTTTACCCTAGATTAATTTGAATTTTCGAAGACGTGTTGTTTCCTTTCATATTCATTCCACTTTTCTGTCGGAAGACTTTCCCTCTTTTGTTATCGTTTACTTCGTTGACTGTTTGTTGATTAGAGTTTTTATATGTTCGTTGAATACGTCGAGTTGAGGTCTTTTTATTTTCTGGGTTAGTTTTTTACCCGGTTTCTTGATTTATCCGTAAAGAGGTTTCTTCTGTATAGTTGATAAAATTCAACCAATTAAAAATTCTTTGTTGTCTGTGTCCGTCTGGAGACCTTTTGAATCGTCTTTAATGGAAAAATATTCTTTTTTACTGTAAGTATTTCCTTCAGAGGTAAACATTCATAAAGAAGGTGATACCTTGGTTCTCCTTCTACTGATTTAGAAACCTTTGAATTGTTATCTCTTCTGTTATTGGATTTAAACGTAGTTTAGGAATCTAACCAAATAACACGTAAAGGACCAGTTAATGGGAGTATTGACTCAGGGGTTCAGGAAGTGGGAGAAAACAAAAATCAACTTCTACTATAAATTTCATTACCGAAATAGGGAAAAGTCCTTAATGAGTCAAAAGAACCCAAAGAGGGTATACATACTCACCCTGTAACAATAATTTAAATCAAAAAAACAAAGAGGACAGGTAGACAGTGAATAGTTAAATTAACAATCTGGTTGGTTTCTTGGATCTTTTCATCTTTTTTAAAGGTAGAGATGTATTTTATGATACGTGAAGAATCAGTGAAAACACTTTTGTGTCTACCTTAATACCTTTAAGTTTGTTTGTTTACGAGGGACTACTTAATATTAAAAATCTCACATTCAGACTTTATTGTCCTGTCTACGAACTCGGTTTTGGGTAACACCGTGTATTGTATATTAGTATAAATATAAATAATAGAGGATATCTTATTTTTTCTAAATATAAACATTTTATCAGTCGATAATATATCTAAAAAAAAAATTAAATGTCCAACATACAATAGGTATGTCTTATATGTCTTATATGTCTTATATCTTATATGACGGACATGGTTTAAAGTGATTAGATTGTATCGTGAATAAAAGTTTGTTTCCATACACAAGTAAAAGTTATTTTTCAAACTTCTTCGACCGTATGTTAAACTTTCTGTAAATTTTAGGGTTTACTCTTCAAAATTACTTTAGTTAACCTTTTGTAATAATTATTGTAAAGTATATGAAAAAAGAGATACATATAATTAAACAATTTTATTTAGTCAATAGTTTTAACCTTGTGTCGGTATGGGAGAGGTTGACGTTTCCTAGGAAGGACGGAGGACGGAGAACAAATATCTTATCGACTTCAGAGAGTCCGTAGGGTTTCAATGTTTCTTCGTCTGAGTTCGACGATTAATAACCTTGTTATCAGTGTGTCTTGGTCTCAGACTACGTGTAAAGACTGAACAAAGCGTCTATGATATTGACGGTTGTCTCCCCCTTTCGACTTACGTATTACTGGTCTGACGTCGGTACTATGTTTGGTTCGTTATGATTCAGATACCGATCGTGTCAAGGTTATTGACCGAAATTCTCGTACCTTAATTGTGATAACAAGTGTTATTAGATATAAAAACACCCGTAGTTTTATTGACATCGAACAAGACAGGTAAATATATTTAGCCGTTGGTGTTGGCAGTCGTTTCTCTACAATGTCTGGGTACACCT
The DNA here is from genome assembly GCA_006410555.1 of Capra ibex. NCBI lineage: Eukaryota > Metazoa > Chordata > Mammalia > Artiodactyla > Bovidae > Capra > Capra ibex. The sequence continues at coordinate 38,056,251 of SJYO01004576.1, forward strand.
GCAGAAGGCGAGATTCTTATATCGAGAAATATAGTCGTGTTTCTTCAAAGTCTTCTGTCTAGAAACAGGTACTAGGGTATCTTTACCTTACCACAAGACTGTTCATTTCTAAACATTCGTCGAACACCGTCCTTTTTGGGGAAACGTCCTTTCTCGAGAGACGTACTCTAGGGAAAACAGAACGGTGATTGTAATTTGGTCAGTGGGAGTACGAGATGAGTAGAGGTCAAAATCGTGTGGAAAGTATAGAAAACTAGTGTGTTATCAAACGGATTAAACAACCACTAAAAAACACAAATTCAGTGAGTCAGTACAGGTTAAGAAACACTGGGGTACCAGACATCGGATAGTCCGAGGAGTCGGGTACCCTAAAAGTTCCGTTCTTATGACCTCACCCAACGGTAAAGGAAAAGGTCCTCTAGAAGGGCTGGGTCCTTAACTTGGACCCAGAGGGTGTGACATCCGTCTACGAAATGGGTGACTCGGTGGTCCCTTCAACATTAAACAACCATAAAGGGTATTTAATTTCTTCTTCTTTACTTCTTATTAATTGTCTACTAGTCCATAGAAGGAACAAAGGGGAAGTCATTTGAGTGTTTGTTTGACACACTTGTTCTATCGAAAATTTCTTTCTAGTGTTTTTCAGTTGTTCGGACGTGTACACCCACCACCGTTGTTGAGACTGAAGGATAGAGTTACTAATCGACTCTATTGAAGAGACAAATGGAAATTTTCGTAAGTACCGGTTCGTATTAGAAGTCTCCAACAAAACCTCCCTGTGATTTAGATGGTAAAGGAGTCTAACAACCGTAAGACTACTTTCCGTAGAAAGGAAAAATGGTAAACACTCATAACGAAAACATTCGACGTTCGCCACCCTTGTGGGGTTAGGGGAGGTAGAGGTTAAATAAATCATTGTAGTACTAGGTTATGATGAACATAATTTAAATCGTTTATCCTTTTTTTTTTTTTTTTCTATTGACTCTAGAAAAGACTTTCTACGGAGAAAATTAATAATTTCCTTTAAGACTGATGTTTGTGTACAACTACTCTTATTTATGTAAAAAAAAGTCATTAAGGTCTTAATTTCTAGTTTAAAGTTTCACGTGTTGCCAGGTGTTGAAATTAAACGGGATACCGATTATCCCCGAAGGGACTACCGAGTTTTTCACTTCTTAGACGGATGTTACGTCCTCTGGACTCAAGTCAGGGACCCAACCCTTCTAGGGGACCTCCTCTTGTACCGATTATCTGGTCTACATCAATTTAGTGTAGAGAACCTTATTATTCTCTAACATGCCTTTTTTTTTTTTTTTTCTCTCTCTCTCTCTCTCTCCGAAGAAATAAAGTGAGAACTAAACACATGGACGATAATTCACAAAAAACAAACAAACAAACAAAAATTAATAACTTGTCAAAATTGATCGTGATCTCATCTACGAAGAACCCCTACCAGAGGAAAAGACGTAACGGTGACACTTGACCCGAAATTATAAAACATAAAACTTATACAAAGTGTAAATAATACCAAACTTTTAATTTTACTTGTTTTATTTAAGAACTACACATTGTAGGTAAACAAACTTTTCGATTTAAGAAGTAACTCCAGTAGAAATATCAAATTAATTTCATACAATTACCTACTGTCGTAAAACAGTTACTCAAATCCGTAAAGAAGGAGTCAAGTTAAAAAAAGAGAGAGAGAGAGAAAATCCTGAAGACCTTTTACGTAAGTAAAAAAGTCTTCATTTACACTTAAGGTGGAGATCAAATTCTTTTATATTTTTCTGTAACAAGAGAAGAATTAACCTTTTGACCTTACTGTTTATTAGTTTCGATAAACTATTTATGAGAATTGAAGTCTGAAAGATGACGGATTATTGAAATCTAGTCTCTTGTACATTATGAGTTTTCCGGGAGACTATACCCTATGTGAGGAACAAAGAGATACTTATCAAAATTTAAGTAAGAACGGAATACGTTCGGTACTATTGACACACGAGTCTTTTATAATAAACCACTTAAACTACCGGGTCGACATTCCTTGATCCTAAATAATATAATTACTTCCATATATAACTTTACACGATACCGTTTCTTAGGAAGTTGAGGTCGAAGACATAGACACCATTCATACAGTGAGTATGATGTAATGTATCGTATCATTTTATGTGTTTGACAATTGATGTAATATATTGTAAGATATACTGTATTCTCTTATATAGGAAAATTCATAATTATTCTCCTTATATTATGAGAGTGAACGGGACTCGTTCATGGAACTTAAATACCTGTAGTACCTAGAATATTAATGATACAAAAGTATAAATGAACGACCCTTTACGTCCTACATTTTAATGGGTATAATCATTCAATTTACTAAAAAACCGTACCAAAGACACACAATTTAACATCAAAGTACACTAAAAAGGAAGTTAGCAACTAAAAGGAAACAGAAATAAAAAGAAATCTAACAAAATATACAGGGTATTGTGACTTTTGTGTGTAACATTTACTCAGGACATTCGTATACGTATGCAGAACAAAACGGTCCTCTTAAATCGTTTTCTCTTCTCCTTTTTTTGACCGAAGTCTATACGTTTGTCTACTCTTAAATATATCAATGAAATTGAACTGTAAAGATATATATTAGTATAAGAAAGTTTCTTTACTCTCCAAAAAAAAAAAGGAAATTTGAAATCCTATTTCTTCGAGTATTAATAGAATAACTACTAAATTGTAATTTTTTACTCATCTTAATTACTATATCTATTTCGATTTTGGTCCTTAAGATTCTCCGTTTCATAACAAAATAGGTAGGGGGACTCATCATGTCTACAAAAAACCGGTGTAATTAAATAATAGTAATGAAATATATATATACTTCTAGTGTCATTATAAGGTGTCCGACTCTGTACTAGTTAATCCAAAATAGGTCTTTAAGAATAGGTCTATTACCGTCGACCGAACATGAGAGGTTTCAAACCTTAATAAGACAGTAACAGCGTTAGTCCATTATACATCATGTTACTAAATCCGATTTAATTATAATTTAGATATAGGACTGTAAACCATTGAATTTTATTAGCTCAGCAGGATAGGTGTGTCTTTTTTCCGAGTTAGACAATGTCATACTATAAGGTTGTGTTTACACTAGTCTTATCTCTATGTGTATTTTGAAACCTCGACATAATAAATTTAACTCAGTCTCTTGTAGAGAATGGTCCTAGGACTTAATTTTAAATTTTTTGTTGAATCAGCTCCCCGTTTAACGTCAGAAAGAGTCTCTCATTACTTAAACTTAACTGTTCTTATTAATGTCAGACAAACGTTTACGTTTTTTTCTTTCTTTTTTTTTTTTTGGACGGATCGATTTTTACCATACATGTCCGTGCCATTAATATCGATGGTATATAAACTGGATACAGAAGTTATAAGAACTGTTCAAATTTTTCTTTAAATTAATCATCTTGAAGGTTTCAATAAAAGATTATTTTTTGCTTTCTATGATGAAATTGAAAATTAATGACTAACAGTATTTTTATCTCACTCAACTGTCAATTAAAACAGTTATTATTTAGACAAGTATCAGTTGATACAAATTAGTAGAAGGACATATACAAAAATCTTTATAATGATTATGTGTTCTCTATATTAATCTTGGAGTCTTTAGGAAAGTCATAATAATATAAATTAAACGACTTTTTCTCCTGTAAATGTTTAGATTCGTTGTCTCACTTTTACTCAACTGGAACCTAAGTAAAGTTTACGGACTCCTAAAGGAAAACCTTACTTATATCTTAACTTGTCTCTCTGTCGTTTTTAACTGATAGATACTTCTATATTCTAATTAATGCATACACTGTATGACACTTTATGGTTTGTTTAAAAGAGGGAAAGTATATATAAGACATACGAAGAAGGTAAGTCAAGTCAAGTCAAGTCAAGTCAGCGAGTCAGTACAGGTTGAGAAACGCTGGGGTACATAGCGTCGTGCGGTCCGGAGGGACAGGTAGTGGTTGAGGGTCTTAAGTGAGTCTGAGTGTAGGTAGCTCAGTCACTACGGTATGTCGGTAGAGTAGGAGACAGTAGGGGAGAAGGAGGACGGGGATTAGGGAGGGTCGTAATCTCAGAAAAGGTTACTCAGTTGAGAAGAGTACTCTATCGGTTTCATGACCTCAAAGTCGAAATCGTAGTAAGAAAGGTTTCTTGTGGGTCCCGATGAGAGGATTGACATACACATAATCCGAAAGGACTTAAAGACATGTATATACATATCCATACATACATACATATATGTATGGACATATATATTTCTGGAGGGAGAAACCATTAGTATTTAAACAAAAGATGTAGACACTGAAACAAAGAAAAAACATTTATTCAAGTGAACATAGTAAAAAAATCTAAAGTATATGTTCACTATAGTATACTATGAAGAGAAACAGACTGAACGAAGTGTATCATACTATTAGAGCTCCAGGTAAGTATGACGTTTACCGTAATAAAGTAAGAGAATACCGACTCATCATAAAGTAACATACATACATACATATAATCCATTATTCTATCAATACAATACCATCATCTCTAGTTTCTATATCTAGAGAAATCGATCAAAGACGGGTAATAATGATAAAAAAGTACAACTCCCTAACTATCCGATGAAGAGGAGCTAAGAATTATATATTGTACTTTATTAACTTAGAGTTTAAAAGAATCATATAAAAATAAAAGATTATATAATTATATGCCAATCTATAAAGGGATGATTGATTCCAACTCGATGTAGATTGACATAGTCGGAACAGATCGAGTTACTTTGATACTCGGTACGACACATCCCGGTGGGTTCTACCTGTCCAGTATCACCTCTGAAGACTGTTTTACATGAGGTGACCTTTTCCCTTACCGTTTAGAAATTATAAGAACGGAACTCTTCAGGTACTTGTCATACTTTTTCGTTTTTCTATTCTGTGACTTTCTACTTCAGGGGTACAGTCGTCCACGGGTTTTACGATGATCTCTTCTCACCTCTTTATTGAGGTCTTTCTTACTTTTCTACTTCGGATTCACTTTTGTTACGGGTCAACACCTACATCGACCACTACCTTCATTTCAGTCTACGACATTTCTTGTTATAACGTATCTTTCGACCTTACAATCCAGGTACTTAGTTTCATTTAGTCTTCACCACTTTGTCCTCTACCGTTCTTACTTGTGACTGTAAAATCCTTAGTCACTTGATTTTACCTAACCTTACCCGTTTAAATTAAGTCTACTGGTAATATATATGATGAAACCCTTTCTTAGGAAATCTTTTTTACCTCATCGAGAGTATCAGTTGTTTTCTCAGACTTTCCGTTATGAACCCACGTCAGAGTTTTTACTGTCTTACTAGAGACAAGGAAAGGTTCCGTTAGTAAGTTATGGTGTCCTTAGGTTCAGAGACGGGGTTGGTGATTACAGTTTCTTCGACTTTAACTTTCCAAGATACTACTGGATGTTCTGGAAGATCTTGGTTGTGATTTTTTCTACAAGAAAAGTAGTATCCCCTGACCTTACGTGTTCGACCTTAGTTCTAAAGATCCCCTTTATAGTTATTGGAGTCTGTATGTATACTGTGGTGGGATACCGTCTTTCCCTTCTCGTTGATTTCTCGGAGAACTACTTTCACTTTCTCCTCTTACTTTTTTGAACGAATTTTAAGTTGTAAGTTTTGCAATTCTGGTAACGTGGGTCAGGGTAGTGAAGTACCGTTTGTCTACCCTTTTGTTACCGTCTGAAATAAAAGAAGTTTTAGTTACGTCTACCACTGACGTCGGTACTTTAATTTTCTGTGTACAAGGAACGTTCTTTTCGATACTGGTTGGATCAGTCGTATAATTTTTCGTCTCTGTAATGAAACGATTGTTTCCAGGCAGATCAGTTTCGATACCAAAAAGATCATCAGTACATACCTACACACTTAACCTGGTATTTCTTTCGACTTGTAGTTTCTTTACTATGAAAACTTGAAACCACAATCTCTTCTGAGAACTCTCAGGGAACCTGACGTTCTTCTAGTTTAGTCAGACAGGATTTCCTTTAGTCAGGACTTGTCAGTAACTTTCATGATTACGACTTCGATTTCGAAGTTATGAAACAGGTGAATTACGTTTCTTGACTGAGTGACCTTTTCTGGAACTATGACCCTTTCTAACTTCGGTCCTCCTCTTCCCCTGTTGTTTTCTACTCTACCAACCCACTGTAGTGGCTGTGTTACCTGTACTTAAACTTGTTCGAGGTCCTCAACCATTAACGACCCCAGGTTGGGACCACCTAGGTCCCTTAAGTTTCCCACCTGCCTCAGTCACTTCTCTCTAAATAAATTAATCCTTATATTCTAACCTAATCCTTTCTTATCACATCATCCTTTTCAATCACCTCTTTTCTCCGACTTATTGAATCAAATGTACCTCTTGATTATTTTGGAGCTCTGTTCTCCAAACGTGGTAGATGCAATCCGGTGGCCGTAGGTAAACTTATCACCTCCCACGGGACGGAACCCGAGGGAGAACGCACTCAGAATCTTCGGTCCCGTTCGTTCATATGTTCCACTCGGAGGTGTAGGGTCTACCCTTAAGTCGGTCTTTTATTTCTTCTGTGTCCCTCTGGTTCGACGAAGCCACTTGTTCCGGGGTTATTAAAATAAAAAATTTTTCTGAAAATATGGACAGGGTGTTTACTACAACACATATAATAGAAGACCGGAAACTCCGGACACTTTGTAAAATTCTGGGAGAAAACTATTTCCGACGAGTTGGTTTTTTGAATAAAAGGGAACTTCACTAAAAAGAAATATAAAGATTAGATACAGTCGGAGTCTTTCATAGTTTGTTTCAATGTAAAAGTGCTTCGTTTCCACGTCATTCAATGTTGTTTCTTTCCTGGTCAATCGAGTTTTCAGACTACACCAGTCAAAGTTCCGATGTGGACAAAAAAGAATGTAAGATTGATACGATTGTTGACACGAGAGTCCACGTGTCACCTATTCTCCATACCCTTGAATCGTTGTTCGTAACCGAATTGTCACTTTAGAATGTGGTCGAGATGAGATTATTGAAAATTGAGAAACTTTCCGATATACAAAATCCGAAGGGCACGGAGAGTGTCAACCCCCCCCCCCGATATTTGTTAGTGTACGCATCGACATTTTCAGACCCATTCCGTTCAATCTCTCGGTAGTCTCCCCAAAAACCTAACTTTGTGAGAATAATACGGGTCCTCTGAATAATCGATTTTCGAGATTTAATTAAAAAGGGATTTTTTTCCACCACCCCCCTGTCGGGGGACAATTACAGTCTTCTCATCCACTTTTCGTATTATATCATTTCATCCGTCTGAGACTAAACCCCCTATCTACGAGTCCTTTAAGGTCCCCCTTGGGGACTTCGGACGAAGGGTGGAAACGCAAAACAGTCCGAAGGAAGAAGGACTGGAAACGGTGCCCACCCTAAGGAGTGTGACCGAGGGCTGTCCATTACCTGTCCCTTCGGACCTCACGATGTCAGGTACTCTAACGTTTCTCCACCCGTGCTGCCTCACTAACTTGACTTAACTTGACTGTCTCCTTCCATTCCTGTAAAAGAAATCTGTGTGATTGGGAACCAATTAAAACATTTACAACAAAAGGTGAGTTATTTCATGTCTCAAATATTTTCTCTGGGAATATATTCCTAACTATAAAGTGTAAAGGTCCCTTTACAAACGACACCCAGGACTAAAACCGAAAGTTTTTATTGATATTTTTCTGAAAAGGTATGTTTAGAACTTTAATAAACAAGATCAAGACACTTTTTACGGTGACCATCGAACTATCCCTAACGTAACTTAAACATTTAACGAAACCCATCATATGAGTAAAAGTGATATAACTAATAAAGTTAGGTACTTGTACCATATAAAGAGGTAGATAATCACAGGAGAAACTAAAGAGAGTAGTCACAAAATATCAAAATCTATATATCCAGAAATCAAAGAAATCCATCTAAATAAGGATTCATAAAATAAGAAAAGTAACATTACCACTTACCTTAACAAAGGAACTAAAGAAAAAGATGAAAGAGTAATAATCACATATCCTTACGTTCCATAAAGACACACAACTAAAATATAGGACGTTGAAACGATATAAGTATCTAATCGAGATCCTTAAAAGACCACCTCAGAAATCCCAAAAGATACATCTCCTAGTACAGTAGACGTTTGTCACTCTCAAAATGAAGAAGAAAAGGTTAAACCTAAGGAAAATAAAGAAAAAGACGAGACTAACGACACCGGTTTTGAAGGTCTTGATACAACTTATCATCGCCACTTTCACCTGTGGGAACAGAACAAGGACTGAAATCCCCTTTACGAAAGTTAAAAAGTGGTAACTCCTATTACAAACGACACCCAAACAGTATATATCGAAAATAATACAACTCCATACAAGGAAGATAAGGACGAAAGACCTCTCAAAAAAAGAAAAATTAAAAAAAAAAAAAAATGAAATAAAATGAAATGTTATGACATAACCAAAACGGTATGTAACTGAACTTGGGTGGTGCCCACATGTACACAAGGGTTTGTACTTGGGGGGAGAGTGGAGGGAAGGGTATTGTAGAGAGACTCAGTAGTGGCACGTGGTCGGGGTTCGTACGACATAGGACGTAGTCTGTATCTGACCGTTAAGCTAAGAATGTACTATCATACGTACAAAGTTACGGTAAGAGGGTTTAGTAGGGTGGGAGAGGGAGAGGGAGACTCAGGTTTTCAGGCAATATGTGTAGACACAGAAAAAACGACAGAACGTATTTCCCAGCAGTAACGGTAGAAAGATTTAAGGCATATATACACAATCCTACGACATAACCACAAAAAGAAAGATCGAATAAAGTGAGACATATTAACCGAGGTCAAAGTAGGTAGAGTAGTCTTGACTAAGTTTACATAAGAAAAATTACCGACTAAAAATAGTATTTACCTACAACTTAAAACAGTTTCCGGAAGAGATGTAGATAACTCTATTAGTATACCGAAAATAAAAAGTTAAACAATTACACCACTTAATGTAACTAACTAAATGCCTATAACTTCTTATGAACGTAGGGACCCTATTTCGGGTGAACCAGTACCACATACTAGAAAAGTTACACAACAACCTAAGACAAACGATCTTAAAACAACTCCTAAAAACGTAGATACAAGTAGTCACTATAATCGGACATCAAAAGAAAAAAACATCAGAGAAACAGTCCAAAACCATAATCCCACTACCACCGGAGTATCTTACTCAAACCTTCAAATGGAAGGAGACGGTAAAAGACCTTCTCAAACTCATCCTATCCACAATCGAGAAGAGATTTAAAAACCATCTTAAGTCGACACTTCGGCAGACCTGGACCCGAAAACAAACGTCCTTCAAAAGACTAATGTCAAGGTTAAAGGCAGAACCACTACCCAGACAATTCTAAAAGATAAAGAAGGACCAAGTCAAAACCTTATAACATGAAAAGATTCTTAAACAGGTAAAGAAGGTGTAACAGGTAAAACAACCGTATATTAACGACTATCATCAGAGAATACTAGGAAACATAAAGACACAACAGACAACACTACAGAGGTAAAAGTAAAGATTAAAATATCTAAACTAAAAAGAGAGAAACGAAGAACTACTCAGACCGATTACCAAACAGTCAAAATAAATAGGAAAGTTTCTTGGTCGAAAACCGAAACAACTAAAAACGATACCAAAGAAAACAAAGAAAACGTAAATAAAGACGGGATTAAAAATTCTAATGAAAGGAAGATGATTGAGACCCCAAGAGGTTAAGAAGGAAAAGTTCTAAACATACCTTTACCTTTTTTGGAGCTTATCGGTTTCGTTAGAACTCTTACTTCTTACCTTGACCTCCTTAGTCGAACGGACTGAAGTCCGAGATGATGTTTCGGTGTCAGTAGTTCTGTCGTTACCATGACCGTGTTTCTGTCTTTATATGTAGTTACCCTGTTTTATCTTTCGGGTCTCTATTTAGGTGTGTGTATACCTGTGGAATAGAAACAGTTTCCTCCGTTCTTATATGTTACCTCATTTCTGTTAGAGAAATTGTTCACCACGACCCTTTTGACCAGTTGGTGAACATTTTCTTTCTTTGATCTAGTGAAAGATTGTGACGTGTACTTTTATTTGAGTTTTACCTAATTTCTAGATTTACATTCTGGTCTTTGATATTTTGAGGACCTCTTCTTGTATCAGTTTTGTGAGAGGCTGTATTTAGTGTCGTCCTAGGAGATACTAGGTGGAGGGTCTTAAGACCTTTATTTTCATTTTTATTTGTTTACCCTAGATTAATTTGAATTTTCGAAGACGTGTTGTTTCCTTTCATATTCGTTCCACTTTTCTGTCGGAAGACTTACCCTCTTTTATTATCGTTTACTTTGTTGACTGTTTGTTGATTAGAGTTTTTGTATGTTCGTTGAATACGTTGAGTTAAGGTCTTTTTACTTAATGGGTTAGTTTTTTTATTCGGTTTCTTGATTTATCTGTAAAGAGGTTTCTTCTGTATGCCTACCGATTGTTTGTGTACTTTTCTACGAGTTGTAGTGAGTACTAATCTCTTTACGTTTAGTTTTGGTGTTACTCCATGGTGAAGTGTGGTCAGTCTTACAGACGTTAGGATTTTAGACGTTCGTTATTTACGACCTCTCCCACACCTCTTTTCCCTTGCGAGGATGTGACAATCACCCTTACGTTTTATCATGTTGGTGATACCTTTTCTCACACCTCTAAGGAATTTTTTAACGTTTATCTTGACGGTATATTGGGTCGTTATGGTGAAGACCCGTATGTGTGGCTCCTTTGGTCTTAACTTTCTCTGTGTACATGGGGTTACAAGTGGCGTCGTGACAAATATAATCAGTCCTGTACCTTTGTTGAATCTACAGGTAGTCGTCTACTTACCTATTCTTTCGACACCACGTATATGTGTTACCTCATAATGAGTCGGCAATTTTTCTTATGTAAACTTAGTCAAGACTACTCTACCTACTTTGAAATCGGCTAATATGTCTCACTTCATTCGGTCTTTCTTTTTGTGGTTATGTCATATGATTGTGGATATATATCTTAAATCTTTCTACCGTTACTACTGGGACATACGTTCTGTCGTTTTTTCTGTGTCTACACATATTGCCTGAAAACCTGAGTCTCCCTCTCCCTCTCCCACCCTACTAAACCCTCTTACCGTAACTTTGTACATATGATAGTACATTCTTTGCTTAGCGGTCAGATACAGACTACGTCCTATGTCGTACGAACCCCGACCACGTACCCCTACTGGGTCTCCCTACAACACCCCTCCCTTCACCCTCCCCCCCAAGTACAAACCCTTGTATACATATGGGCACCACCTAAGTACAGTTACATACCGTTTTGGTTATGTCATAAAATTTCATTTTATTTCATTTTTAATTTTTTTTTTTCTTTTTTTTATGACGTTTTATTTTTTTTTTTTTTCTGAAAAGGTGGTTATTGTAACATATACCTTTCGTTTGTATTCAAAGTAAATAGTTAAATCAGTGAAATAAAGTCCCTATGTCTCCTTAAAATTACCGTCTTTCTCTTTTGAAATATTCCATCAGGATTCTTTGTTTATATATCTTATATATATATTAATATATATAAAATGTTTACATACAAATAATTTGATATGTTATACTTATTTCTTATAACACAAATAAAATAGATTGGAGGAGGTGTGGGGTTATTTATTAAGATAGTAATTCCTATTCGGTTAATGATTAGTATTTCGATCTTTAAAGTGAATTTTATTCAATTTTGAAGTCCCGACTATTTCAGACTTAATTGACCTATAGAGAAGGTTAATAAAAACTTTATCTTGTTACAAGTATTCGTAAATAATATTGAAATATCGTCTCACAAAGTTTAACTCTCGTTTCACTAATGTATATACTTAAATAGATCGTGTTACTGTATAAAGATTTATAATGAGAGATTATATATTCACGAGTTTTATACGTTCGTATGTCATCGAATTTACGTAAATAATTTATTAAATTTTTAATTATCGTAACTACGACTTTATGATTACGTTTATATATGTACTGACACGTAACCCTTTACGGTCTTAGACTCAAAGCACTTCCGTTTTTTGATCCAGAGGAGGTAGAGATTTATAAAAATTATATCTTAAAATCCAACACACGTACGAGTCAGTGAATCAACATAGGTTGATAAACACAAGGGTACCTGACACCGGGTGGTCCCAGGAGACAGGTACCTTAAAAAGTCCGTTCTTATGACCTCACAAAGCGATAAAGGGGGGAGATCTCCAAGAGGGAATAGGTCCCTATTTTAGGTACACAGGACGTAACCGCCCGTCTAAGAAACGGTGACTCGGTGGACCCTTCGGTCGGAAAATCCAATTTAGGAATCTTTTTCTAAGACTCTACTTCCTAATACACGTTCTCAAATAAACGAAAGTCCTTGTCGCTAAAATTTCCTTACCGCACCAGTCAGGATCATCTCCCTTGCGACTTCGATTGTACTGTTAGGTCAATTCGATTTAACACAGTTCCCCTGTAAAAATAAGTTTAGCTGGTCAACAAGGTACGTTCAATAATTATGATGATTCCTTTACCTTATTTAAACTCTTTCTATCGAAGGAATACGTTTACGTTAAACCTCGTTTCCTCGAAACAGTCGTCGGTTGTATGGGTCTTCGACCCTTCGATATATGAAGTTAGTCGACATATGGACATATAGAACCTCCAAACCCCACCGCGTGGTAACATAGGTGATATGGATCTTTTTAGAACTAGAGTTACCCGACATAGAAAAAGAATAGATAAAAAAGGTATTATACCTTCTTTTTAAACACACACCTACACTTACACCCATATCCCACTACTTAAACTGTATTATCTTCGATTTACCAAAGACGACATTCTCGTTTATTTTGTTAACCACTCCTTCTTCATAAAAAAAAATTTAATATGAAATGTTATAACATAACCAAAACGGTATGTAGTTGTGCTTAGGGAGTACCCACAAGTGCACAAGGGTTAGGACTTATGGGGAGGGTGGAGGGAGGGGTATGGTAGAGAGAACCAGTAGGGTCACGTGGTCGGGGTTCGTAGGACATAGGACGTAGTTTGGATCTGACCACTAAGTAAAGAATATACTATAGTATGTACAAAGTTACGGTAAGAGGGTTTAGTAGGGTGGGACAGGGAGAGGGTGTCTCAGGTTTTCTGACAAGATATGTAGACACAGAGAAAACGACAGAGCGTATGTCCCAATACAAATGGTAGAAAGATTTAACGGATATATACACAATCATATGAGATAACCAAAAATATAGTCAAAATTGAACAGAGAACCGAGACTTGACTGTCCAAAATTACAGAACAATAACGGTGGGAATCGGACAGAAGTCCTAGTTTCTATAACTTACCCAGATATTAAGTATCCGGAATAGAAACCAAATGTAGAAACGAAGTGGAATGGATAACCATTTTAAGGTCAGTGAATATTGGGTATGAAGATTCCCTTAGAGGTCCAAGTTTACAACTGTAGAAATAACATTTACGTTACTGTATATCTTATTTATTCGGGTAAAATAATTTTTTTTTTTTGTAAGTAGAATGTCCAATCAAACGGAACAAAGGAAAGTAACCAATATTTGTACCCTCTGTACCCTTAAGGAATGTAACAGTTTAGGACTAGGTCAGACGTCATAAGAGACTTTGAAAGGTGAAGACTATTCGTACGACTTCGACGTCCTCATTTACAGAGTCACATACCTCCTTTTAGATCCCCCTCCCGTGACAACCGTGGGAAACACTCCTTCTATTTAACTGTTTTCCATAAGGTAAGATATTCTCTCCCTTCTGATTCCTAATAAGAGAAAGGTCAAGGTTGAGACGGGAAACTAAGTATTTGTACCTGATATAATCTTTTAAGAAGTTTAAAGTCGTTTTGATACATCGTGTTTGAACCACGAATTATACAGGGTACGTGACATAATACACGAAATGTCTTTACTTAAGTAATTTATAAGTATTCTTTGGACATTCTATCTACGATTTTAATAGGAAGAAAATGTTTACTTCTTTGACTTAGTGTTTTCAAATTTTTTGAACCGTTTATAATCCACAAATAATTTCCTGATTCTAAGGTACAGAACGTAAGGTCTCACGTTCGATACATTTTGTGAGATATGACCTCAGAACCGATGGAGGGATGAGGGACAAGGATACGGTATAGTGACTCTTTCTTTCTTGACTCCTCTTAAGTCTATAGTTTCTTCTTAACGTTTAATAGATTTTTATTGTAATGAAGTAAACATTTGATAAATACTCATAAAGAATTTACGATCCTTTAGTGTGCGAAATAGTCCCGGTTGATTTCCCTTTTATATACATCGAGACTAAGGTATAGAAGTAAGAATAAAACTATAGATGGAGTTACGGAAGTATGGAGAAGGAGTTTAGAATAGGGGTATTAGTGTTGAACTTCGGTAAATACTTCAGACTTTTCTTCGATATCGAAAGATGTGTTTTACAGTTTTTTTTTTACCTAAAATCATACGCCTACATAGAACTGTTGACTAGTCCAATTGTATAAAGTCTTCTATAAGAAGACGACATGATGAAAATATTTTATTATATATTAGAGACTTCAGTCACCTATAAACTTTTATAGTCGTCGTTGTAGTGAGTCTTATCTGTCCTTTCTAATTAAAGGTTTCAATCTCCTTTTACTACCGAAAATCTAAAGAGTAGTTGACGTTTACTACTAGTGTATTATGTCCCGGAGAAAACATACGTCGTGAGGTGTACTCTCCGTCAGTAACTTTTATCTTCAAATGTTCTCTTTTTTCACGTTTACATACATAAACAAAAGAGTTCTTTCAAGTTACTACTGGACAGTAGGGATTTAATTAAATCGTATATAGATCTTCCCCTTCCACATCCACATACGTTCAATCTTTCTTTATCATACACGATCTGTAAGGTCATTTGTGTTACCGATTAAAATTATTAAACTATGTAAACTTAACGACGATAATAAAATGAGTAAGACTTAAGAATAATATCTACGTTGTTTATTTCAAACGAGGTTGGACTAAAACGTGTTGGACTCAACGAAAGTATTTCCAAGTGTTATACTATCAGATTAATGATAGATTAATTTTGTCTTTAACTGAACTCTGTACAGACGTTGATCAAAGTTTAACAAACTTGTAACCAGAAAACGACCCTATAATAAAGTCAGATATAAATTCAGTTTCAAAGATAGTGAACTAAACATTTATGTCCAAATCCTAATCTTAATTCCTCTCCTTTATTTTTTCTTTAAGGTTATCTGTCAAATTTTTTGGTTTGATAACCCGATAACATTGTTGTTTTTTGATAAAATGATAACAAAATTTAACTTTGATTCGTGTATAATGTGGGTGCGCAAAAAGGATAGGAAAATCAACAGACATTAAATCCTAATACAATGAGTAAGTTACATCATAACAACGTCGATTACCAGTAAATCCCCAAAGAAAACTTTTATACTTTTGTTTTCAAGTTTTCACATTAAAGTCTCTTTTGTTTTCACGTTTTTACATTAAAGTCTCTGAATGAAGAAACCTCTATAACTATATATTAACTTGAGGACTAGAAAGGAATGACTTTACCTTTACTAAAAAAAAAAATCAAAAAATAAAAAAATTAAAATTTTAGAAATTAAGAATGTACACAAGGGTTTGTACTTGGGGGGTGGGTGGAGGGAGGGGTATTGTAGAGACACCCAGTAGGGGTACGTGGTCGGGGTTCTTACGACATAGGACGCAGTCTGTATCTGACCACTAAGTTAAGAATGTACTACCATATGTACAATCTTACGGTAAGAGGGTTCAGTAGGTTGGGAGAGGGAGAGGGAGACTCAGGTTTTCAGGCAATATGTGTCGACACAGAAAAAAGGACAGAACGTATGTCCCAGCAGTAACGGTAGAAGGATTTAAGGTATATATACACAATCATATGACATAACCACAAAAAGAAAGACCGAATGAAGTGAGACATATTAGCCGAGGTCAAAGTAGGTAGAGTAGTCTTGACTAAGTTTACTTAAGAAAAATTACCGACTCATTATGAGGTAACACATATACATGGTGTCGAAAGAATAGGTAAGTAGACGACTACCTGTAGATCCAACAAAGGTACAGGACCGATAATATTTGTCACGACGCTACTTGTAACCCCATGTACACAGAGAAAGTTAAGACCAAAGGAGCCACACATACGGGTCGTCACCCTAACGACCCAGTATTCCATCAAGATAAACGTTAAAAATTCCTTAGAGGTGTGACAAGAGGTATCACCGACATGATCAAACGTAAGGGTGGTTGTCACATCCTCCCAAGGGAAAAATTTTTTGTACGTTACTATCGTTTTATTATATAGACTCATTTAATAACAAGAAAGAGTGAGGAATAAGGTACATGATCTTATTGGGTTTTAAGTCTTATGAAAACTATAAATTCTATCCTTTTAAAACCCCATTAGTAAAATTTGATAAAAAAGAGTACATCACTATCTATTTCTTTTATAAAATATTTAGGAAAGGAAATAAAATGTCCCTATAAATCGGAATCGTGGGTGTCACTTTTAACCCTTCGACTATTTCTACTTATAAATTTACTAATTAAATCACATGAAATACTTTTCAGAAGATTTCATCCCAATCGTGGTAAGAAATATTTCACATCTATTTATGCGGGATAAGGGGGTAGAAACCTATAGTCTGTCATGAGATTCTGAGTAAACAAGAGGACACGACAAGTAGTAATCAGTAAATTTATATACTTCAAGTTTGGTGTCCGTAATTCGAAATAACAAAGATTAAGGAGCCACAAAGATCTCAAATTACCTCACGAAAGACCAAAAAACAAAAAAAAAAAAAGAAAGACAGAAAATATGAAACATACTTGAAAAGGGGTATTTAGAGATTTGGGTATTAGTGTAAAACGAAACATTAGGAAGGAAGTCACACAGACGAAAAATGAGAATTCAAAGAAAAGAGTCCTCCTTACGAGAGGAAATGTATCTATATATGATGATGGTCCTACGTAATAAATACTCGAACCTAACGGACCCAAAGGTCGATATTTGTCGATAACGGTGGAAACTTTATGATTCTATAAAGATTTCAACTAAAATGAGAATTTTGTCCAAATATGTGACCGAAACTTACACGTAGGAATCTAAAAGTACTGGGACACTTCCTCTTTATATAGTGAGTTCCTTCCTGAGAGGTTAATGTAGGACAGGGTCACGTAGTAGTCATGTTACCCCGAAGTTATTATATAACGGTTCACAGTGTATAGTTATTCGTGACCCCGTTCCTTTTTTCAGTGAAATTAGTTAATAATCACGATACATAGTAGTATCACAGTGGTCGACGGTGAGTTCTTGTGTTTACATATACTCTGTCCACTACGGTGACGATAAAAACAATCATAGAAACTTAGGTTCCACTTATTTTTATTCCAACAATTCTCCGAAAAATTTTTCATACCACTAAAGTTACAAATATATTTTTGAAGGTTACAAATGTTCATCGTTTATCTTTACAATCGAATTTAAAGAGGAATATTACAATTCGATAAACTTTTAAGATGTGTGTTTAACATTGACTAAAATGAAAGAAGTCCCATGTAAACTAACACTAGTATTTATAAAATTTTCAATAAAACTTCTTAATTTTACATATGTATGGATGCGTTGGTGTTTGAAAACAGAAATATACGGAAAATTGATCCTCTTCCGTTACCGTGGAGTGAGGTCAGTAGAACGGACCTTTTAGGG
The DNA here is from genome assembly GCA_006410555.1 of Capra ibex. Classification (NCBI taxonomy): domain Eukaryota; kingdom Metazoa; phylum Chordata; class Mammalia; order Artiodactyla; family Bovidae; genus Capra; species Capra ibex. The sequence goes on from SJYO01004576.1 coordinate 38,074,158, forward strand.
TACCTACCTCCTCGGACCATCCGACGTCAGGTACCCCAGCGATTCTCAGCCTGTGCTGACTCATTGAAGTGAAAGTGAAAAGTGAAAGCACGTAACCTCTTCCTTTACCGTTGGGTAAGGTCATAAGAACGGACCTCTTAGGGTCCCTGCCCCCTCGGGTCACCCGACGGTAGAGACCCCAGCGTGTCTCAGCCTGTGTTGACTTCGTTGAATCGTCGTCGTCGTCGGAAAATTGATAGAAGTAAATGGACTTAATTATGTGTAAGGTTTTATTGATATTACGTTTGAGTTCTTTCGATACATGAACCAAGGAAGTAAGAAAATAAAAAATTCTAAAGTCAAATTAAGATCACTTTTTATAACCTACGATAGTAAAGAACGTTCCCTATAAAGATACTATCGATGATCTCTAATAATTCAATTTTTTATTAGAATTTTTAAACGAAATTTGATCGTAAACAAACTTTACTGAAAACGAATACTAATATTCTGTTCTTCAAAAAGAAGATTCTGACCTAAAAAGTCGACGGTAGGTCCATAACACTCAACCCTAATGTTTCTTGTCTCTTTCCCGGAAAGAAGAGTCTGCACAGAGTAGGTCACGGACGACTGACTCTTAATACACGATGTTTGTCAACGTCTCAGGTACCTGTTGTAAAACGAATGTAAGATTTCTTACCAGTGATCAATCCGAAACCCTTATCTACAAACTTTTGTACACTTTAGGTGGAGAAGGTTGGTAAGAATTTACGAAAATCCGTAATAAACGGACAACAAGTTTCTACTGAGTTTTCAGTGAGTATTTTGAAATCGAATTTACAGAAAAGTCAAGTCAAGTCAAGCCGGCGAGTCAGCACAGGCTGAGAAACTCTGGGGTACTTAGCGTCGTGTGGTCCGGAGGGACAAGCAGTGGTTGAGGGCCTCAAGTAAGTCTGAGCGCAGGTAGCTTGGTCACTACGGTAGGTCGGTAGAGTAGGAGACAGCGGAGAAAGAAGAGGACGGCGGTTAGGGAGGGTCGTAGTTTCAGAAAAGGTTACTCAGTTGAGAAGAGTACTCCACCGGTTTCATGACCTCAAAGTCGAAATCGTGGTAAGGAAGGTTTCTTTAGGGTCCCGACTAGAGGAAGTCTTACCTGACCAACCTAGAGGAACGTCAGGTTCCCTGAGCGTTCACAGAAGAGGTTGTGGTGTCAAGTTTTCATAGTTAAGAAGCCACGAGTCGGAAGAAGTGTCAGGTTGAGAGTGTAGGTATGTACTGATGACCTTTTTGGTATCGGAACTGATCTACCTGGGTATGTCAATCCACGACAGAATAATAGTATAGATACGACGAAACATTGATGGGGACAAAGAAATATAATAATTTAAGGAATACTACTTTAAGATGGAGAAACCTACTTGACATTTCGAAACTTGGTTTCCTGATATAGTAAAAATAGTAACATTAGGGTAGTAGATTGACTTGCAGATTTCGGTTCATCCAGAATAGACAACTTAATTTACATTAAGTAGAAATTAAATACATAATTTTTATCTAAGTCTTTATCACCATTCAGAGGTATTCTATTAAGGCTATTATTTTTACATTTACTGTACATTAGTTCCTATACACATCGAAGTTGATGTGTACTTTACAAGGACTTCTGATCTAGGAAGTCGACGGAAGTTCTACAACACTTTAACTGGAAATTTTTTCTAAAAGGTCCAGAGTTTGAGTCGGAACTTTGACTTTAACCCTAGGATTAACGACTCTAAAGGTAATGTAAGTTGATTAACGTTACGAAGAGGATGTTTCAATATAGACGAATTGAAAGGATTTCAATAGTACACTTTACGGTTCGACCTTCTTCGTGTTCGACCTTAGTTCTAATGGTCCTCTTTATAGTTGTTGGAGTCTATATGGCTACTATGGTGAGATTACCGTATTTCAATTTTCTTTGATTTCTCGAGGAACTACTCCCACTTTCTCCTCTCACTTTTTCGACCAAACTTTAATTTATAATTCTTTTTGTTTTTGTTTTTTTATTGTTGATTCTAGTACCTTTGATCAGGGTAACGAAGTACCGTTCATATTCCTCTTTTTCACCTTTGTTACTGTCTAAAGTAAAAGAACCCGAGGTTTTAGTGACACCTGTCACCGACGTTAGTACTATAATTTTCTGCAAACGAGAAACCTTCGTCTCGATACTGTTAGATCGTCACTTTTACTTCGTAATCAACTAGTCAGTATAGTACAGTACATGTTACATTTTATGTAAATTATATCGTATTATATTTAGTACGTTATATGTCATGTATGTATTCTTTGTACTTTTATGTCATAATATAAAATATAATCCCTTATAATCATACATAAAATTTAATCCTATTAAACTATAATATTTACTCGTTTCTTTTACTATTTTTCTTTTATAGATATTTGAAGATTCGGTCTATGTACTATGGTTTACAACATAAATACAATATGTTTAATATTTTACAGTATTATAAGAACATTTTAATGTATTATAATTTATACAATATGTTTAACTTAGATGATGAATAAAATATCAGACAAAGGAACTACTTCTTTTATACTTCTCTGAGATAGTTCTCTTAGATAAGAGATAAGTTTCTCTTATAAGAAAATTTTACTATCTAAATAGGTCTTTGCTTAATAAAATGAAGAATATTTTATACTTCGTGATAAATTAAAGAAAGAATAAATTTACTTCTCTATATCTCTAATATAGCTTTACGTCCCTGTGACGACCTACCTTATACTGTAAGTCCTAAGTTTTACACTCTTAAGTCAGGAGAGAAAATTGTTCCTTCTGAATCAGGAACTTCCGTCTGCTACTCTTTGATGGAGGTTATAAAAGCATTGTTACGAGACACGAGAGTAAAGGTTAAAGGAGTGAGGCCGTCTTCAGTGGGATGTGATAGAGGGTCACAGTCGGTGAAAAGATAGTACCCGAGTCGTCAGTGACTCTCACTTTCCGTATCGAAACTAGATGACTTTTCGAATCCGAAAGGGACCTCTAATCCGGTAGTCAGTCTTATACCCTTCATATGGTGAACAGTCTTTTGAGCGAGATCATTGTGTGTCTCATTCCTAATTTTTATTCTTTCTCTGTCATATAGAAGAGTGACTTGGATGAGATAAAAAATCTCAATGAAGAAGACTGAATGATAAATGTTGAGAGTAAAGATCGTTGAGTTTCTATACACACACTCGTTAACAAATAAACTAAGAAGACGGTCTTCACCGAACCAGTTAAATAATATTAATTTCTCAATGGAGCTGATCATACCATTGTCTCTTGTCTCCTGACCGTTCGTTAGTATATACAAATTTAGTATACGATATATTACGGTTTTTTCAGACATATTTTGACTTTAAACCATGATTTTAATTTAAAGAAAAGTTGATGAAAGAAGAAATCGTAGTATTTTTAAATTTGTAAACTAAAACAAAGGATGTAAGAAGTTTAATAGGAGTTAACGTTAAATATATAGATCTTAGTGACTATATAGGGAGGTGTAATGTTAATAGTTTCTTTTATTTTGAACAACCAGTATTATTGAAGTTAAAATTGGAGTTAATAAGGTAAATTTTATTAATAAGATTATAACTAAGTAGTCAATAATTTTTTTATAAATAAACCATAGACGAAATGTAGTCTGTAATAATATCTTCGACTTTTTTTTTTATGGTTACCTGTTTTTTCCTTTCGAGGAACGGGAATGTCTCAAATATGACTCAATGTCATTTGTCATTTGGTTATTTACTTTTCATAATAATGTGTAATAATAGTACGATAATCGGGTATTTTTTTTCTTATATGAATTTAATCTATTGGTCTAAGTGTGATCTTTTTAGGTTTGTTGCATAAACAAAAAAACGGACGAGTAAACAAAACAAATGTTCTTTCCTGTCAAATGTTTCTGAATACGAATCACCTTATGGTTCTCTCATACGTCACTGAATATCGATTCTTATCAATAATGGTGGGATCCGGATTCCCCTATTCTTCTCCCTTCCAAATGTTCTTTGGTGTTCACACTTTAACAGGTCCAAAGTTCTTGGTCGTGTTTCTTTGAAGTGTCCCTCCCTCTATCTCGACACTTAAGAGACCGAAATAAGAGTAAAGAGTGAAGGATGGTTTTGAGGAGGGTTCAACTTCGGTTGGTCCTTCCGATAACTATAAAAATATGTCACCTGGAGTAACTCTTCTTAGGCTCCACCTCTGAGTGTTACTCTCACCTAGATCTCCCTGTTTACCTTTTTTAAACCTTATTATATTATATAATTGAGCCACCCGGTCCTCTCCCGCTCGTCCACGGACGACACTCTATTATCACTCCTTTTCGTAAAATCTTCTCTATTACGAACACACTACTGTAGATTTCTTACTCTTTACAAGTCGGTTGAACCTTAGTAGTCCCTCTCGCAGTAAATGGACTTTATTCTTTCTTGAACTACTCAAATTTCTTTTCTTTCTTTGTTTTTACTGACCTCGTATGACTCTTCAGGTTCTTACGTTCTCTACTCTCACCTGCAACCTTCCCCGACCAATGAATCTGACGATTTATTTATCTCTAATACATATTTGTTCTCACCTTTGATACTATATCTATCCTCCGACAACATCCTTCCATTCTCCCTTCTCACCAGTATAAGTCAGAGGAAATCTCCATTTATAAGGATTACTCTCTAATATCATCTTCTAATATGTCGTCCTCACAATGGTTTGTCCTCTCTTTACCCCTTTACACTCTATGTAAAACTTTAATTTGATTATTCAGACGACTACCTTACCTACACCCTCTGTCTGAGGTCGTTATCATACTTACTAACCATTAAATGATTTTACCTCCGTTGATTTCCCTTTGCTGATCAACTTCCTAGACTCTTATCCCTTAACAAAATTACTGTGACTGATATTTTATAGATTAATAGTTCCACATACAAAATTGAATCGATTAACCAGAGGTTTAGAGATCAAGTCTCATCTCTAGTCGCGATTCATATTTTAACAACTACCTTTCTACTATTAATTTTAATGTTCCAATTTGTTCGAGTGATTACCTTTCTTTCGTTTTGTTCTTTCTAGAGTACTGAGTCTGACTTCAAACGGTTTTTTGTCATCTACTTTTTGACCTTTATATTATCTAGCATGACTTACAATGGTATCTATGGAGTGTATAAGAGAGTAGAAAAAATATTTGTTTATAGAGACTTAAGTTGAAAGTTAAGGATTTTCCTTATCCCCTTATGAACACACACACACACACACACACACATGTGTGTATGTATACGTACATTTCAAAATCATGTAGTTTTATCAAAAGTTTATTTAAAATGTCGTATAAAGTTTAATTTAGTAATACGTTGTATTCACTATTATAACAAGTTTTTTAAATTCACGTCTTCTAACGAAAGATATTATTCTGATACTTTTATCTTTTTTTTTTTTTTGACACCGATGATAGATCAATCCACTATATAAAAATCCAACACGTTTGTCCGAAAACATCAGGGTTATTTACTTTTTATTCATTGTACTAAATCTCACGTCCTATCCAATGTTGAAATTCCTCTTGATAAGACTACTCAGGAAAGGGAAGTGGGGCACATAACAATTCTCATTGTATTCATTTAAGTATTCTGTGTCATCTTTAAGTCATTTTTTTTTAGAAACTTTATGTCCCGATTTTATAAAAGCAAACTATATTGTCTCCGTCACTTTTCAATCTTTTGTAAAAACTCTTTCACTAATTCCGTTTGCACACATATAATATACACACACAAATAACCTTTCTATTTAGATAAATATCAAAAGTACTGTTTAATCACTCATGATTTCAACTTCCGTCTATCTATGTAATTTTCCAATACTATTATCGGATACTTTATTCATTATTTTCAACTAATGTTGTTTGACATTAAGGTTTTCACTTAGAATGAGAAAGACCAGAGTACGGTAAAGAAGTAGACTTAGATCCTGAAATTTATGTAGAAATATGTAGTGTAAGGAAATATAATTGGTTGGAAGAAGGCACTCTTTGTCTGAACCTACACTGGGAAAAAGATTGGAGAGACATCGATAGTACATTCTTAAAGTTCAGTCTAATTAGGTTTATTCTGTAGAGATAGGGGATTTTATAAGTAAAGATGACATCAAAACATGTCAGGGAAGTTTTTAATAGTACGTTAACGTGAACCTGAGAGGAAAGTGAACAATTAGATCATTTATAAAAGTTGTGAGTGGCTTTTTCAGTGAAAGAGGTATTCGTATGGTATTTGAAGAAACCGTCCTTTAGGGACCATCGAGTCGACCACTTCTTAGGTGAACGTTATGACCTCTGGACCCAAACTAGGGAACTAACCTTTCTAGGGGATCTCTTCCCGTACCGGTGGGCGAAGTCACAAGAACGGGTCTCTTAGGGGCTACCTCTCCCCTTGTACCACCCCCATGTCAAGTACCCTAGTGTTTCTCAGTATACGTGTGTGTTGTGTTGAAGAAACCGTAGTAATTCACTTAAGAGGAAATATCAGAGTGTGTATTAAGATATATAGAAATAATTATATAAGGAAGAATAAAAATATTAATAAAAAAGTAGGGAAAAAAGGAGCGATAAGACCTCAAGGTAAATCTTTTATTCAGTACATATGTATCGAAGATGGTATAATGAACACACGTTAAGTCCATGAATTATTTACGAACGACTCATATAAAAATTCTGCACGAGTCTTAATCCGATATGACATTTTATAAGATTTGTAAGGATCAAATAAAAATTATAAACTAAGACTTGAATTCAAATATAAAAGTAATTTTTTACGTAGTTTAGTTTTAATATTAGTAGAAAGAGTAGTTTATAATTTTTTCATTGTAATTTACAAGTACTTCTGTATTTGACTTAAATAAACATTATTAAATAGGTTTAAGATGTGTATTATAGATCCTCTTTTATTATGACGAGGACCTCAGTATTGGAACAGTAGAAATATTTTAAATTTTTCGTAATATGAAAAGGTACATATTACACATCGAGTTATAATCAAAAGTTAAGTATACACGAAACGGAAAAGTGGAAACCTTTTCACTTCACGAAACATATCTGTACATATATAGACATGTATATATGTCCATATGTATACATGTATATGTACACTCTGTACCAACCTTTAAACTCACTCTGTATTTGTTTAAACATGATTTTATGTCCTATGAGATTTCAAAGATGTCATATAAATGAATTAATATAATTAACAGATAATGATAGGTAGTAAGTTCTACGTGAACATGTAGTTTTTTCAATACTTTTATTTAATTTTAATGATTAAGTAGAGGTAGAGACAGTGGTTTAATCTAATAAACAATTTTACTGTAAACTCGACTACCAAATACAATGTGATTAGTTCCGTTTTTAATCTTTTTACTTTATTTAAATAAAACATTGATACTTATTCAGTACTGAACGAAACTTTAGAATGGTCTTTGAAAGGAAAAGTGTTATTTATATACTAAGAACACTATCTATCACCATTTTTCACTTTTCACTTTCACAATCAGTGAGTACACGTCAGTACAGGTTGAGAAACCGTGAAGTACCTAACATCGGGTGGTCTAAAGACACAAGTACCTTAAAAGGTCCATTTTTATGATCTCACCCATCGGTAAGGGAAGAGGTCCCCTAGAAGGACTGGATCACTAACTCGGGTCTAGAGGACGTAATGTCCGTCTAAAAAATGGAAGTCCCGGTGGTTCTTTCGGGACTATCAACCACCATGATCCGAAAATTTATTATGACTCGTTTGATTTTTTTTTTTTTTTTAGCCTTTAGAGTAGTACGAAAATCCTGTTTCCTGCCTGTACAAAGTCTTCCGTAAGAAGTGGTTTCGACCTTTTGATTTACATCAAAAGTCTTATAATAATAAAATTGACTTATAAATTCGTCGTAATATAAAACGTTTTAAAACGAACTGGACTTTGATAATGTGTATCTAAATATAACTTACACTACTAAAAATTTTAAATGTCAATAAATAGGTACAATTACAGTACTCGTAACCTTTAGACTCTAAAATTATAAAATATATTGTTATTGGAAAATTTCCTAAAATGGTTTTCAGAACTGATCTTAAGTACACAATAAGAGCTCACTCCACAGACTAATATAAATCGACCTGTAATACTTGTAAGAGCTGGGGTCTTGTATTTGTTTTTTCAGTTGTACTTTATTATAAACGATAATCCGAATATCCGACTTTTAGACCTTAGTCGTTACTAGAGAAAAGAAGATACGAAGGATATTATCATTAACAGATACAATTAGTGTTGACATATTTAATATAGTTATAAAATATTAAAATACGGAACGTAATAACAACAATGACGAGAGGAGTGATTTACTCGAGAAAGTATCTTTTATGACGAGTACACCAAACGAAAGTGACAGATAAGAGGGGTAGGTAAAAGAATAAAACAAGCAAAACACAAACTAACGAAAAAAAAAAAATTATTGAATTCATAGTCCGACAATTCGTGAAAATAAAATAAAAAAAAATTAAAAATAACCTTCGATTAATGAAATGTTATAACACCACCAAAACGATATGTAAGTGTACTTAGTTGGTACCCACATGTACACAAGTGATAGGATTGGGAGGGAGAGTAGAGGGAGGAGTAGGGCAAAGAGTCCCAATAAGGTTACGTGGTCGGGGTTCGTGGGACGGAGTACGTAGCTTGGACCTGACCGCTAGTTAATGTGTGTACAATTATATGTACAAAGTTACGATAAGAGAGTTTAGTAGGGTGGGAACGGAAGAGAGTGTCTCAGGTTTTCATACAAGAAATGTAGACACAGAGAAAACGACAGAGCGCATATCCCAGTAGTAATGGTAGAAAGATTTAAGGTATATATACTTAATTATATGACATAACCACGAAAAGAAAGACTGAATGAAACGAGACATATTATCCGAGGTCAAAGTAGGTGGTGTAATCTTGACTAAGTTTACGTAAGAAAAATTGTCGACTCATTATAAGGTAACACATACACATGGTGTTTAAAGAATAGGTAAGCAGTGGTTACCTGTATATCCAACGAAGGTACAGGACCGATAACATTTGTCACAACACTACTTGTAACTCCATGTGCACAGAGAAAGTTAAGACCAAAGGAGTCACACATACGGGTCGTCACCCTAACGACCCAGTATACCGTCAAGATAAAGGTCGAAAAATTCCTTAGTGATGTGACAGGAGGTATCACCGACATGATCAAGCGAAAGGATGGGTGTCGCATCTTCACAAGGAAAAGGAGGCGTGGGAGAGGTCGTAAATAACAAGCATCTGAAAACCTATCGTCAGTAAGACTGGACACACTCTACCATGGAGTAACACCAAAAGTAAACATAAAGAGACTATTATTCACTACAACTCGTAGAAAAGTACACAAACAATCGGTGAACATAAAGAAGAAACCTCTTTAGACAAATCGAGAAACCGGGCAAAAAACTAACCCAGCAAATAAAAAGACCTTAACTCGACGTCCTCGACGAACATATAAAAACTGTACTTAAGAAACAGTCAACGAAGTAAAACGATGATAAAAGAGGACAAGACTTCTGACATAAAAGTAAAACGAACATCAAAGGAAACAACACGTCTTCGAAAATTCAAATGAATCCAGGGTAAACAAATAAAAACGAAAATAAAGGTAATGAGACCCTCCACCTAGTATCTCCTAGGACGACACTAAATACAGTCTCTCACAAAACGGATACAAAAGGAGATCCTCAAAATACCAAAGACTAGAATGTAAATCTATAAATTAGGTAAAACTCAAATAAAAACACATACCATAATTTTTCACAAGATCAAAGTAAGAAATGTTCACCAACTGGTCAAAAGGGTCGTAGTGAACAATTTCTTAAACAGAAAAGAGGTAACATATAAGAACGGAGGAAACGGTTTCTATTACACAGACATCCACGTGCAAGATTTTCATTTCAGGTCACGGATTGACTTTCTTCGTATCAATAAAGTCAATCTACATCATACTCAAGTGGAGTTTCCGAAACAGTTGTATCCTAACCTATATTAAAACAGTATATATCTTAATATTTTATAATTTACCGGTATCAATGTTTTCGTCAATACAAGGAATCATCTGTGTAGAGATATAAGGATGAGTATGAAACGGATTTTCTTTTACAGTTTATACTTAAGACAATACTTATTAAAAAAGACGATTCATTACGAATAGGAATTGAGCATAAATGAGGACTTCAAAAAAACATGAGGTACCTATATACGAGAAGTCTCATTATTATACGTTATTATTATTATTATTAGTTTCTACAATAATATGGAAGTATTAATAATAAAAAATTAGTTTTTTCATGAGACTGAAGGTAATCATACACGTTTACTTTAATTATAACAGTATAGATACATATAGAGGTATTTTAACACAATTTTTCATCGAAGAAATTTTTGTTTTGGTGTCGTCTTTGTAATTGTTAGTTTTGTGGGTGTTGTATCGGTGTAAAAATCCACTTTATTTTGATATTTCTGGTAAGTTTGTACACTGAGTATTGACATTATTTTAGTTTATTTGTGTTTCTTTTGATCTAAGGTTTGACTTACGTATCAAGTACTGACGACTTTTATTGATGTCAAAGTTCCTATGTGAATTATAAAGATAGTAAACCTTTAGTGATTCTTTCCATAGAAAAGACGTTACTTGTTTTAACTCTATTAGGAAGGGGTGTGGGATCCATCGGAGACTTTAGTTTTGTGATACTTTTTGTCTCTGATAATTCGTAAGTCCTTGTTACTATTAGTCACCTGATATCGAATTAATTAAGTTAATTATAAGTATTTAATGATTCATAAAGTATACATAGTCAATGACCTGAACTATTATACTGGTTCTTTTTGTGTTAGGGACGAGAGAATTCTAAATTGTAAAACTTTTCCTTCTGTTCGTTTCTTGTTTATTAATGTGTTAATTATTTAATAGGTGCATTACTTCCTTATAGTACAAGATATTTTTGAGAATTTAAAAACAATTATTCTCAATTTATTTAGTAGTCAAGTCAAGTCAAGTCAGTGAGTCAGCACAGGTTGAGAAACACTGGAGTACTTAGCGTCGTGCGGTCCAGAGGAACAGGTATTGCTTGAGGGCATAAAGTGAGTCTGAGTGCAGGTAGCTCAGTCACTAAGGTAGGTCGGTAGAGTAGGAGCCAGCAGGGGAAGAAGAGGACGGGGGTTAGGGAGGGTCGTAGTTTCAGACAAAGTTACTCAGTTGAGAAGCGTACTTCACCGGTTTCATGACCTCAAAGTCGAAATCGTAGTAATGAAGGTTTCTTTAGGGTACCAACTAGAGGAAGTCTTACCTGACGAACCTAGAGGAACGTCAGGTTCCCTGAGAGTTCTCAGAAGAAGTTGTGGTGTCAAGTTTTCGTAGTTAAGAAGCCACGAGTCGGAAGAAGTGTCAGGTTGAGAGTGTAGGTATGTACTGATGACCTTTTTGGTATCGGAACTGTTCTGTCTTGAATCAACCGTTTCATTACAGAGATGAAAACTTATACGATAGATCAAACCAGTATAGAAAAGAAGGTTCCTCATTCGTAGAAAATTAAGGTACCGACGTCAGTGGTAGACGTCACTAAAACCTCAGGGGGGGGTTTTTTTCAGTAGGTGACAAAGGTGACAAAGGGGTAGATAAAAGGTACTTCACTACCTTGGCCTACGGTACTAGAAGCAAAAGACTTACAACTCGAAATTCGGTTGAAAAAGTGAGAAGTGAAAGTGAAAGTAATTCTCCGAAAAGTCAAGGAGAAGTGATAGACGGTATTCCCACCACAGTAGACGCATAGACTCCAATAACTATAAAGAGGGTCGTTAGAACTAAGGTCGAACACAAAAAAGGTCAGGTCGTAAAGAGTACTACATGAGACGTATCTTCAATTTATTCGTCCCACTGTTATATGTCGCAACTGTATGAGGAAAAGGATAAACCTTGATCAGACAACAAGGTACAGGTTATGATTAACAACGAAGGACTGGTCGTATATCCAAAGAGTTCTCCGTCCACTCCACCAGACCATTAGGGTAGAGAGAGTCTTAAAAGGTGTCACACAGCACTAGGTGTGTCAGTTTCCGAAACCGTATCAGTCATTTCGTCTTTTTCTACAAAAAGACCTTAACAGAACGAAAAAGGTACTAGGTCGCTTACAACCGGTAAACTAGAGACCAAGGAGACGGAAAAGATTTTGGTCGAACTTGTAGTCTGTCAAGTGCGAAGTGCATAACGACTTCGGACCGAACCTTTTAAAACTCATAATGAAATGATCGCACACTCTACTCACGTTAACACGTCATCAAACTCGTAAGAAACCGTAACAGAAGGAAACTCTAACTTTACTTTTGACTTGAAGAGGTCAGGACACCGGTGACGACTCAAAAGGTTTAAACGACCGAATAACTCACGTCGTGAAAGTACCGTAGTAGAAAGTCCTAAACTTTATCGGGAAGACCTTAAGGTAGTGAAGGTGATCGAAACAAGCATCACTACGAAATTCCGGGTGAAATAAAGTGTAAGGTCCTACAGACCGAGATCTACTCACTAGTGTGGTAGCACTAATAGGCCCAGCACTTCTAGAAAATTTGTAGTTATCTCTAGTAAAAATAATTTACATTTCTAATGTTTCTTCTTTGTTACAGAGGTTCTCGTAGAAGTAGAAGTGTTCGTGGTGTAGGATGAGACAGGAGTAAATATGTTATGTTCCAGAGACAGTTATGAAACATCTGTTGAGTATGTAAAACGGGTAGTAGTTCACTTATCCTTACACTAGTGACATAGAATTAACAAAGGGGATGAAAGAATCAGTACGAAAGATTTTATCTTGAGTACACCCAGATTTAAATTCTTGACATAAGTCATCCTACCGTAACGATAACGAGTGAATTAGTGTCTGAATTTCCTTTTCGTTACTGAGACATTTTGATGAAATTTGAATTAGGTAATAAAAACGAAAGAACTCAAAATTCTTTGACTCACAGGTGTCTTTACAAGTATGAAGAATCTGGTTATTTATAGGTCAGTTTTGTCCAAACTTTACAGTCCGAATTATGTTCTAGTATAATTTTTTTTTTAAGATCGATATTTTTTGAACTTTCATTTTCCTTTTAGTATCGAAATCGTCTCTTACCTTATTAAATTTATGATCTTTCCAATCGTGTTTCAGAAACTTTACCTAAAAGTAATTAAAATTTCCTGTCTAAACAAACGTATATTATAAACTAAACCTTCCCGATGGTCCCTCGTAATTTAGGTTGACGGAGCGAAACCCATTTTCTTCTGTAATCAATTGAAGAAATCTCAGTGACATAATAAATCATCGAAGGACCCAAACTTTTCTAAAGAACACTAGACTCATCACAAGAGTCGTCGTTATCTACTGATGGAAGGTGACCACATCTGTAAAAGGGGAATTTTATTCCTGAAGAAGTATTTTATTGTAAAGTTAAAGGTGACTCTTAAGTTTTAAAACAATTTTTATCATAAACACAAAAAAATATCTTTAAATAAATAAAATTAACCTCCAATTAATGAAATTTTATAAAATAACGAAAACGGTATGTAGTTGTACTTAGGTGGTGTCCATATGTGCACAAGGGGTAGGACTTGGGAGAAGGGAGGAGGGAGGGGCGTGGTAGGAAGACCCAGCAAGGTCACGTGGTCGGGGTTCGTAGGTCATAGTACGTATCTTGGACCTGACCGTTAAACAAAGTACCTATTATGATATTGAACACAAATTAATGACAACCATTCTATTTAAAAGTTTATGGTCATGTAACCCTAAATAATAGTATTACTTAAAAGAATAAAATAATATCCATTTAGTTATATAACGTTTATACGTTTCAGGATCTACTCTCTTTCTTGAATTAGCTACATTAATTCTTTAACTTACCTTCTAGTTCTGGTAATATTTCCCCTGACCAAACGATAGTCTTGTACTTTGTGATCTTTTGACACTCTGTAAAAGTAATGTATGTGTACGTATCATTAATTCGGAATACTGACACTGTCACGACTTACGTTCTCTGTGTTTACTACCTACTTTACCTCAAAGACAACAATTCCCGTATCTTTCTACTTTTTTTTTTCCTGCTATTAACATTTGAATTTTTCTTACTCATGTATTTATATATGATTGTCTATGTATGCACAGAAATGTTATCGGACTTCTAACCTATTTTAATACCTTTAGGAAGATTCTTTTACTATGTTTGCGACCCGAAAGTTACCATCTCAAAACCCCCGTCAAACATTCCTTTGTTTAAGGACTACTCATCTCCGTCGGTATCGTTTTGTTATTTCCTTCTGTGTAATAATATCATTTCGAAAGTAGTAGTCTAAGTTTTATAAAACTTCTGTAACCCATCTACAAACATCACAGGAACCTAAAAGTTTATTTAATACGGGAATCAGTTTCACTATTCAGTCCTAACAAGATGTCCACGTCAATGTTAGACTCCTACAATGTAAAGTTAACTGTTTGTTTTTGTAGGACTAAATGAGTTTTCGTTGATTAACGTCTATCAAATTTCCGAAAAAAAGAGGTGTTATTTATAAAGTGTATGTTTTCCATTTGTTTATGTTTTGTTAATTCAAACCCAAACAGATTACGTATTAAATGATAAGATAGAAAGGAGTGTAAAGGAAAAAATTCTTTATTATGGAATCAAGGGTGACAATTTAAAAGTTCTATAAATCTATATACAAATTAACTAAAAATTTTAAGTGTATTCCCAAGTGAAGTCACTATTTATTAACAAAACGTGTTAATATTGAAAAAAAACGAGTTTATCTGGATCCCAAATTGTCTTAAAGAACTTCGTGATTGAGTGACATATTTAAATACATACTGTAACGACCATCCTAAGGTCTCTTGATCTATCCTACTTGTAATAAAACATAAGGTGTGATCAGGAGGTAACTTTTCAAAACAATTAATACCCTCTTTAACGTCGCTCCCCTTCCCTTAATTCTAATGTTTATGGTTACTTCTTTCACAGACAATATTATCTAATGCTTCTACTTAGAATATATGGTAGAGATGGAGAGATAGAAAGTAGGTTAACGGAAGACACATTCTCATCCTAGTAGTTAGATACAATCGTCCAATACGACACATAAAAAGAGACAGGAGGATTATAAATATCCAACATATCTTCTATTTACTGAACGAAAGGACTTCAAATATTCAACGATTAAAATACAACAAAAATTTTCCAATTACGTTGATACAATCAATTTTATATAAATCCTTTTAGATTGTAACCTCACTCACCATGGTACACAGTTCCTTATGTGTGTGTTTATGTGTCCGTGTGTTTGTGTACGTACGTGTTTTACGTGTAAGTATAACGCATATTTACAGGTTAGTTGATAGATGAGAACGAGAAATGATTTGATCTGGTTATATCGATCTTATGTGTTGACACCTAACCCATGGTTTTTTTTTTTTTTCTTCTTCTTCTTCTTCTTCCTGAGTTTTGATCTCTGGAACAATTCGACAAAGTCGAAAGTCTCAAAGAAAAGTCATCTTATTACATTACTAAAGGATAAAACAGGCTACCAGAGATCTTGAAACGGATAGTGATACTGATGAATAGGTTCTTTATTGAGTGTTCTCTATACAGAAACCTGAAGGGACCACCGAGTCTACCATTTCGCAGACGGATGTTACGACCTCTGGGTCCAAGTCAGGGACCTAACCCTTCTAGGAGACCTCTTCCTTTACCGTTGGGTGAGGTCATAAGAACGGACCTTTTAGGGTACCTGTCTCCTCGCACTATCCGATGTCAGGTACCCCAACGTTTCTCAGTCTGTGCTGACTCGCTGAAGTGAAGTGAAGTGAAGTGAAGTCTATACAGAAATTTTGTGTAGAAAGGACCGATTTTATTGTGATTTTTAAGTATCATATATATCCGAAGTCGTTTACGTAGTCACAAAGTTTGTGTCTTCTCTTTTCAGAATACTAGGGTATGATGACTAAGGTTGAAGAGTTACAATATGTCAAAAGAAACATGTAAATAGTTTACAATTGGTTTCTTCCAGTTCAACCACTCTTGTTCTTTATTCTTTCCACAGACAGTGAATTATTATCGATGTTTAGATATCACCTAACAATTAAATTTAAAACATTCCAAAGAGTCTTATTTACCCAATAGATAAAATTGTTCAACACAAACAAAGTTTATTACATAGCTCATATCAAATGTAATAACATCTTAACACGTATGGATATTTCTGGTACAGTTACCAAGTATTGTTTCTTTTACGGTTATTACAACTTGAAAGATAGTCAATTTATTACAAATATATAACGAATGGTACTCTATGTCTTATATCAAGGGATATCAACGTGACACTTCCTGTGTGTGACCGTCACTCACGAGACATTACAGACGGGATATAAATCTTTAAATAGAAAGTATCTTTTCTATGACTTGAAACCCCTTTAGACTTTGCTTATAAGACCAAAAATTCAACTGATAAAAGTTCAGTTGATACAAAAAGTATTCAAAACGGTTTAGGGATAGTTGTATCAATATCTTTCTATACAGAAGGAGATCTTAATGTTAGAGTATTATGACAATGGATCCTTCTTACCTTTCCTTTCACTTCAGTGAGTCAGCACAGGCTGAGACACTGGGGTACCTGACATCGTATGTTCAGAGGAGGCAGGTACTCTAAAAGGTCAGTTCTCATGACCTCACCCAAAGGTAAAGGAAGAGGTCTCCTAAAAGGACTGGGTCCGTAACTTGGGCCCAGAGGGTGTAACGTCCGTCTACGAAATGGTAGATTCGATGGATCCTTCTTCCGTTGTTATTATACATACCAACCTCCTTAGAATCATGTTCTTTCCTCGACTGTCCTCAATTTTTATTTCGTACTGAACAATAATATAAGACAGAACTTGAGCCGATGGGAATTTATCTTATTTTACCGTTATAAAGGGAAAATACAATGACTTAATAGACACCGAATAAACTAATACAAACACCAACTCGTTAAAGAGGTCTCGTAGAAGAAAGTTGTTAGAAAATCCCTATTATATTTAATGTAATACATTTTAATGTCAAGAGTATTTATGTACTTTTTTTAACCCACAATATATTTCTATCTCTAATTATAGAAATTTACATCCCAAATAAAATCCCTTTTTTATTTTAAGGATATTTACTTCTGTAGGTACACTATTTACTCTTGATGTATCCATTTCTATTTTAGAACAGTTTATTCGTTCACACAGAAAATAGTTGATTGGTGATCTTTATCATATGTAAGTAAGGTCACACACCTACTACTTCGTACATTTATAATATGAAGTCTTTGTTCTGATTAAGTCCATAAAGTCTTACTAAATACTAATGTATAGTAATAAAGGTATGTCTTAAGAATATGTAGTTGAATTACCTTTAAAATTGACTGAATTTAAGTTCAAACTTTGTTAAGATTACCATCTATAAAATTGACCTTCCAATACGAACTAAACACACTAAGTCACTAATGTGCTGTATAAAGTGTTCTTTATGACCGGTACATTTTACTCTCGTACTTTCACGGTATGTTACGAATGTACGAAACAGGACTAGTGAAAATTTAGTAGAGGATGAAACATCCACTATTTCCCTTGACTGAAAGAACCGTTATTCTTCAGAAAGATACACTAAAAGTGAATCTTTTCAGTTAGAAGTTTTATCTACTTTAACCTAACTGATATTTTTATCTCGTTATATTTATAAAGATGAAAACCTTCGTTCTTATTGATTAAATTAATATTAATGGAATGAACAAAATACAAAGATACAAAACACAAACGTTTAAACCCCTCTTATATGTACAATTTAATTTAAAGAAAAAAAGGTCCGAGGAGAAAGGTACCCCTAAGAGGTCCGTTCTTATGGCCTTATTTAACGGTACGGGAGGAGGTCCCCTAGAAGGGTTGGGTCTCTGACTTGGGTTCAGAAGGTGTAACGTTCATCTAAGAAATGGATGACTCGATGGTCCCTTCGGGTTCTTATGACCTCACTTATCGGTTATGGATGAGGTCCCCTAGAAAGGTTGGGTCCTTAACTTGGTCCCAGATGAAGTGACGTCCAGCTAAGAAATGACCGACTCGATGTTCCCTTCTGGTTCTTATTGATTAAATTAATATTAACGGAATGTAAAAAAAAACAAACAAATACAGAAAACAAACGTTTAAACCCCTCTTATATGTACAGGATAATTTAAATAAAAAAAGGAAAGAAAGGAATTTAAAGAGATTAAAATTGTTTGATATTAATTTACTAATAAATTTGTGTAATTTCTCACTTTAGTGTTATCGGAGTAAAGAACTAATTTATACAGGATAGAAAAGGTATCAGTTACAATCAATTGGTAAAGGTATAGAGTGATCGGTTGACGGAATGTTCATATTTAAGTAAGTAAGTATGATAGTATCATATATAAACGATAATAATGATTAGATGTATGTGTACTTCACATTATAATTCTCTCCAAGTTCTCTACAATCATATCAAACACACACACACACACACACACACACACACGTGATTCAGTGAAGTTAACACAGGGTGAGAAACACTGGGATACCTGACATTGGACGGTCCGAGGAGACAGGCACTCTAAGAGGTCCGTTCTTATGACCTGACCTAACGGTACGGAAAAAGGTCTACTAGAAGGTCTGGGTCTCTAGTTTGGTACAGAGAATGATGTAGAGGATGTAAACGTCTGTCCAAGAAATGGTAATCGTGGTGGACCCTTCGGGAATTTACGTCAAATGATTAAATGATCAAATGATGATGAATTAGTTCTCATCTTAACACTTAGTACTACATTACGAAAAAGATCTTTTCTTTTTTTTATATATATATTATTCATTAAAGATTATATAAATAATTACATCTAGAATTAGGAAGCACATGATTCACTATATAGTATATACACACCGGGGAGAGTATACTTTTAATACAATAATTGAGTCGTAGTGACATAGTACATAAAACTCAAAAAAAAAGGTTTTTCCTACTACTGTGACATCATTTGATAAGTGTGATAAGTGTAAAGAAATGGTATGGGTGGAGGATTCACGTCAAATTGATACCCTGGTATACAAGAAAATAATATAAGACTCAAAGAATTGTTGAAATTCCTGTTGACCTTTTTCTTTCATCCATACTGGTACGTATTACTCTATTCTTTTCTCTTAAAACTTACGGAAAACGATATAGTGACTTCGGACCGTGTATTACTTAAAGTTAGCCAATAGAAAAAATCATTTAGTTAAATCTCATGTTTTGTAGTAGAAGTCAATAAGTGTTCCGTATGTTGAACGTACAATTTAGTCTTTGAGGGAAGTAAAGAGTGGGGTTTAGAACCTGATAGGTGAAAGAGGGTCATTCATCTTTGTAACTAGGTCCAAAACGGAAGATGAATTTGGTCTCTAAGATAGTGACTAGATGTTAGAGATAGGATGTCCATTGACAGAAAGAGAGGAAGGACTGGACGTGTCATTTTTGTTTCACATCCCTAAAAATAAGATATCGTGTTAAATTATGTCAATACATTGGTTTCAAACCACAGTCTTTTGTTTCCTTCCACTCTTTACTATGTGTCGTAATATCTACTTTATTTTACGAATCAAATCATAAAAGGACCACCGAGTCTACAATTTTTTAGACGGACGTTACACCCTCTGGACCCAAATTAGGGACACGACCCCTCTAAGGGACTTCCTCCCGTACCGTTGGGTGAGGTCACAAGAACGTACCTCTTAGAGGTATCTGTCTCCTCGGACCAACCGACGTAAGGTACCCCGACGTTTCTCAGTCTGTGTTGACTAGTTGATGTCTCATTTTTGATAATTGTCTCACATTGGATTTTCGTAAAAATGTCCCATGCAAGGGTCAATTGGTGAAAACTATAATATAGTGTTTAATATGTGTAAACCTCTACTAAAAGTTTGTGTGAAACTTAATGATGTATTTTCGACTAGTATCGAGAGTAAAATAGAAACTGTTATACCGTGATTCTTTAAAGTCTTTTAGTGGTGAATAGTAACAGTTGGAAGAACATTCTAGTAAAGACACCATATGTCACTTCATTCCTGTATAGTATTAATGAAAGTTCAGTTAGATTGTGGAAGATACACTTCTAGAAAAAGATCCTCGTCTACCTCTAAGTCATTTTTCATTTTATGTTGCAGAGGGAATTTCTTCTACCTCGGATTAGAACCTGTGACTATATACGTGTTAATAGACATTATCTTCTGTCTCACACACTTACACGTCCTGTCCCTCGTTAATGGTCTTCCAAGTCTCTCAGTCTTATTAATACTTTCACTCGGAGATCATCGACTAATCGTAAAATCGTCCATCCTTTCCTCTTCTCTAAAAATTTTAATCTCTTTATGCATATATACACGTTATACGTCTTTTATTATCAGACCACTTTGAACTGACATTACGTACACCGTAAGTTCACTTGAACTCAGGTCTAGACCTTTAGGGACACACAATCTGATACGTCTCGTGTAGTACTCTTTTGGAACGGACCTACTTCGTGTTCGACCTTAGTTCTTACGGCCCTCTTTATAGTTATTGGAGTCTTAACGTCTACTGTGGTGGGCATACCGTCTTTCACTTCCTTCTGGATTTCTCGTAGAACTACTTTCACTTTTTCCTCTTATTTCGTAACCGAATTTTGAGCTGTAAGTCTTTTGATTCTAGTATCGTGGACCAGGGTAGTGAAGTACCGTTTATCTAACCTTTTGTCACCTTTGTCACTGTCTGAAATTAAAAACCCGAGGTTTTAGTGACGTCTACCACTCATGTCGGTACTTTAATTTTCTGTGAACGAAAAACCTTCTTTTCAATACTGGGTGGATCTGTCGTATAATTTTTCGTTTCTGTAATGAAACAGTTGTTTCCAGACAGATCAGTTTCGAAACAAAAGAGTTCATCAGTACATACCTACAATCTCAACTTGATATTTCTTTTGACTCACGACTTCACAATACGGGTTCAACGCTTTAGAGAGTTACTGGTGGTCCCTCGGCTATAGGTTACGTTTTCGTTCTCTCCAAAATAATGGTTCGAGCTCGACCCCGAGGGTGGCTATGGCTACGTCGTCGATATCCCTCCTCGGGACTCGAGACCCAATGTAACAAATATATCCCATAATAACGTACTTTTTAAGTTTTTTGCCCTCAGAGGCCCAGACTAAACAGTGGAAGACCACTTCCCAATCCACAACTCAAGACTAACTAAGAGGAAAGGGCCCGAACTGAGTTTAAAGGGTCCGACCGGTTCCCAAGACTAACCAAGCGTCCACCACCCCACTCCAGTCCCCTAAAGGTTTCCGAGAAAAGGCCCTTGGAATGTTTTACCTCATCGAATCCAGGAAGTAAGGGGGGAAGAGATCCTGGGTCCTGTCCGGGTCAGTGCCCAGACCCCAGTCGAGATACAACAGAGGACGAGTCCCCTGGCAACCGTCCCGGCGTATAACCCTAGACTCATGGTGCTCGACGTGGCACAACTACGTCAAAAATTACTTCCGGTGATCAATCAAATCATTCGTACCGGACTCCCACTCATCGTCATTGTTCTATTAGTCCCCGGGGTGGTTCCTCCTATACTCTCAACACTTGGTAGCCCTACTCAACTTGGTCCTAAGTTTGGTTAAATCTCTGTAAAGAGAGAGAGAAAAAAAAAAAAAAAAAACTGAGACGGGAAAAGAATAGAACCGGTCCCTGAGGAACTGATGGGGACTCACTAAATGTATTTTTGTTACAAGAAGGGGATTGTGTCGTGTATCCCGGAGACTCTCTGAAGTATGAGTTCTATGAAAAACCCTTAACCCCGCCTCCAGAGAAAGAAGACATTGAAGAAGGACGACACGTACCCGTATCCGGACGGATTATCTCGTCTTCAGAGAGAGATGGACTAGATTCAACCCCAAAAGGTGTAGACTTTGGTCGAAGATGGGAACATCATTGTCGTTAAATCAACCGGGGAGAGTCTCTACTCTATCTGTTCCCGGTTTGTCCTCTGGATTGTCCTACCAGTAGAGACCAGGGACCTTTGTCTTCCGTTGTAAACCCCACTCCCAACGTCCGAAACACTGGGGGAAGACTACCCAACCACCACTCCGTTGTCTCGACACGAGGTCCTTAGAACACAAGTCAGACTTCAATGGTAGAAGGTGGACCCACCTCCGAGTTTCTGTAACAATACGTATAAAGAAACTCATCCTTGGTCCTGAGACAGACCTTCGACATGGTTGGAAACTAACGAAGACAAAAACATAGGGGAGGGAAGGGACTAATCGTTAACAAACTTAGGTACGAAACCTTAAGTCCCTTCCGGTTCCTCCGACTTGTTTCAGATATAGGATGTCTATTCTTTACCTCTTGTGTCTTGTCTAGACGTGAGGTCTCGGGGTGTCTCAGGGCGAGTCAAAATTAAAATCCCTTTATCCGTTGATACTGACACTATTGAAGGACAGTTTTACCCCGTATCCTGACGGGGTCGAACCTCATGTCTGTCACTTAACCTTCATAAAGACTCAATGTTCAAAATCTAGACTCAGAACATACTAATTTTAGGGTTAGAGTAAATAAAAATCTTCTTATCCAGACTTTGGGTCAGACCTGGACCGTGAAGTCCCTCTGAACATCGGTACATCGGTCAACGGATCAAAATATTTTTCATTCCAATGATCGAAGGTCGTCTGTAACAAAACTTTTACCACCGTAGGTTCGGACTGTACTGAGTCTTTTGAGTTCCCAAATCGTTATGTTCCATATTAGACTTTCATTTGGGTATCGTAGTAGATCAATGAAGGGTCCTATAGACTTGGTATCGATGAGATAAAATGGAAAATTAACATTTGAAAAGGAATTATCGGTTTCGTCTAAAACGGCAATTACTGCAGTCACAAAGAGATCCACACTCTTCTACGTTCTTAACCCTGAGTATTTTAGAAAAGGACTTTTCTAAATTGATAGACTTCCGGACAAGACGGTCAAAAAGGGTCTCGTGTCTCACGGAGTAAGGACTAAAAGTGGGACTTGAGGAAAGTCCCCGTAACTTGCAGTCGTCAAAATCGTCGGTACTAAATTAGAAACATCTACGTCTACCGCTCACAGTCAGAAGTCAACCGTCTCGGGGAAAAACGAGTATTTGAACTGGTACTAATACTCCCCGGTCAAGTACTGGTAAAATAGGACACCACGACTCTCACAGGTAAGAGTCCAATTGTCCGGTGAGTTACACGACAATGACCTGATCCGGTATTTTGTCATAGATTTTAAGAGACCTGGTGGACAGAACAATCGAAAAACCAGGTCCTTTTATAAGGAAGAACAACGAAGAACGGTATAGATCTCAATGTGACAATGGTAGTAACTAGAGTATACCCTGATATATAATAAGATAATCTCCGGAGTGTGTGTATGTCACATTCTTTGTTGTTAAAACATTTTGTCCACTTTATGTTTATTGTATCGGTCGTCATAATCATTTCAGTGTTCATTCTGAATACAATTCTTGAAGGCAATCTACATCGGGTCCTATAGAAGTCCAATAGACTGAATCAGACGGGACATCTTTGAAATAGAAGGTCCCTTTAATATATAACCGTGGTAGATATTCCGTGTCTCGGGTCAAAAGATCACAATGATCTGACTAATAGAAATCATACTAAATTAAAAAAAAATTCATTTAAAAGAGTTCCGGTTGGTCAATCTCAGACCATTATCTCTTTAAATGGTTCCATTGGGTCTTGCTCTGTGTCCAATAACCGGTGTTTGGGTTATTGACGTAACTAAAAATTTTGATCGTATCCTAGTCCGGATACTATCTTTTCGTAAACTGAATATACGTTTCCAGATTCTTCAGTTCTTTTGTATTTACTAGTATGCTTAGTACAGGTCGTAGAGCCCCTTCGACAGAGGGAGACTACAGCAGCAGAAGAGTAGGACCACATCACATCAAAGAGGACTATTTTTTTCGGGAAGGTAGGTACAACCTCTGTCAGGGAATTTAATACAGAAAAAGGTCAGGACCAACGTCCAGTACTCCGTAGACTAGAAGTAGTTTTCTATCTAATGACTCTATTCGAAGTCTTTGTTTGAATACCACAAAAAGTTCTTAAGTTAATTTAAAATGTAATTGTAGTGTATTGTCGTTTCTTAATAGGTTCTCTACTCAGAATGATCTACGTCTGGAGGTAATTGTTTGACCATAAATTGTAAAACTTTATAGAAAAAGAGGAATTTCAATGGGAATAAAAATAATTTATATTGGTTTAATTCCAATCAAATAAACGTTTTATCCAGACAAGAGTGACTAAAACCAGACTACTAAAAATATTGGTATTAACTAATATCCGAAAAATAAAACGACTTTGTAAATATCTCAGAGTCTGACTTGCAAATTTTATTTTGTCCCGACCCTTTGAGTGTTGTTTCCGAATAGTGTCTAAAACGAATTGTTTAGATCCACTTAAGAAGGGAAAAATTCCAGAGTTTTTAAAGAACTCTAAAAACAAAGGTACTCTATTGGAAGGATTGAGTAAACTATTTGAATGACCTTTGGATCCTTGAAGGTTAAAAAACCTCCTCAGTCTATCTTTTATATTAACAAAACAAATGTTGCAAATTAAAATGGTTTCATAACAGTATTAATCAAACTCTCCTTCTAAAGGGGATGAGGGACTTTTGTATTCTAAGTTTGGGTATTAAAAAGTCTATCTTTGGTATTTTCAATATTCGTATAAGTGACCAAGTAAGTCAGGAAAGCGATTGAAAACACTTCAGTAGTCCAAAAGGCAATTTTATAGTCCTGTATAGTCTTACAATTTTTGAGGTAAATTAAAAATCCTATAGACATAATCATTAAAATGGTATGTAATATTGGACTCACCTAAATAATGAGTAGACTATTAGAAAAGGTACATTAAATTGGTTGGTTTAGTCGTGTCAAATTATAGAGAGAAACCCTACAAGGTCCCCGGGAGACTTTGTAGGGGTTTAATCGATCTCTAGTTTTCTTGAAGTTTTCTCAATATAAATCCTTCAAAATAATTTCTCTAGTTAATTTTCCCAAATCTTGTAAACCAGTCTAAAATTCAATGCGGTTAGACCTCTCTGATAAAATCTGCCTGTAAAAATTTGTTATTAATAAGAATTGTCTCAAATATATTTTCAAGTATAGAGTAAATGTAAAAAATCAAAAAAAAAAAATGAACTCCATTAAAAGAACAACTGTTTGAAAATTGTCTATATTATAAATTGAGTATAATTTGGATCCATGTTACTTTTATAAAATGAAATGCAATTCATGAGAATCTGTACAGATATAATTTATCCAGTTGTTTGTTTGTAATTATAGTCCATAAATTGTGACTTATAAAGGGTCAAGTGTATTTGGACCTTAAATAACAAATTAAATCTTAATGAACTAAACATTCACGAATGGAAAAAAATTCGGTTTATTTATCTCGAGTATATGTTTTTATAATGGTTCTGTATAAATCTGTCTGTGTCACATTCTAGATCGAAGTTAAAAAAAAAAAAAAAAAAAAAAGGAGTCACAGTCCTCAATCTCTACCAGATCTATTCACAAGGACTCTCGGGACCCGTGTCCCTTTCTTTTAGTTCAAAATTGTTTTACCGCGGTCAAGATTTGGTGTACAAACGGTCTGTTTCGTTTTAAAGGAAAAGGTCCCCTAGAAGAGCTGGGTCCCTAGCTTGGGTCCAGAGGGTATAACGTCCGTCTACGAAATTGGAGCCGAGGTGGTCTCTTCGGTAATTTATGTTTTTATGTCAGAGAGTCTTTTGGAGGATATCTCTGTGTCTTGAAGTCTAGGTTCATGGTTGTAGTTTCTAAAGTTCCTTCCTTTCCTTCGGTCCAACTTCTTCTTCCCTCTCCTCCGTCCTCTCCCCCCCGTTTTCCGCACCGGAATGTCTACAGAAGACGGTGGATGTCTATGGGTCCGTAATGCCCTGAAAAGGGACCCGGAGGTCTCTTCCCTCCTGACCTTGAGCCGGGATGGTCTTTAGTCTTGGTCTTAAACTCAAGAGACGGTTCTCCTCCACTAGTCAGAGGTTAGGAGTCGAGTCCGACTCCCGGGAAGCTGGTCTAAGGACGTAGGTCCTGACCCCCTGATCTTTTTGTCTCTTCCTATCCTTCCCAATTCTTCTCCTTTCTCTCTCCCTTCCCCTCTCTCCAGTTATTTCATAGAACAAGGAATGCCCAGCCCCGTAAGACCAGTCAACAGACGCAGTCCTCCTCTAGTCCCTGTTTTCCCAGGGTCAACGCCGGTGACCCAGACCAGGTAACCGTCCGTTCGACCGGGGACTCATGGGGTTCACGAGTCCTACAGTCAGAGCAGCTTCTTTTCAGCGGTAAACAACTTCTTTCTCCCTGGGGAAGGTCCCGGGTTTTGACCCGAGAACAGATTGTGAGCCTTTACTTAACAGGCTCCTCTGTCTACACGACTGTTTCCCTTGAACCAGTCCCACAGGCTAAGCACCAGTCTTTTACTATAGAGCCTGAGTCACATGTCAAGGGTTCAGTCTCCACGGAAGACTCCCGGTCGGATGCACCTTCCAGCCGGTAAGACACGACGTTTTTCACTAATTAAATAAGGAAAATTAAAGATGTGACTCCAGTACTCGCGTGTAGAACTGGAGGAATTTTAATAGTCATTGGTTCCTATCTCCACACCCCGATCTTACCGCAACGGGGTAGCAGGGACCTAGTCAGTCTACAACCATTTAATTGTACCTGTTATGCTTGTCGGTGTGTTTGTCTGTCTCTCTGTCCTCTTTATGTGGAGGCCCTTAGGCCTCCATTTTGGCTTACTGCTGCCGGAGGTCGGTAAGTCGCCCTCACTGGGCGATAGCAGATGTCTCTTGTCCCCGTGAGGCAGGGAGGTGCGGCCCCAGTCCCTGCAGAGGGTTGTTGGGGGTGACTACTGAAAGGCCACGTAGGTGGACTCAGCATATGACCAGAGTCTATGGTCCGGGATGGTCCTCACTTTTCTTTCTGTCTTTTTTCGAATGGTCGACGTCTACTGAGAGGCCTAGCCAGAAGGGCACCTCGGACACCCTCTAGGGCCTGCTCGGGGGTTTACAATACGGGTTCAGCGCTTTAGAGGGTTACGGGTGGTCCCTCGGCTATAGGTTACGTTTTCGTTCTCTCAAAAATAATGGTTCGAGCTCGACCCCGAGGGTGGCTATGGCTGCGTCGTCGATATCCCTCCTCGGGACTCGAGACCCAATGTAACCAACATATCCCATAATAGGGTGCTTTTTAAGTTTTTTGCCCTCAGAGGTCCAGACTAACCAGTGGAAGACCACTTCCAATCCACAACTCAAGACTAACTAAGAGGAAAGGGCCCGAACTGAGTTTAAAGGGTCCGACCGGTTCCCAAGACTAACCAAGCGTCCACCACCCCACTCCAGTCCCCTAAAGGTTTCCGAGAAAAGGCCCTTGGAATGTTTTACCTCATCGAATCCAGGAAGTCTTCTTAACTACGAAAACTTGAATGCCACGACCTCTTCTGAGAACTCTCCGAGAACCTGTCGTTCCTACATTTTGGATTTCCTTTAGTCGGGACGTATAAGTAACCTTCCTGACTACGACTTCGACCTTGAGGTCATGAGACCGTTGGACTACACTTCTCAACTGAGTGACCTTTTCTGGGACTACGACCCTTTCTAACTTTCACCCTCTGCCCCTGTTGTCTCCTATTCTACCATGCTACCGTAGTGGCTGAGTTACCTGTACTCAAACTCATTTGAGGTCCTCAACGACTACCTGTCCTTCCGGATCGTACGACCAGAGTTTCTCAACCTGTACTGACTCGTTGACTTGACTTGACTTGACTTAACTTCCTGAAACGTAGGAAATGATTCTAATAGTGGCCCCTCCCGAAATGTATACATGTAAAGTGAATTTATAAAGAAAAATAAAAAAGAGATTCTCTTTTTTTAAGTCCTTTATTTTAGGATCAAATGTGTATAGAAAACAGTAAGTTTTAGATTTGTGAATTGACTTAGATTCCCACTTTTTTTTCACGTAAGACCTTCGAAGTGAAAGATGGTCAATCTTTGTCAACAAAGAGTCGGGAGTTTGTAACAGTTATTACATATAAAAGTATTACGTTCTAAAATTTTTCATTATGTACATATAGTTTTGTAATTCTGTTATAGAGAAAGGTTGATAGAGTAAGGGTAAGATAAGGAACTCCCACTATTTGTACGAAGAATACATTTACTTAATATTATACATGTTATAAGACGTGGAACCAAAAGAAAAAAGTGAATTTTTACTGTAAGGTAGTGGTTTAAGAGACTATAATATTTTGTACAGTGTTACTAGATAGAAATAAGACGTACGGAGAATTGAGTGTTTACGTTTAAAATCGAGTCTAAAATTTTGTATACAAGATGAAAAGGGAATAAGTCAGAACCCTCTAAGATGTAACGATCCTTACCAGTCCTTCTAGGGGACCTCTTCCTTTACCGTTGAGTGAGGTCATAAGAACGGACCCTTTAGGGTCCCTGTCTCCTCAGACACCCTGATGTCAGGAACCCGAAGTTTTCTCAGCCTGTCCGGAATCATTGTCGTCGTCGTAAAGTCCAACAGGAGTCTCTATCAAAGAGTCAGTCATCAATATAAAACCACACAGGTACCCTTTACTACTCGAGTCCTAGGTGTTAGAGATATAGAACTAGGTCGTCCTAAAAAAGAATGACGATTCAAAAATTTTTAAGAAACATATAACATATATGTTAAATGATTAGTCTATATGAACGTTTATAAAAAAAGGGTCTTAAACCAAACAAAAGAGTTAGAGAATTGTCATAGAAAGTGTCTCGTTTTCGAAAAATTTTTCAAAAAGATTAATTAATTTTGAAAAAGGAAAGTAATAGTATGGAAACCACAACAGTTATTAGATAAGATGGAAAATTGATTCAATGAGTATATATAAGAAATATTAAAAAATTTTAATACTAAATATACCTTTACAGAACTACCTTATGATAAAACATGATTCTCTGTTTTTAAAGTCCTAAATGAGACGATAACTTATACTCCTAAATACAGAATATGGTTAAACACATTAAAGGGTTATAATATAAACTTATAATGTAAAGAAATAAGAAAGATTAAACATGAAGACACTAAAATAGTGTCCGTACAACTTGAAAAAGTAATTATATCAAGACAAAGAGTGTAAACTTGACTTAAGAAAAAGTGTAGTTTAGATAAGATGTCAAAAAGTAAAAAAGTAAAATAATAATATGTTACAGAGTGATAAGTAATTTTAAAAGTAAAATTACTGGTAGACTCACTTACACATATATGTATATTGGTGAAATGTTTTATCAACCGTAGTGAAACATTGATACTTATTATATGGGATCCTTGACTCGATAACCGAAGGGACTATCCAGTCAACCATTTCTTAGGTGGACGTTAAGTCCTCTGAGAACAAACTAGGGACCCAACCCTTCTAGGGGACCTCTTCCCTTTCCGATAGGTAAGGTCATAAGACCGGACCCTTCAAAGTACCGGATATGTCAGGTACCCCAGTGTTTGTCAACCTGTACAGACTCACTGAAAGTTAGTGAGGGAGTGTTCGTTAAACTTTTACGTTAAATTTTTTGAACCTATTCTGACGAGATCTGTCATAAAATATCATTTTTTTATTTTATTTTTGTATCCTTCTTTTACCACAAAGATAACCATCATGTTACCCTTTTACTGGTACTTTTTATTTACTTGATCTTGATATACATAGTTGTTACAACTGTCATTTATATAATGAACCTCATTCTTTCCTTAGATCAAAGCCTCTTTACGTGTTTGATACAAAGATCAATAGAGTTCTAGTTTTCGTCTCATTCAATAGTTTTGACAAATCCTTATTTAAGATTATGTCGTGTTATAAATTATACGTTTTGTTAATAATTATCTTTTTAATACTCACCAATTGGAAACCTTCTTTTGTTTACTATTTGAACATCTCCCTGTAAGTCTTGATAAGTTTCAATGACCAAAAAAGAAACCCATCCTCCAAAAAAGTAGTCATGAATCGTCACGTATACAATTCAGATGTATACACGTAAGGTATACGATTACATATATACACGTATAAATATAAATGGAAATCCACTTCTCCCCGTCTACCCTCGACTTTGTGTATTGAAATAGAATCCTCCATAAACAGAAATCTTTACAATTTATAATAGACCTCGATATACAACCAACATACGAGTCGTCGACGACTTTACGTCTCGAACGAAAAATGTTTATAACGAAGTGACGGAAGACAAGTTAAAATCATAGTAAAGGATTATAGAGTCGAAATTAACTGATATCAGAGGGACAATCAACTCTTTTACCTTTTCCAGGTTCGAATAATTTAGTTATATGAATTAAATTATCAGTTAAATTTTAGTGGAAAATTTCACTGTTACCGAGATGTATGAAGAAACCTCTATTTAAATATAGAACTACTCTAAAAATAAGTTTCTATTAAGATATAGAACGATGTATTTTATTTTACATAAGAATCATCGATTCTTACCAAATATTATTGGATCCGAAAACGATACATATTTTGTATGTAGATTTAATGAAATTTTCCACACGGTGACTTGAATACTTTTTTTATTTTATTTTATTTTATCACGGTGTAAAATGGTTTTGGTCAAAGACTGACGGAAAGACATTTTTGACAGAGATACATTACAAGTTTTGCTTAATTGGATCGACATGTTAAGAGGTGAGTTCCCGTAGATGCTAATATATCTATTCATTTTTATTGTGTGTATACTATTTGTTCGTGTGTTCATTTAATCACTTCTATTATAACACTCTCTACTCGTTCCCTGTTATGTCTTTAAGCACAAAGTACTAGTTTTTCTTCAGAAAAGAAAACTAGTCATAAACATCTTTTTTTTTAGTAAAAATAAGTAAATGTATTTTAAGTAAAACAAGTAAATGTGACAAGAAGGGATAAGGTTTGACTTTATCTCAGTAAGATAAAATGTATAAAAAACAGACATAATAGAGAAAAATCGACGACAAGTCAGAATGAGACCATCCGTCAAATAAATAGTAGGAAGAAAAGGATTGTTCAATTAAAATAAGAAAAAAAAAAAAATTCTTCAAGATAAAATAAAAATAGGAAATCAGACTACTAGATTTAATACCAGAAGTGAATATTCGTCACCGAACAGACTTCAGAGTTAACTTACAAATTTCGTGAAGATAGAGAACGACTGAGTCTTGAGATTATATATCAAGGCATTAAGAAGAGGTGAAGATAAGTTGAAGATCGAACGTTGTCAGTGAGAAACTTCGGTGTTTCTTAAAGGTGACTAATAAATATTTGGTCAGAAAACTGTTCTTAGTCGTCCCTTTGGTCATCCGTAAATTTAAAAACAAAGGGTAGACACGTCAAAGGAATAAAGATCCCGGTACTGTATGTATGAGGACCCTTGAACATCACCCTATGATTGTATATTGGACGACGGTGATTCAGTGAAGTCAGTACCGGTTGAGACACGTTTGGGTATCTACCGTCGGGTGGTCCGAGGGGGTAGGCACCCTAAGAGGTCTATTCCTGTGACCTCACCTAACGGTAAAGGAAGAGGTTGAATGTATATTCCCACTCACGTATAACCTGTCTACATAAGTACAATTCTTTTCTGTACTTTTATGGGATTTAAGAGTGGTGATTTACTTGAACTCCGAAACATGTGTTTCTTTAACTTCCGATTTTACCGTTTCGAAATCTGAGTATGATCTTTTACTGATTTCCCAACGTTTTAAATCCTTCAATCTTCTTTAAATAGTTTCTATTTACCAATTTAAACCTAATCTTCTCTTTCTGATAAGTTGAACCGATCGACAATTTCTATACAAGGTTGTGTGTGTGTGTGTCTAGAGAAACTTTCCGACTTTCTGTACGACCTCGTCTTTTCCTTTATAGACAGAATCGACCGGTGATTCAATTGTCTTATCTTTGAAGTGAACTGACTTTGTAATTTCTTACGTCCAAACTACCTTAAGCAAGTCTTTTCCATGATCTGTTTGACTCAATTATTGATGTCATTGTTGATTTTGTCTTTATTGTTTTGTATCCTACCTTAGACAAAAGGTCTCAGTAGTCTAATATAATATATTTTAAAGTTCACGAGTAATTTTTAACTCTGTATTTTCTTTAATCTTTCATACCGGGTATGTCTTTTCTATCGTCTATTTTTTTTTTCAATAACTCCTATGTCGAATACGAATAATCCGTTTATAATGTTTTAGTTGGTGAATTTTAAAAAAAGTTACTATATTTTCTTTTGTACGAATTTATTGATGTACTTTCATATGTTTAATACAGAGTGATTTCTATCTTATAACCATTTCTTTATCTTTAGTATCTTTTTATTTTTAGTACCTCAGTCTTTCATATTATGTTACGAATTCCATTTTTTAAGTCTTTCCGAGTTCTCTAATAAAATCGACCGTCTTTTTACGTAACCGATTCAATTCTCTCTCCTTGACTCTACCAGGTTATATACCTTGTCTTTAAAATTTTTATCTCCTTTCTCTTATCGGAAAAGTTGTTTACCACGACTCTATTGACCTATAGGTGTCCCTTTTCTTATGTTGACCTGAGAATAGTCCGCTGTATATGTTTTAATTGATTTTAATCTAGTTTATAAAGTTACATTCTTCAGTTTTAAATTTTTTTTTTAACATATTTAGAAGAAACCTAATCCGTTACTAAAAAAATCTATACTATGAAATTCATGTTCATTGTTCTCAATTTGACCTGAAGTAACTTTAATTTTTGAAACATGAAGTTCACCGAGATAGATTTTCACTTTTCTTTTGGATGTCTTTCTTTACACACACACATATATATATATTATATACTCATTGGATATACCTTTCTTAGATATTGGATCTTATATAAAAATTTTTGTGAAATTTTTGAGGTTCTTTTTATGAACGTTTAGTTTAGATTGTTATCTAAATTTTCTAGCATGTGGTACTATTTCACCCCAAATAAGGTACCTACGTTCCTAAAGAGTTTAGTTAGGTATACTATATGATGTTTAACTCCTTATTTCACTAAAGTTGTCTACGTCTTTTTCGAAATTATTTTACACACTTGACATAGTCGTAAACAAATTACAACTATTCTTGGGAGGTCTTTCACTCGTATCTCCTTGTATGGAGTCGTATTGTTTTGGTATATACTGTTTGGTGACTATTGTAGTATGAGTTAACACTTGTCGATTTGCGTAAAAAAGGATTCCAGTCGTTGTTCTGTTCCTACGGGTAAGAACGGTGAAAATAAGTTGTATCAAAAACTTTAGAATCGGTATAGTTAGTCCCTTCTCTTTATTTTTATTTTCCATAGGTTAACCTTTCCTTCTTCATTTTCACAGTGACAAATGTCTAACGAACGATGATATTTATCTTTTAAGATTTTTCCGGTGGTCTTTTGATAATCTCGAGTAATTACGTAAACCATTTCAACGTCCTATGTTTTAATTGTGTGTGTTTATACAACGTAAAGATATGTGATTGTTACTTCATAGTCTTCTCTTTAATCCCTTGTTAGGGTAAATATTAACGTAGTTTTTCTTATTTTATAGATTCTTATCTGTATGGATTCCCACGTTTAATGAACTTAAGGTTTTCGATATTGAAAGAATACTTCATTTGACTTTTGCTGTGTTTGTTTACCTTTTTATATATAAGAACCTAACCTTCTTAGTTATAACACTTTAACAGGTATGATAAGTTTCGTTAGATGTCTAAGTTACGTTAAGGATAGTTTTGTGGTTACCCTAGGTCTCTCTACTATACCCCACCCTCCACCCTCTCCCCAAGTACAAACCTTTGAGTACATGTGAACGCCGCCTAAGTACAGTTACATACCGTTTTGGTTGTGTCATAACATTTCATTTTATTCATTTTTATTTTTAAATTTAATTTTTTTTCGTGGTTACCCTAAAAAGTATCTTGATCTTCATTTTTAATAATTTGAGTATACACTTGTACTTTTTGGGATTTCTCGGTTTTGTAAGAACTCTTTCCTATTACGTTGACCTCCTTAATTCAAGGGACCGGAGTCTAATAGAATGTTTCGATTTTATTGGTTTTGTCACTCCATGACTGTGTTTTTATCTCTGTATCTAGTTGTATTGTTCTGGTTCTCGGGTCTTTATTTATGCAAGTGAACACCAGTCAATTAGATGTTGTTTCCCTTGTTCTTATATGTTACCTCTTCTCTCAGAAGCTACTTATTACGATCCTTTTGATCTATCGATGTACATTTTATTACTTTAATGTTGTAAGAGATTATGGTAAATCTTTTTTATTTGAGTTTTACCTAATTTTTTGATTTGTATTCTGGTCTAACATATTTTGAGGATTCCCTTTTGTATCCGTCTTGTATGAAACTGTATTTAGTGTAATTATCGATAAAACCAGGTAGATGTTTTCATTTCTTTTATTTTTGTTATTGTTTATTTACTTTGGATTAATTTGAATTTTCCAAAAACCTATCGTTTCCCTTGGTATTTGTTTTTCCGTTGGATGACTTACCTTTTTTTTTCTTTTTTTTTGGTTTTTTGAACGTTTACTATATTGATTATCTCCGAATTATAGGTTGTAAATATTCGTCGAGTCTGTTAAGTTATAAAATTTTTAGATTAATTTTTAACCCATTTAATTGACTTATCTGTAAAAAGGTTTCTCCTTTACGTCTACCGGTTGTCCGTGTACTTTTGTTCGAGTGGTATTGATTAAAAGTCCCTTTACGTTTAGTTTTGGTGTTGCTCTATATTTCAGTGTGTACAGTCTTACCAACAGTAATTTTTCTTGTGTCATTTTTAACGACTGTTCCTACACATCTTTTCCCTTGGGAACATGTAATTACCGCCCTTTTATTTAACGCAATCGGTGACGTCTTTTACCATATTTTAAAAGAGTTTTTGGATTGTCTTGATGGTATACTACGTCGTTAAGATGAGGACTCATATATACGTTTTTTTTGTTTTTTTTGTATTTGTGATATGGAGGTGGAGTTACAAGTATCGTCGTAATAAGTCTTAACGGTTCTTTTCCATTATTGAATTCGTAGGAACTGTTATTTACTTCTTCTGCAACCACATGTATATGTCACCTTATTATTAGTCGGTATTTTTCTTAATTTAAGACTGTGAACGTCGTTACCTACCTAAACCTCCCGTAATACGATTCCCTTTATTCATTCTCTTTCTTTTTATGATATACAATAGTGAATGACACTTTAAAATTTTTATGTTCTTTGATTACTTATATTGTTTTTTCTTTGTCAGTGTCTCTGTCTCTTGTTTGATCACCAATGGTCACCTCTCTGTGTCCCTCACCCCTTCACCTTTCCTTGTTTGATAAACCATATTCTATCCGAGTCCTACATAACATGTTGTGTCCCTTATATCGGTCATAAAACAGTATTGACGTTTACCTTTCATTGGAAATTTTTAACTCATTTAAAAATTTTTTACAATTTATGAGTATTAAGTTGGTATGTACTGTTTTTCGGGTTAAATTTTTCCCTCGTTACCCTTTATACTCGTTTCTAAAAATTAGTTTAAAAAAGGTCTCTTGTGCATATTTATAGGACATTCTTCTTCTTTTCTACAAGTTATAGTAATCAGTGAGGCCTTTATGTTTAGTTTTGGTGTTACTTTATAGTGAAGCGTGGGTGATCCTACAGATACTAGTTTTTCTGTCTTTTACTTTTCATACTCTTACCCACTGTTCTTTCATCTTGAAAGTATCTAACTGTCGTTCCACCATTTTCCTATGTCGACGAAACTTTTTACCAACCGTTTATGTGGTTTTAATTTGTAAGTTGATTGTGTAGTAGGTCGTTAGGAAGAGGATCTACTTATACTTTCTCCTAACTTTTGTGTCTAGGTACATTTTAATCATATACCTACAAGTGTTGTAGTAATAAATTTTTAGGTTTTGTACCTATATTAGATGTACAAATAGTTATCAATTTTAAACCATAACTATTCATTTACCTTACATAGTAATTTATTACTTCGTAACTAGGTCCGATATTATATAGTTTCCAAATTCTTAAGTCCGTGTCTACAGTATATAATATACTTGCTTTAACACATTTTCTAAGTCTTGTCCGTTTAGGTATCTCTGTCTTTCATTCAATCATCAACGGTTCCAGATCCTCTTACTTTTTCAACAGATTTTCGAGTTGTAAGTCTTTTGATTCTAGCACCGTGGACCAGGGTAGTGAAGTACAGTTTATCTACCCCTTTGTCACCTTTGTCACAGTCTGAAATAAAAAAAACCCAAGGTTAGTGACGTCTACCACTAACGTCAGTACTTTAGTTTTCCGGAAATGAGGAACCTTCCTTTCAATACTGGTTGTATCTGTCGTATAATTTTTGTCTCTGTAATGAAACAATTGTTTCCAGGTAGATCAGTTCCGATACCAAAAAGGTCATGAGTACATACCTACAGTCTCAACCTGATATTTTTTCGACTCCCCTCTTCTTAACTACGAAAATTTGACACCACAACCTCTTCTGAGAACTGTCAGGGAATCTACCGTTCCTCTAGATTCAGGTAAGATTCTCTTTAGTCACGACCCACAAGAAACCTTCCTGACTACAACTTCGACTTTGGGGTTATGAAACCGGTGGACTACGCTTTTCGACTGAGTAAACTTTTCTGGGACTACGACACTTTCTAACTCCCGTCCTCTTCCCTTACTATCTCCTACTCTATCAACCTACTGTGGTGGCTAAGTTACCTGTACTCAAACCCACTTGAGACCCTTAACTACTGCCTGTCCCTCCGGACCGTACGGACCCCAAGTACCCCAGCGTTTCTCAGCCTGTACTGACTCACTGAGTTGACTTGACTCTACTTGACTTCCCGATCTCCTTTCTTTTGACCTTCCACTGACGACTACCCATGTCCCTAAGAAAAATCTCACTATTATCACGACATACTAATATATTATCAATACATACGTGTAAACCATTTATATGATTTTGGGTGACTTAAAATGTGGAATTTTCTCACTTAAAATATTATCCATTTATTGTAGAGACTTCGTTTATTAATTTCAAAATTTTTCCTAGTAGTTAGTATAAGAAAATTTAGACTCAAGTAAAAGATCGTTATTTACATGAGGTTACTTGTGGACTTGAGTCGGAGACTTCGTCCTTGTTTCTTTTGTTTTAACGAAATTCTCTGAATCCATTTTCTCAATTACTTTTGTCCTTACGGCAAAACAAAAAACAAAGAAAAAAAAAAAAAAATTCATCTAATTCTTTTTCTCTACATATGAGTGTAAATTTTCTTTTTCTATTGATATTTTATGTGAAATTAAGGAGTACCACAGTTTCCTAGGGTTTCTAAGGAAATAGGATTGACAGAATTGTCCCTCTCTTTTTCTTTAAATTCCTTGTTAGAGTCGGTCATCTTTGTGAACTGAGATTTACTCACTAATTCCGAGACGTCCTGTGAAGGACTTACCTTAATTATCTGACTACCTATTTGTGTGTAAATTAAAAACAAGAACAGATTTATGTGTGTAATAAAGTCGTTTAGACTTTGGTCACATTTTTTTTTTTTTTTTTCATTCTTATGACGTTTAAAAAAAAAATTTCAGTTTCATCTTTTACGAAGAATACGAGAATATTTAACGTATGTCATCTCTTATTAAGTGTACCATTGATCATCTGTCACTGGTAATCAAGAGAATGGTACGTTATCCTTGTGTGTTGTTAAATCCCTTATCAGTCGTAAATTCACTCTAAGTCAAAATTTTTTTTATTTGTATAAAGAATAGTCATTCTCCGATTAGGTTCTTAGATGTATTTACATCAAACATCTATGTAGACTGAAAGTAATTTTCTATGTAATATAAATCTAAAATTACTTAGTCAAGTCAAGTCAAGTTAAGTCAAGTAAAGTCAGCGAGTCAGCACAGACTGAGACGCTGGGGTACTTAGTGTCGTGCGGTCCGGAGGGACAGGTAGTGGTTGAGGGCCTCAAGTGAGTCTGTGTTTATGACACCATATTATGTACCAATTTTTTATGAAAAGGAAGGAAACTCTTATAAAACGAAGTTCCTCGGACTTAATAAATTATTATATACTCTTTATTTCATTGTGTTTTATGTGTATATACACGTACGTGTATACGTAGGAGTCGTGCTTGATTTGTACACATATCCATCTCATATTTTAATAAGTATGAGACACCTTTACTTACGTTAGTCAAGTCAAGGCAAGTCAGAAAGTCAGCACAGGTTGAGAAACACTGGGGTACTTAGCGTCGTGCGGTCCGGAGGGACAGGTAGTGGTAGAGGGCCTCAAGTGAGTCTGAGTGAGTAGATCAGGCACTACGGTAGGTCGGTAGAGTAGGAGTCAGCAGGGGAAGAGGAGGACGGGGGTTAGGGAGGGTCGTAGTCTCAGAAAAGGTTACTCAGTTGAGAAGCGTACTCCACCGGTTTCATGACCTCGAAGTCGAAATCGTAGTAAGGAAGGTTTCTTTAGGGTCCCAACTAGAGGAAGTCTTACCTGATCAACCTAGAGGAACGTCAAATTCCCTGAGAGTTCTCAGAAGAGGTTGTGGTGTCAAGTTTTCGTAGTTAAGAAGCCACGAGTCGGAAGAAGTGTCAGGTTGAGAGTGTAGGTATGTACTGGTGTCCTTTTTGGTATCGGAATTGATCTGCCTGGAATCAGTCGTTTCATGATGAAGTTTTATTTTCCCATGAAGATTCAGTAAAAAAATTTTTGTAGTAATTGATACACAGTTTGTGAATTTGAAGCGATTAAGAGAGAAAAAAAAATTAAAAATAAAAATGAAATAAAATGAAATGTTACGACATAACCAAAAATGGTATGTAACTGTACTTAGGTGGTGTCCACATGTACTCAAGGGTCAGGACTTGGGGGGAGGGTGGAGGGTGGGGTATAGTAGAGAGACCTAGTAGGGGTACGTGGTCGGGGTTCGTAGGAACATAGGACATAGCTTTTATCTGACCGAGAAGTAAAGAACGTACTATCATATGTACAAAGTTACAGTAAGAGACTTTAGTAGGGTGGGAGAGGGAGAGGGAGTCTCAGGTTTTCAGGCAAGATATGTAGACACAGAGAAAACGACAGAGCGTATGTCCCAATAGTAATGGTAGAAACATTGAAGAGGATTAAGAGAAAACTATACTTACTATGAAAACTCATGAGTCGATCCAAGTTTCAACAAAACGTTTTACAAGGTTACTCTTTATCGCGTCTACAAATTACGGTTCCTAGTACTTACTGAACTCAATGATTATTAAACTCTTCCGTTCTTTTGTATTAAGTATATAAGTCTCACCATATCATAAATATTTTTAATTTTTATTTACTTGTTTTAAACTAAATGTTTAAAGTAATTAAGTTTACATTTTAGAATGATGATTCTCTGATATATAATAACTTAAATAATAAGAACTATAAAGGTAATTTAACTATGATTTCTGTCGTGTATTTTGTATTAAAAATATGTTTTCTCTAAATATACACGTTACACTTGTTTTATTTTTGTCATCACATTTAATCACCTTTCTCAAAAATTTTATTATATTATTCTCCTTATAAAGATATTTTATATAGACCTATTAATAAATGGGAAAGTCATACACAAACACAAAAGTATTTGTTGTATCAATAAGACACTGGATTTATAAAGAGGATACTGAATTATTAAAGATCATTTCTCTAAAAAAACGGATTTGACAAAGAAACTTGTTGTTTTTAATTAAAATTCCTCGTATCTTATATAAAGTAAATGAATATAAAACCTATATACAAACTTTTTGTTTGAAAACCTGTAACGATATATACTTTTCATGTCTTTCTATTAAATCAGAAAAGGTTTTACATCAATTTAAACTTTTTTATTACAGAAACGCTATGTACAAAGACACGTTTCAACTAAACCAAAATAGACTAATTGGGTTTTTTACTACAATCTTTGTTTACATATTCCTTTTTTGATTTTTTGTATGAGTGTATCGTTTTATTCCCGTTTCAAATCTCATAATTCCTATTGTTATCTAGGAATATTTCACTTAAAAATTTTATAGTACATACCTACACTCTTAACCTGGTATTTCTTCCGACTCGTGGGTTCTTAACTACAAAAGTTTGACACCACGACCTTTTCTGAGAACTCTCAGGGAACCTGTCGTTCCTCTAGTTTAGTCAGTTAGGATTTCCTTTATTAAAGACTTATAAGTAACCTTTCTGATTGTGACTTCGACTTCAAGGTTATAAAAGCAGTAGACTACGTTTCTCGGTTGGGTGACCTTTTCTGGGACTACGACCCTTACTGACTCCCGTCCTCCTCTTCCGTCGTTGTCTTCTACTCTACCAACGTACCGTAGTGATTAAGTTACTTGTACTCAAACTCGTTTGAGACCCTCTATCGCTTCCTGGTCTTTCGGACTGTACGACGTCAGGTGCCCCAGTGTTTCTCAAGCTGTGCTGACTCGTTGAATTGTTAGTGTTGTTTTAAACGACAATCATCCTATCTGTCTCGTAACCTGAAAACGTATGGATGTGTTACGGATACGTTGTGATCAGTAGATGAGACAGAAATTTATATTTGTAAAGTGAAAGTTCCATTTTAAAGAGTTAGATACCAGGTCTGTGGTATACGTAGTCGGGATTGGACTGTTCAGTCTAGAGACCTAAACCCTGTGATTTCACACATACAAGTAAACGAGAAATAAAGTTGGGTCAATAAGAATACTACTTCATACTCCTTTTCCCTTTCTCCCAGGTCGTAAATGATTAAACCAAATTTACCGTCTGTGTCAAGTAGGAAGTAAAGGGAAATAGGACTTATGACAATGATAAAATTTATCATAATGACGATATAATATCTCATCCTCTGTCTCCAATTCTCTCAAATTTTAATACATTTTGAACATTCTCCTGTACATTCATAAGTTGTAAGATATTCATTAGTCGGATGTCTCCTATAAAGGATGAACTATATATGAATCTCCCTAAAAGTCTCACGTCCGTAGACTTACTTATTGATCTAATCGAAACAGGGTGGTTGACCTTAGTGTGTATTGGTTACTTCAGACAAGTCGAGTCAAGTCAAGCCAACGAGTCAGCACAGGTTGAGAAACACTGGGGTACTTAGCGTTCTGCGGTCAGGAGGGACAGGTAGTGGTTGAGGACCTCAAGTGGGTTTGAGGACCCGTACCTCTGCCACTACAGTAGGTCGTTAGAGTATGAGATAACAGGGGAAGAGGAGGACGGACGTTAGGGAGGGTCGCAGTCCCAGAAAAGGTTACTCAGTCGAGAAGTATACTCCACCGGTTTCATAACTTCAAAATCGAAGTCGTAGTCAGCAAGGTTATTTTTGTGTCCTTACTAGAGGAAATCTTACCTGACCACCCTAGAGGAACGTCAGGTTCCCCGAGAGTTCTCAGAAGAGGTTGTGGTGTCAAGTTTTCGTAGTTAAGAAACCGCGAGTCGAAAGAAGTGTCAGGTTGAGAGTGTAGGTATGTACTGATGACCTTTTTGGTATCGGAACTGATCTACCCGTAAACAACCGTTTCATTACAGAGACGAAAACTCATACGATAGATCCAATCAGTATTGAAAGGAAGGTTCCCCATTCGTAGAAAATTAAAGTACCGACGTTAGTGGTAGACGTCACTAAAACCTCGGCTTTTTTTTTTTTTTTTCAGACTGTGACAAAGGTGACAAAGGGGTAGCTAAAGGGTACTTCACTACCCTGGTCTACGGTATTAGAAAAAAAGACTTACAACTCGAAATTCGGTTGAAAAGTGAGAGGAGAAAGTGTAAGTAGTTCTCGGAAAACTCAAGGAGAAGTTAAAGACGGTATTCCCACCACAGTAGACGCATAGACTCCAATAACTATAAAGAGGGCCGTTAGAACTAAGGTCGAACACGAAGAAGGTCGGGGCACAAAGAGTACTACATGAGATGTATATTCAATTTATTCGTCCCACTGTTATATGTCGGAACTGTATTCCATATTGGATATTCAGTGTATTAGGTGTAGACAGGAGAATTTTTTATGACCAATATATCACTACACTAACAAGAGTAACAATCTTTTAGTCAAAGTCTATATTAAAAGGTCTTTTAATTCTTTGTGTGTTATCACTTTATTTGACATTATAAGATTTTCGTTTCGAAGTCGGTAACAATAGAATACTATTATATCCGTTACGTAAGTCTTTACAATAGATGAAAATTCCATAGATTTATTGTTTAACGTTTTACCGGTGACTTTTTTCAAGATAGATCTCTTCGGTTTACATTATTATCAAATGGACAACTATACACGTATAACTGAATTCTTAAAAAAGAATTGTTGTTATTAAGATATTTGTGTTGAATTTGTAAGATTCTTCGACACATAGACCGAGAGTGACTTCGAGTAGGGATCCCCATAACCTATGTAAAATAATTCTTGTATAATTAATTCTTTCAAATTACAAATTGATATACTTTTTCTAAACCTTTCTGAGACAGTAATGAGACACTTTAAGTGTTTTTATTTTTTAATTATTTCTTAACTTAGCAGAGTTCTATTATTTATTATATCAAAAATTCAAAGAGACAAAATAATTTTTCTTGATTTCTAGAAATAGATACAAGTTTAAGTTATGTAATCTATGTCGATTCTAAATAACCTATCTAAGAAGGACAAGAAAATTATTTTAATAAAGTAGACACGGTTTACATTTTCAAATAAAAGATATGGAAGGAAGGAAATGTTCAAAACAAGAAATTATAAAATTAATTCAGTCGAAACTAAAATTAAGGTAGTTGTTAATTTGTGGACATGATTCATTGAAATCCAACTATGTGACTTGTAAAGGTCTGATCGGTGTATTGAGGATAATTTTAAATACTGAGATGTACGATGAATAGGTACAAGGTCCTAGTTTTAAAGGGGTACCACAAGTTATTGGGAATTTTAAGGGGTAAAGAATAAAACAGTGGTTTACGGTTACTCCTCTAACACGGTGGACGATAGTTCGTCCACTATTTTTCTACTATCTTTTTTTTTATGTCAACTCTTATAAAAGAGTATGTCCCTTAAATTTGGTACAATATCAAAACTTGTATATCCATCATCAATATTTTGTAAGAAAACTACGAACTAATTATATGACTTTAATTATTATTGCATTCTTTGAAGAATGTATAAAGATTCATTGTACTCAAGTGAAACTAAGTTGAAAATCCGTCGA
This sequence comes from Capra ibex, assembly GCA_006410555.1. NCBI lineage: Eukaryota > Metazoa > Chordata > Mammalia > Artiodactyla > Bovidae > Capra > Capra ibex. The sequence goes on from SJYO01004576.1 coordinate 38,117,591, forward strand.
AAACTAAGTTGTAAAAACTTTAATTGTTTCACTTTTTATATTGAGTTTCAGTCGTTGTTTACAGAAAATTATTTGTCGTTTTTCCTCAATACATCGAATAGTTCTAGACAACAATATCTGTTGACCAATAATGTAAAAAAAATTCAACTAAAAAATTTAAAATAATGAACATTCTTTAAAACTATATTACAAACTAATTTTTTAAAGTTATTCTGTTAGAATATAATTCATATCATAAATGATAAAAGTGGATCTCGATGATAAGTGAAGTGACAGGAGATGGAATAATACCACAGAAGGTATAATTCCACTAGTAGGACCCTAGTCAAGGAGGAGACGGGTCGTAGTTTTAGTACGGGACCGAAAGTTCCTCCGACTTTATCTATAAAGAAGTCCGAGACAGAAGTCGTTATCTAGGTAGATCTGGGAGTGGAGACTATCTGTTGAGAGTCTGATGAGACTATTGATTTTATTGGGAGTTTCTTTACACTTGTACTAGTATAAATTATATAATACTTAAGTAAGTATTTTTAAGACATCTGTTTTATAAGAGTTACTCACTTTGAAACAAGGAGTTCTTTCTAAACCGTCACAGACCTCTGTACAAATCTCCAGTATTCACTCTCTTTACGATGACCGGAGATCCTCCATCTTCGGTCTCTACACCAATTTATAGATATTACGTACTCTGTCGAGGGGTGTTGTTAGTAGGTTACATTTTACAGTGGTCAGGGTTCCAATTCTTTGGATAATAATTTGGTCTATAATTTTACTAGTAAAGATTTTGATAGGTCTTGTCTTATATCTTATACACATAGTATATATTCTTAGTCAAGTCAAGTCAGTTAGTCAGTACAGGCTGAGAAACGCTGGGGTACTAGACGTCGTGCGGTCCGGAGGGACAGGTAGTGGTTGAGGGTCTCAAGTGAGTCTGAGTGGAGGTAGCTCAGGTACTACGGTAGGTCGATAGAGTAGGAGACAGCAGGGGAAATGGTCGACGGGGGTTAGGGAGGGTCGTAGTCTCAGAAAAGGTTACTCAGTTGAGAAGAGTACTCCCCCGGTTTCATAACCTCAAAGTCGAAATCGTAGTAAGGAAGGTTTCTTTAGGGTCCTGACTAGAGGAAATCTTACCTGACTAACCTAGAGGAACGTCAGGTTCCCCGAGAGTTTTCAGAAGAGGTTGTGGTGTCAAGTTTTCGTAGTTAAGAAGTAGCGAGTAGAAAGAAGTGTCAGGTTGAGAGTGTAGGTATGTACTAGTGACCTTTTTGGTATGGGAACTGATCTACCTGGAAACAACCGTTTCATTACAGAGACGAAAAATTATACGATAGATCCAACCAGTATTGAAAAGAAGGTTCCTCATTCGTAGAAAATTAAAGTAAATCCAATTATTTGTTGATTTACACAAGTAATATTTTATCCTTTATAGAAATTTCAGTTTTATAAACGAAACTAAAAAATATTTCTGGAAATGAATAAAAATTCAAGACAATGTACACACGGAACGAGTGGACCGACATTCGAAACACTCCTATCCATGATTGAGTGTTACGAGGACTTTATTTATAAAAGGGGGGGTTAGAAAGTACTAACCAAATATAATTGCTCAGTAATAATATTAGAGAATAAACAGTTAGGTAAGAATCTTTTCTATTAAAACCTTTTTTTTATTTGTTTTTTTTACTGATGGTGGATCTTCTGAAACTAAGGAAAGTCTTTTTTTTAAACTGAATGGTTCTCTACTTCTCTATAGACTTGAGAACGTCTTCCTTTCCGTCCTAACTAAAAGAAATGACATTGGTTGTGACACTTTTCTTTATATTAATGGAAATAATCAGTTTGAAAAACAAATTTGTTAATTTAAATGATAGTATCCACTAACCAATAATACAATGATCATATAAACAAAAACACGTAATATACGTATGTGTGTACATAAACAAAGAGAAAATAAAAAGTTGATGTATTGGAGTATTATTATCATTCGTTATGTTCTTTTGTCTCATATCTCTTCCATATATTTCTTTTGAAGTGATTTTATATTTAAACTAATTTTTATAGACAAAAAGATTGAATTCTGTAAATATAATCATATGTACAATCATATAATAAATGAGATACACATATATATATATATATATATAATATATTGTATATTATATATAATCTAGTGTACTAATATATACACTGTTACTTCCGAGGAAAACTTGACTTTGAAAAGTATATCTACCCATTCTCCGTAACTTCTTTTATTACCCGACCAAAACAATCCCCGGATTCGTAAACTTCTTTATAAATTTTACTAAAAAAATCAAATTACTAAAAGGATTTAAAAATGAAGATTCGAAGAGGGTTAAAAGAGTAGATAAATGTATAAAATTATAGTCTGTTTGACTTATTAGACAAAACGAAGTCATTTTCCATTATTTTGGGGTCTTTCCTTCCGTTTATTACAAGTATCGATCATCGATTTGTAAATTTAAGTCCGTGTTTATATAACGTCTCTTTTATAAAACGAAATCACTTTTCTTTATATATCACAAACTTTCTGTTACTCATGAATACGAAAAAAATGTGTGTTTAACAAGAGTGACAATCATCAGTTCTTTTGAAGTTGTACCGTTGTGTCCGACTAGGACTCGAGTGAAGGAGGGTCCCTTATATACAGATCTCGATGTATACATTGCCAAAAGAGAATTTTTTTGGATTACCGACTAACTAATGTGTCCCGTTTACTCTTTTTTTCTGTGACTTCGTCGATCCTCTCGACAGAGAGGTATTTGGGATGGGGACTGTAACACTGGACGACTCAAAGAGGTACTTCTCACTTCCAAATTTACGGTGTAACCCATAAAGTTGAAAATTCTGGAGGTGGACTTTCTGTTCGAGGGTTTAATATATTGAAACTTTTGACTGTCCCGATAGTAGGACTCTGGGTGTCTTACTTTATTAGACTGTTACAGAAAATTTTGTGGACATGTTAATCTGAGTGGTACGGTCCCGGGTAAAGTTTCCGTCGAATAGAGTCGGTCTGAATTTCACTTCCTTCAACTTTCACAATCAGTGAGTCAACACAGACTGAGAAACGTTGAGGTACTTGAACGGGAACGGTCCGAAGAGAAAGGTACCCTAAAGGGTCCGTTCTTATTACCTCACCCATCGGTAAAGGAAGAGGTCACCTAGAAGGACTAGGTCCCTAGCTTGGACCCAGAGGACGTAACGTCTGTCTGAGAAATGGTACACTCGGTGGTTTCTTCGGGGTTTCACTTCCTTCGAGTGGACGATTACAATGTCAAAGTCGATCTCCTCAACCGTAAATTATATTGTGTCTGTAGTTCCTTGAACGACCTTTGTAAGTGACCCCTGTCTCTGGTCACTTACGACGGCAACGTAAAAGGAAAGTGGTACGACAATCTCACGGTCATAGAGGGTCTTCCTGTCTATAGACCACGGGACTATAAACACAGACAAAGGGTCCCCTGTAAAGAACTTATGTACCAAGACCTCCGGCCGTCTCGAAGACAAGTTCCAGGATACCCTGAAACTGTTTGTGTCAATGGGTCTCTCCTCCAATATGTGAACAGGTCGTGGTGTTGATAGAACCGACGACGGTCCCTTATGGAGGTGTATTGAGCCCGGACCACCTGTGCTTCAAATACGAACACGCAGAGTATCCGACGTTGGTTACCTCTTTCTCAAGAATGTGTCGATGGTGTAGATCTCATCTCACTCTCCGTTGTTTGGGTCCTCTGTTTAAAAAGACATTTCCTCCGGATACTCGATCAATAATGTCGACACCGGGGACCTCGTCCGAAGATTAATTTACATGTGGAGCCCCTACCGATATTAGGAAAGTCCTTTGAAACTCCCTTCCACGATAAAAACGTAAGAGAGAGACGACGTGAGGTCTCTAGGTCTCAGAAAGTTCCTAAATGTGTACATAGTATGTGGGACCAAAATCCATACTACGGGGTCCAAAACACTGACGATGAGTCTCTTGTGTGAAACTAGTACACCAAGACCATCGGTCCTTACAAACGTAAGGAATCAGGTCTCCTGATACTATTAGTCTCTGTGTCAAGAACCGTCCGATTATCGTGACATGTCTGTCGTCTGATCTCGTGCAAATGGGTCAGTAAGAGACTTCTCCGGAGAAACGAATAGATCACCGACTACCTCGGTGAGAGTTCCTCGTACCCGTTACTTGAGGTAGAAACACGAGAGGGAGACGAAACGGTGTCGATTAACTACTGACGGTCTTTTGTTAAATACATGAGTAGACTGTGAGGTTAAAAATGTTAACGGTGAGTCCCTTGTGGAGGTCTAATGGTCCGAAACCACCGGTCGCCTCGAATACGAACGTCAGGGTGACCTGATATATATAAACGTATAAAAATTTTTGACGACGGATTCCCAGACTGTAAGTTAGTTGGACTTAGATCTACGACTCTAGGAGAGTATACTCTGTGACTGTCCACAACCGTATATTAATTGATGACCTTCGATAATTTTTATATTGTCTGACTCAGTAAAGTCAAGTCAGTGAGTCAGCACAGGTTGAGAAACGCTGGGGTACTTAACGTCGTGCGGTCCGGAGGGACAGGTAGTGGTTGATTGTCTCAAGTGAGTCTGAGTACAGGTAGCTCAGGCACTACGGTAGGTCGGTAGAGTAGGAGCCAGTAGGGGAAGAGGAGAACGGGGGTTAGGGAGGGTCGTAGTTTCAGAAAAGGTTACTCAGTTGAGAAACGTACTCCACCGGTTTCATGACCTCAAAGTCGAAGTCGTGGTAACGAAGGTTTCTTTAAGGTCCAGACTAGAGGAAGTTTTACCTAACCAACCTAGAGGAACGTCAGGTTCCCTGAGAGTTCTCAGAAAAAGTTGTGCCGTCAAGTTTTCGTAGTTAAGAAGTCGCGAGTCGGATGAAGTGTCAAGTTGAGAGTGTAGATATGTACTGGTGACCTTTTTGGTATCGGAACTGATCTGTATGGAAACAACCGTTTCATTACAGAGACGAAAACTTATACGATAGATCCAACCAGTATTGAAAAGAAGGTTCCTCTTTCAAATTAAAGTACCGACGTTAGTTGTAGACGTCATTAAAACATGTGGTTTTCATATAGACCGTGACAAAAAATAGACTGTGACAAAGGTGACAAAGGGGTAGATAAAGGGTACTTCACTACCCTGGTCTACGGTACTAGAGGCAAAAGACTTACAACTCGAAATTCGGTTGAAAAAGTGAGAGGAGAAAGTGAAAGTAGTTCTCCGAAAAATCGAGGAGAAGTGAAAGACGGTATTCTCACCGTAGTAGATGTATAGACTCCAATAACTATAAAGAGGGTCGTTAGAAGTAAGGTCGAACACAAAGAAGGTCAGGTCACAAAGAGTACTACATGAGAAGTATATTCAATTTATTGGTCCCACTGTTATATGTCGGAACTGCATGAGGAAAAGGATAAACCTTGGTCAGACAACAAGGTACAGGTCAAGATTGACAACGAAGGACTGGACGTATGTCTAAAGAGTTCTCCGTCCAGTCCACCAGACCATAAGGGTAGAGAGAGTCTAAACTTTTTGTGTTTCATAACTCTCTATTTGTTTTAGATCCCGTTCTAACTAGTTGTTTAAAGTAGAGGATCTTTTTCGATGTGAAAGTTCTGACTTTCTCCACCATCAAAGTAGATGACACCTTTTTGGTTGAGTCTCTTAGTTCTCTTTACCTTTTTATTTACTGATAAGAGGTTTACTTTCTTGTTCTAGTTCGGAGACCTTATTTTGGAAGTATTTTACCTCTATTTATTAAATGGATTATTCCTCAAGTTTCATTATCAGTATTTCTCCGATTAGTTTGACCCCTCTTCTTAACTACTTTTGTGCATCTTAGAGTCGTTTCTCGACTTTTTATATTCCTTCTTGATTTATCTTCATATTCTCGACGTCATATATCATTAACTGGACTTTTTATTTGATCTCAACAAGTTGTTGTCTGACATACTCTCTTTTCTTGTTTAGGAACTTGAGTTTCTGTTCATGAACCTTGAGTAGCTTACTCTGTTTTTATAATTGTTTTTTTTACTTTTTTTTTTAAACCTTTATGGAATTCCCAGATGACCCTACTGGGTCTCCCTACCATACCCCTCACTCCACCCTCCCCCCAAGTCCTAACCCTTGTGCACATGTGGGCATCACCTGACTACAACTACATACCGTTTTGGTTATGTTATAATATTTCATTAATCGGAGGTTAATTTTATTTATTTAATTTTAAATTTTTTAGTTTACTTGATTACGAGTTAAATTTCTTGAGGGTCCTCCTTTTCTCTCGTTCTTTCTCCGTCTTTAGTATAAACTTTTTTTATTATCGACTTTTGAAAGGATTTTTACCCCTTTCTTTGTCTGAAGGTCTAGGTCCTTCTAGTCTCTTACGGTTAGTTCTACTCGGGTTTCTCTATGAGTAGTTCTGTGTAATATTAATTTTACAGTTTTCAATTTCTGTTCCTCTCAAAGAATTTTCGTCATTCTCTTTTTGCCAAACTATGTATACTTTCTTTGAGGTATTCTGACAGTCCTCTAGAGTGTCCTCTTTACAACATCTTTCTCTTCCCTCATAGTACTTTATAAGTTTCACGATTTTCTTTTTTGACGATCGGTTCTTATGAGATGTGTAGTTTCAATAAGTCTCGACTTATCAATTTCTCTGAAAGTCTGTTCGTTTTGATTTCCTCAGGTAGAGATGATATTCTTTACAATAAACTTTTCTTCTCCATTTTTGATCATCGTTTTTTTTTTTTTTTTTAACTTTCTTATTTAGAATGACCTTTCCATTTATATATATTTACCATCACGAAAGTCAAGTCAAGTCAAGTCAGTGAGTCAGTGCAGTCTGAGAAATGTTGAGGACCTAACGTTGTCTGATCCCAAGGGACATGTAGTGGTTGAAAGTGTCGAACGAGTTTAAGTATAGGTCTCTCAATCACTACGGTAGGTAGGTCGAGTCGGAGACAACAGGGGAAGAGGAGTAGGACAGTTAGAAAGGGTCATAGTCCCAGAAAAGATTACTCAGTCAAGAAGCGTAGTCACACGTTTCATGACCTCGAATTCGAAGTAATAGTCAGGAAGGTTACTGATAAGTGCTGACTCAAGGAACTCGTAACTGACCAACCTAGAGGAACGTCAGGTTCCTTGACTGTTCTCAGAAGAGGTTGTGGTGTCAAGTTTTCGTAATTAAGAAGTCACGAGTCGAAAGAAATACCAGGTTTAGAGTGTAGGTATGTACTGATGACCTTTTTGGTATCGAAACTTATCTACCTGGAAACAACCGTTTTATTACAGAGACGACAGATTCAAACAGTATCGAAAAGAAGAATCCTTATTCGCAGAAAATTAAAGTACCGACGTTAGTGGTAGACGTCACTAAAACCTTGGGTTCTTTTATTTCAGAGAGTGACAAAGGTAACAAAGGGGTAGATAAACGGTATTTCTCTACCCTGGTCTACAGTACTCGAGTCATAAAACTTACAACTCAAAATTCGGTCAAAAGTGTGAGAGGAGAAAGTGAAAGTACTTCTACGAGAAATCAAGGAGAAGTGAAAGACGGTATTCCCACCACAGTAGACGTATAGACTCTAATAACTATAAAGAGGGTCGTAAAAATCAAGGTTGAACACGAAGTAGGTCAGATCGTACAGTGTCCTACATGAGACGTATATTCAATTTTTTCGTCCCACTGTTATATGTCGGAACTACATGAGGAAAGGGTCAAACCTTGGTCAGGTAACAAGGTACAGACTACGATTGACGACGAAGAACTGGACGTATGTCTACAGAGTCCTCCGTCCATTCCACCAGATCATAAGGGTATAAATTTCTTAAAGGGTGGTGTCAAACAACAATAGGTGTGTCAGTTTTCGAAATCACATCAGTTACTTCGTCTTCATCTCACAAAATTAGTGAATATTTCGATCATAGGTATTACGTTCTGTGTATATATTGTTTGAAGGATCATCGATATAAATTTCATTTTATATTTATTTTCTTGTCCAATTAGATCGAAATCATAATATAAAATGAATTGGGTTATACAGGTTTTATCGTAAAGTTGTACATTAGTTACATTATTTGATGATTGTTCGATATAAAAAAAAAGGACAACTATCATCACTCAATTACTGTGTACTACACTGTTTTAACCCCGAACGTTGTTGACGACACATAACTCTATTACTTCTTATTTACCAATAGTCTTTCTTAATGCCTCTCTTTTACGAACTCAGTATAATCTTAATAACACTTATAACCATTCACCTTTTGTTCTTAACACCGTCGTTATTGTCGTTGTCCTGACTGTCGGTACTTTGTGTAAGATGAGTCACCATCGACTCTTTTAATTTTGGTATAAATATAAAGTATCTTTGAATTAAGACCCAGATACTCTGAAAAATTTAATTCATAAGGATCAAGTGAGTAAGGGAAACAGGGGGTATTATTATGTCGTTTATATTTATGTAAAAATTTGTAAATTCACGATTATTTAAAGTCAGTGACAAGTGTTTTAAATATAATAAACATCGTTATCTTATTCCTTCTTGTCTTATTCCTTTTTCATATTGATAACATTTATACTCCTTTAAATCGGTTTTATTCACGAACGGAATAAAACTCTCAGGGAACTTGATGTTCCTCTAGTTTGATCAGTTAGGATTTCCTTTAGTCAGGACTTATAAGTAAGTCCTCCCTAACTACGACTCCGACTTCGAGGTTATGATACCAGTATACTATGTTTCTCGACTGAGTAACCTTTTATGTAACTACGATGACCCTTTCTAACTTCCGTCCTCCTTTTCCCCTGTTGTCTCGCCTGTACTCAAACTCGTTCGAGACCCTCTACCACCACACGACGTCAGGTACCCCTACGATTGTCAGTCTATAATGTCTTGCTGACTTGTTGTTGTTGGACGAACCAGATTACCACGTGTAAACGTTTAACCGTCTCGACCTTAAACTATGACGTTAGAGACTTAAGACCTACTCGTGTAATCTCTTTTCCCTATTCATGAGAAGATAGTTAGAATAAAATTTAAAAGTAAACCAGTAAGTCGGAAATTGACAATTACGTATCAGGATAAGGAACCTGTTTACCCAATGTTTTATTCGTACTAAGGACGACGATACTCTCCCGTCAAAGAGTCTTTATTTATTTATTAAGTACGATACGTATACTCTTGTTTATATGGTCTTTGTTTGTTTGTTTGTTTTTTTGGTGTTTAATTTAGTATTACTTTATGGTAATATACGAATGATCTTAGTGTTTTTAATTTCAGTTGTCGTTCTAGTTGACAACTATCATTAAACCTTGGTAACTTTAAAAGTATGTCACGACGATCCTATTATTTTTTTGTTAGTGAACCCCTTTTAGAGACAAGTAAAGAATACTTAACTTTGACTATGGATAGGATACTGAGTTGTGAAGGATTCATACATACTTTGTTTATATTCGAATGCAAGGGTAAGTCAACTCAAGTCAGTAAGTCAGCACAGACTGAGAAACACTGGGGTACTTGACGTCGTGCGGTCCGGAGGGACAGGTAGTGGTTGAAGGTCTCAGGTGGGTTTGGGTACAGGTAACTCAACCACTACAGTAGGTTAATAGAGTAGGAGACTCCAGGGGAAGAGGAGGACAGGAGTTAGAAAGGGTCGTAGTCCCAGAAAAGTTTACTGAGTCGTGAAGAGTAGCCACAGGTTTCATAACTTCAAAGTAGAAGTTGTAGTCAGGGAGGTTACTTGTGGGTCCTGACTAGAGGAAATCCTACCTGATCAACCTAGAGGAACGTCAGGTTCCCTGAGAGTTCTGAGAAGAGGTTGTGGCGTCAAGTTTTCGTAGTTAAGAAGTCGTGAGTCGAAAGAAGTGTCACGTTGAAAGTGTGGGTATGTACTGGTGACCTCTTTGGTATCGGAACTGATCTGTCTGGAAACAACCGTGTCATTACAGAGACGAAAAGTTATACGATAGATCCAACCAGTATTGAAAGGAAAGTTCCTCCTCCGAAGAAAATTAAAGTACCGACGTTAGTTGTAGACGTCACTAAAACTTCGGGGGTTTTATTCCAGACTGTGACAAGGTGACAAAGGGGTAGATAAACGGTACTTCACTACCCTGACCTACGGTACTAGAATCAAAAACCTTATAACCTGAAATTTGGTTGAAAAAGTCAGAGGAGAAAGTGAAAGTAGTTCTTCGAGAATCAAGAAGGAGTGAAAGACGGTATTCCCACCACAGTAGACACATAGACTCCAATACTATAAAGAGGACCGTTGGAACAAAGGTCGAACACGAAGGAGGTCGGGTCGTAAAGAGTACTACATGAGACGTATATTCAATTTATTCCTCCCACTGTTATATGTCGGAACTGCATGAGGAAAAGGATAAACCTAAAAGGATAAAAATTACAAGCGTAATTCTTGAACATTTCTTATAAGGATCCTAAATAAACGAAACGTTTATTTGCAGGGAGTTCACGTCTTACCAACTTTGTGTGACGTTATATAAGTATTTTCCCTTAAGATGAGTCGGTAGTTTTAACGTTTGATAATTATATACGTCGTTGTTTTTGGTTAGAAATTTTTATGTTTCTTTGTTGTGTTTTATTATCTATAACATACTAAAGTAAATATATTAATAGTCCACTTTGGTTTGTTTTTATACTCCTTCATTGACAGACGTTCCTTTCCTTAATGACGTTTTATATAAGTGGAGAAAAGGTGTAAAGGATTTTAGAATAGATCATACCATAGTCTGAATTTGAGTTCCGGGTCCAAAAACGTATACTAACGTAAGTAAAACATCCCATTGAGACGTTGAAGTCAAAGAGTCCACCAAGGAGAGTTATATTTATGGATTATGATTTCTCTATGTAAAAGAAAGGGTTTATGTGGAGTGTTCATTACCATTCAGTTTCTATCGTGTTATCGTTGTTTGTGGAGGTAAATTATTCCCTCTTTTATCATCCGTGTGTTATTAATCATATCTTTGAGACTTCAGGGTCGTACGTTTATAGTAGTCGGGGGACAATGTCAGGTCATGAAAAGGAGAATGTTGATGAACGGTACTTAGAAAAACGAGAGACCCGAGGAGATGGGAGCAGACATAGTAGAAGGAAAAGGGATAAGTATCTACTGTTCGGAAGAGTCAGACAATGAACGGATTACTTTCTCGTCTGTAGTGTTACTTCAGTGTATTTATTTTTCCTCGTATTTTACGATAGTTTTAAATATATGGTTGTTTGACTTATTGGATTCCTTTACCTATTAAAGGATCTTTGTGTGTTGCATGGTTTTGGTTTCGTACTTTTTTGAACTTGTCTAACTTAGACATTAGTTTTGGATAACTTATTTCTTTTAGGTCTTAGTCTACTGAAGTGATCACTTAAAGTGGTTTGTAATTTACTTCTTAAGATTCTTACGATTAAGAAGAATTTAAGAAAGTTTTTGAAATTGTTGTCCCTTGTGAAGGTTTTAGTAAAATACCCCGGTCGACTAGGGTTTTGATTTCTGTTATACTCTTTTCTTTAATATCTGGTTATAGGGAGTATGTGTTTCTACTTTTTTAGGAAATGCTTTGATGGTGATTTAAGTTAAGTGGTCGTATAACTTTTCGAGTATATGATATTAGTTCACCTTAAATAGGTACATTACACTTTTGACATGTTTTATGTGTTTAATAAAATACTTTATACGGTATAATTTCCTTACTTTCTATTTTATTGTATTATTAAAGTTATCTACGTCCCCTTCATCAACCATTTTAAATTATGGAAAAGTACTATTTTAGATAATTTTTTTTTGATCCGTATCTTTCCTACATGAAATTGTAATTTTTTTTTCCGGTATATTTCGGTACTATTTGGGTATCGATTGTAGTACCAGTTGTCACTTTTTGACTTTCCAAAAGGAGATTCTAGTCTTTGTTCTATTCCTACTGTTGAAAGTTGTGAAAATAAGTTTTATGACCTTCAGTCTTGGTTTCATTGATCCGTTATTTTTTTTTTTAGTAATTTCAACTTTCTTTCTACATGTTGACGGAGATGAACTTCTATTGTACCATGATATATATCCTTTAAGATTTCTGAAGTGTTTTCTTTTTTTTTTAATTAGTCACTTAGGTTATCACAACCTTTAATGTTTTATTTTTGGGTTTTTCGTTTCTGTAAAGATATGTGATCGTTGTTTGGTGGACTTCTCCATTAAAAATTTTTGAAGGTGAATGTTATCGTAGGTTTTCTTATTTTATGTGTCCTTATTTGACGGTTCCTCCACTTTCTAGATGTATTGTATTTAATTTTTCATGATTACTTACTTTAACTTCCTTTGTTTACTTCTGTAAAGTACAACTATTTAACCTTATTAATTATAACAATTTTATAAACATAATGGGGTTTCGTTAGATCTCTCAGTTACGATCGTGTAGTTTTAGAGTTACGGTAAAAGTTTTATGTTTATCTATTTTATAGGGATTATGAGTATACCTTAGTGTTTTCTGAATCTTATGGATTTCGTTAGAACTCTTTCTTGTTTGGACCTCTGTAGTAAGAGTGACTGAAGTTTTATGTAAGGTTTCGATGTCGTTAATTTTGTTATACCATAAACGTATTTCTGTCTGTTTCTGGTTACCTTGTCTTGTGTCTCTGATCTTTATTTGGGTACGTATTTGAATGTTGACATGGAAACAGTTCCTACGGTACTATTGTGTCACCTCCCTCCTCTTATAAAATTTCTTGTATATTTCTTAAAATTTCTTAATAACTTTTCCCCTATATGTTTACATTTTCTTCGTTTTATTTTATTTTAACCTGTGACGGGACTATGGTATAATTTTTAAGTCGAGTTTTACTTAATTTCTAAATTTGTATTATAGACTTTGACGTTTGGGTCCTTTTTCTATTTTCGGAGAACTTTTAACCGAACCGTTACTAAAGAACCTATAATGTGGTTTTGGTGTCTGTTGTTTTCTTTTTTGTCTATAGTTCTTTTTTTCCAGGAAGTGTAGTGTCCTTTGTTGGTTGTATCACTTTTCCGTTTGATAGAACCTCACTCTCTTTTATAAACGTTTGGTATATGGATTGTTCATTAATTAAAAGTCGTATATATTCCTTGATGATGTTGAGTTACTTTTCCTTTTTTTTTTAGTTTATTTTTTATGTGTTTCCTGAGTTATCTGTAAAAAGTATTTCTGAATGTTTACCGGATGTTCACATACTTTTCTACGTGTAGTAGTAATAGTTCTTTTGGGCTTATTTTTGATGTCACTCTATAGTAGTATGTGGACCATCCTATCGATAATATCTTTTGTTATTATTATTCACAACTGTTTTAACACCTCTTTAACGTTGAAAATATGAGACGACCATCCTTACATTTTACAACGGTGTCAATACCTTTTGTTATACTTTGGGGGGGCGGTTTTTTTTTTTTTGTTTTTTGTTGTACTAAGACGCTAGGGTGAATACCTATACATGTGTCTGATTAAGTCTATTCTTGAGTTTCTTCACAGACATGAGGACACAAATAACGACGTAATAAGTATTATCGACTCTATACATTTGTTGAGTACATGTGACTGACTACTTATCTGTTTCTTTTTACACCTATGTGTGTGTATTTGTGTCTACGTAATGTTTTGTTACAAACTTACGAACGGACAAAAACTAAACGAAAAATAATGTTAAAACTAAATGAATAATTTTTAAATGAGTTGTGATCAATCTTGGTCGACAAAGGAACTCGAGTGAATGCACAAGTACTCTTACCCAAGTCCTTATCCCCGATCCTATCCAGTACTATACCTAACCAAAGAATCCTGTAGTAAAGCACAACAACGACAAAAGAGACTTTAATATAAAATTTAACAAGATAACGTAATATCCAGTTAAGTTAGTAAGAGGAAGGTGAATTTGAAAAGTAATTTTCACCTACACTTATAAAGTTAATTGATCTAGACCAAAGTCCTATGTAAACTGGGCCCTATTTAACATGTGACCCGACCTTCTTCGTGTTCGATCTTAGTTCTAACGGCTCTCTTTATAGTTATTGGACTCTATACTTCTAATGTGGTGGGAATACCGTCTTTCACTTCTCCTTGATTTTTCGGAGAACTACTTTCACTTTCTGCCCTCACTTTTTAAACCGAATTTCGAGTTGTAAGTCTTTTGATTTTAGTACCGTAGACCATGGTAGTGAAGTACCGTTTATCTATCCCTTTGTCACCTTTGTCACAGTCTGAAATAAAAACCCACAGGTTTTAGTGGCGTCTACCATTAACTTCGGTACTTTAATTTTCTGTGAATGAGGAACCTTTCAATACTGGTTGGATCTATCGTATAATTTTTCATCTCTAAAAACCTAGTGTCTGTAAGACTGACCACACTTCACCATGGAGTAACACCAAAACTAAACGTAAAGAGATTATTACTCACTACAACTCGTAGAAAAGTACACTAACAATCGGTAGGCATACAGAAGAAACCTCTTTACAGATAAATCAAGAAACCGGGTAAAAAACTAACCCAGCAAATAAAAAGACCTTAACTTAACGTATTCAACGAACATATAAAAGCTCTAATCAACAAACAGTCAACAAAGTAAACGATGATAAAAGAGGGTAAGTCTTCCGACAGAAAAGTGGAACGAATATCAAAGGAAACAACACGTCTTCGAAAATTAAAGTTGGGAGGATGTGACAACCACCCTTACGTTTGATCATGTTGGTGATACCTTTTGTCATACCTCTGAGGAATTTTTTAACGTTTATCTTGACGNGTCAACAAAGTAAACGATGATAAAAGAGGGTAAGTCTTCCGACAGAAAAGTGGAACGAATATCAAAGGAAACAACACGTCTTCGAAAATTAAAGTTGGGAGGATGTGACAACCACCCTTACGTTTGATCATGTTGGTGATACCTTTTGTCATACTTCTGAGGAATTTTTTAACGTTTATCTTGACGGTATACTGGGTCGTTAGGGTGACGACCCGTATGTGTGGCTCCTTTGGTCTTAACTTTCTCTGTGTACGTGGGGTTACAAGTAGTGTCGTGACAAATATTATCGGTTCTGTACCTTTGTTGGATCTACAGGTAGTCGTCTACTTATCTATTCTCTCGACACCATGTATATGTGTTACCTCATAATGAGTCAGTAAGTTTTCTTATGTAAACTTAGTCAAGACTACTCTACCTACTTTGACCTCGGTTAATATGTCTCACTTCATTCAGTCTTTCTTTTTGTGATTATGTCATATGATTGTGTATATATACCTTAAATCCTTCTACCGTTACTACTGGGACATATGTTCTGTCGTTTTTTCTGTGTCTACACATATCCCCTGAAAACCTGAGTCTCTCTCTTCCTCTCCCACCCTACTAAACCCTCTTACCATAACTTTGTACATATGATAGTACATTCTTAGCTTAGTGGTCAGATACAGGCTACGTCCTATGTCCTACGAACCCCGACCACGTGCCCCTACTGGGTCTCCCTACAACACCCCTCCCTCCACCCTCCCCCCAAGTACAAACCCTAGTGTCCATGTGGGCACCACCTAAGTACAGTTACATACCGTTTTGGTTATGTCATAATATTTCATTTTATTTCATTTTTATTTTAAATTTTTTTCATCTCTATAACAAAACGGTTGTTTCCAGGTAGATCAGTTCCGATACTAAAAAGGTCATCAGTACATTACTACACTCTGAACCTGATATTTCTTTCGACTTGTAGCTTCTTAACTACGTAAACTTGACACTACAACCTCTTCTGAGAACTCTCAGGGAAGCTGACGTTCCTCTAGGTTGGTCAGGTAGAATTTCCTCTAGTCAGGACCCACAAGTAACCCTCCTGACTACGATTTCGACTTTGAAGTTATGAAACCGGTGGAGTACGCTTTTCAACTGAGTAAACTTTTCTGGTACTACGATCCTTCCTAACTCCCGTCCTCCTCTTCCCCTACTGTCTCCTACTCCACCGACCTACCGTAGTGACTGAGTTACGTGTACTCAAACTCACTTGAGGACCTCAACCACTACCTGTCCCTCCAGACCGTACGACGTCAAGGACCCCAACGTTTATCAGTCTGTGTCGACTTGCTGACTTGACTTGACTTTAACAGATGTAACCATTTAGAATGGGGTTCCACTAGAAAATTTTTCTATGTGGGTCAATAAGAATAGAAGTCAATTAATAGAAAGTTACAAAAGAGTGAAAACAATGATGACAGTACACTATGTTAACTCTATTAGTATATCAGTTATAAGAAACCTTGTCCTTCTCTTTCTTATTCGTTAAAAACATTCGCAGTAATTAAGATACCCAGCGAACCCAGTTTCAATTTTTTTACTGACGGAATACAACCTGACTCGTCACAGGAATATTATATTTTGTGAATTACGTTAAGGGCATGAATTTTAAATTAATCGACCCTAACCGTTGTGAACTCTTTTAAGCACCGCTTAAAGGTTAACCGTTATTTACGAGAACCAGAGAAGACGAATTCGTTTAGAACGTTCTCACTGTATAAATCTACAATTGACCGATAAAGGAAATAAAGATTGGTCCGTTCAAGACTGGGACTTATTGATGACAGTCTCTTGTATGATCTCATGTTTTCAAACCGTCTTTAGATGTCATTGTTACGTCTATTTAAAGTTTGAATTTCGTCCGGTTCCTGTTGGAGGGGAACAAGAGTGTACAGTGATAAAAAGAAGGACTGGATGAAGGAGTTTTTACTAATCGTGAACTTTAAATAAATGTCATACATGTTGTAACATTTACATGTTATACATTACTAAGTGTGTAACAATTTTAATTTACGATGGAAAAACACGATGAGTTTTGTGAAATTGAGAGAGAGAATACTGACAATAGTGAATTATACAAAGTTTAAAATATAGGAACCCATTTTAATATTTTTTTTTCGTTCTTTCTGTACATTATATTAGTCTAAGAGATTTTTATGTATTAAAACTACCATATATTTACTCTGTTATAGATCTTAATTATGTGATAGACTATAACTGTTTACGTAATGGTTCTTTCCTCTCAATGTTTGAATCATTCATGTCTACGTTTTCAAGATTTATTCTATAATCGATACCTTTTTGATTTTCATGTAGATTTATTAAATACTGGTTTACCCATATAAGTCACTACGTTTTTAATTTGTTTAATTAGTTATATTTGTCAAGAATGTAGTATTTACTGTCTTATATTTTACGATACTATTATTATCTATGACCTTTAACAACTATTCGTCACATCAGTAATGGTTATTTTAAAGTTCACTTTATCTTTATTAAAGTATATTATTTTAATAAAACAATTTTATGTATATAACACGATCTACAACTGTAATATTTTATAAAAGTTAATTGTAGTTCATCATTTATCCTACGAATTTGATACTAAATTGTAACTGAGTTTCCATTTTACTATAAGTTTCTCCTTATAGAAACTTAAGGTTCCTTCTCCTGAGTACAATAGAAGATTATATATTTCCAGAACTTCTTAGAATAATACGATAATTTTATTAGAAAGGATACAGTTTTCATGAACTGTCGAAATATAAATATTAAATATAGTGTTAAAAATTCAAAAGGGGTATAGATTATAAAAGAGGATATGATTCTGGAAACGAGTCCCTTAAATCCGTATTTTCGTATATGACTGATTTGAGTAATTATCCTGACAGTACGGTACTATTTTAAAAGTTTCTAGATCTTCTTAGAAAGAAGAAAAGATATATAAATTACTTAAAGTAATCGTATGTAGTGACATAGTCAAATTCCATAAGTCATATTACTAAATTGAAATAGTTGTAGTATTTTACTAATAGTATTATTCAAATTACTTGTAGGTCGTAAAACGTATCTATCTTTTAATTTTTTTTTTTAAAAAAAGGGACATTACTCTTGAGACGAAATCAGAGATTTGTTAGAAGTATATATTGTACATCATTATAAGAAACATAATTAGTACGACGACGACGACGACGATTCAGCGAAGTCAGTACAGGCTGAGACACGCTGGGGTATCTGCCTTCGGGTGGTCCGAGGGGGCAGGGACCCTAAGAGGTCCGTTCTTGTGACCTCACCCAACGGTAAAGGAAGAGGTTACTTACTTTCTCTTTTTTATTTCCCTTCAGCGAGTCAGGACAGGTTGAGAAGCGCTGGGGTACCTGATGTCGGATGGTCCGAGGAGGCAGGTGTCCTAAAAGGTCCGTTCTCATGACCTCACCCCACGGTAACGGTAATTAGTACGATCATCATAAAATAAGTAAAATATTCCTTCAGACATGGAAAACTGGTAGAAACAGTGGTACGTTTCTGTTATGTAATAATAACTGATGTAAGTAGTACGACATGTAAAGTAGGGTTCTGGGTAAATAACATTGACCTTCAAACATGTAGAAATAAAGGGAATGGATAAAGTTAGTAGGGGACTAGAGACATTTCTATTCGGAGGAAGACATTTCTATTCGAAGTCTGACCCTCTTTTATAAAATTTGACGTATAAACTGTTTCCTGATTATTGATACTATAAACTATTTATTTATGAAAAACTTTAAGTTATTGTTATAGTTACATGTCGGGTTAATCTTTTTCCCGTTGTCTGTGTTTTTCCGTAAATTGGTTTCTTATATATGTCTACCGTTTCTTCGAGTACTTTTCTGAAGTTATAGGAATCTGTTTTCCCTTTACTTTTTATTTGAGTATTACACTATAGTGATATGTGGATAATCCACTGATTTTGTCTTTTATCACTGTAGTTTTACTGTCTGTGCTCCGTCCCTTTAGTCTAGTGAGTCTGTAACAACTACCCTTATATTTTACCGTATCGGTGAGACCTTTTTGTCAAACCTTCTAATTTATTGATGTATACATTGATGATATGGTCGTCAACGTAGGGACCAGTAAATAACATCTCTTTACTTCTGAATAAGTGTACTTTTAGATATGAGTTATCGAATATCTTTGAGATGACTATTAATTCTTTTTGACCTTTATTGGATCGACAAGAAGTTGTTTCGTTCGTTTAACTTTGTATAGTGTCGTACTTTATGATGAACCGTTATATTTCCTTATATGATAACTATATGTATTTTTGGAACTACATAAAGAACTACTTAGTGGTTCTTTAATATGACTCACTTTTGGTTATAGGTATTCAATATGTATCGTACTAAGGTAACCATATAGTAGGAACTTCACTCTTTTAATTTCTTTACTTTTTGTTTGGTCACGAAAGTCACAAATTCCTTTCTTTATTGAGTGAAGGACCCTTCCTTGACTCATACCCCGTTGTACTACCCGTCTACAACTAGTTTTACAAGACATATAACTCATTTAATTTCGGTTATAGGACCACACTGTATATAACGTAACAATAGTAACCAACTTTGAGGTATTTCGTATGTGTTCTAAAGAGGTATAATAAAAGTGTTGACTTCGACTTAGATATTAGTATAATTTTTATACTGTGAATTGAATTTTGATCACTCAATTTTAACGTACGGAACTGTTTAACTACGGTTTAATATCTCGATCAAACCATTTTATACTAAGTTATTTCGTCTCCATTTTAAATCGTAGGAAACCCATTTTAACCTACGAGAATAAACTGGCCCTTTTATAAAAAAAAAAAAATTACTCTACCGTAATCAAACGACCCGGACGGCATTGTTTCCCCGAAGGGACTATGAGTCAATCGTTTCTTAAGTGGACGTTACGTCCTCTGGGTTCAAACTAAGGACCAAACCCTTCTAGGAGACTTCTTCCCTATCCTATGTGTGAGGTTATAAGACCGGACCTCTTAAGGTACCTGACATACCAGGTGCCCCAGTGTTTGTCAGTCTGTACCGACTCACTGAAAGTAAAACCTACCGAATTGGTTATCTTATAAAAACAAGAAAAAAATATCAGGATATTTGATCTTTAGGTTATAGTTTCACAGTCGTGTAAAACAAAGAAGGTTCTGGAGAGAGAGACTGAACGTCTACCGGAAGAACATGTCTACTTCTTCGTTATCAATTTTGGTCTGTACCTTGTTACCTGACCAAGATTTAACCTTCTCCTCATGTAGCTCCAACATATAACAGTGGGACGAATAAATTGAATATACGTCTTATGTAGTACACTTTACGGTCCGATTTACTTTATGTTTGACATTAGTTCTGACAGTCCTCTTCATAGTTATTGGAGTCTGTACGTCTACTGTGGTGGGAATACCGTCTTTCGTTTCTCCTTGACTCCTTGGAGGAGTACTTTCACTTTCTCCCCTCACTTTTTACAGAATTTTGAGTTATACGTTTTTTCATTCTAGTACCGTAGGACAGGGTAGTGAAGTACCGTTTATCTCTTTCATACCTTTGTTACTGTCTAAAATAAAAGAACCCGAGGTTTTAGTGACGTCTACTACTGACGTCGGTACTTTAATTTTCTGCGAACGAGGAACCTTCTTTTCAATAGTGGTTGGATCTGTCGTATAATTTTTCTTCTCTACAATGAAACAATTGTTTCCAGACAGAGCGGTTTCGATACCAAAAAGGTCAGAGTACATACCTACACTCTTAACCTGGTATTTCTTCCAACTTGTGACTTCTTAACTACGAAAACTTGACACCACAACCTCTTCTGAGAACTCTCAGGGAACCTGACGTTCCTCTAGGTTGGTGAACTAGGATTTCCTTTAGTCAGGACGTACAAGTAACCTTTCTGACTACGACTTCGACTTCCAGGTTATGAAACCGGTAGACTACACTTCTCGACTGAGTAATCTTTTCTGGGACTTTGACCCTTTCTAACTTCCGTCTTCCTATTCCCCTGTTGTCTCTCCCACTCTAACAACCTACCATAGTGTGTGAGTTGTTTGTATTCAAACTCGTACGAGGTCTCTACCATTTCTGTCCCTTCGGACCACACGACGTCAGGTACCCCAGAGTTTCTTCACCTGCTCTGATTCTCTGAATTGCTGTTCTTTCTGGAGAAAGAGACTGAAAGTATACCGGATGGAGAACGACACACGAGAAACCCAGTGGGGAAATCTTAACAGACACAGTATTTGAAGAGAAGAATATACTTGTGGTCAGAATAACCTGATCCCGGGTAGGTATACTGTAATAAAATGGATTAAATGAAGAAATTTTTAGGATAGAGGTTTACGTTAATGAAAAATTCAATGATCCCAATTTTTAAGTTGTATTTTAACCACCCTCAGTCTCCTTTGTGTTAAGTGAGGTATTAACTTTGACTGTAAATCTTTACTTCTCTAAGGTTTATTTTTTACATCAGAGATACAATAAAACTCTCGTGTATTAATCAATACCGTCGTTGATCTATACGAACTCTCTGGGACGAAGTTTTAGTGTACGTGAGTTTTTAAATATTGTGAATATTAGTGTGTGTGTGTGTGTGTGTGTATGAGTATTACAGGAGAATTCAGAATTCTGAATTCAGAAAATGATTTACGGACCGGAAACACAGAAATTTTAACACTACCGACCTCATGTCGTAGAATATCCGAAGATTACTTCAGTTCTCTGTCTTTGCTTCTCTTTTTGAGACTTTCCTCTTTATGCTTCCGAGGTATTTGTTCATCAGAAGAATTGTTAAAACATTCGTTGTGAATTAACAGTTCTTCACCGTCGATCAACCACGCTGTAAACATCTCTCGTGTATCATAGAGAGTTTTCTCAAATTTTTGTAAAACAGTTGTTACTTAGTTAGGTAATAAAATTAGAAAGAAATAGAAAGAAACAAACTAGTTCTCAACTTTAAATAGGGAAAGTCAAATGGTTCGTATCTCTAAGTCAAAAGACCAAATGACTCTCGTAAAGATACTTGTATATCTATACTACTAGGATTACACTTGGTAATTTGGTCAAACCGTTCTTACAGTGACGTCAAACACCTACGTTTATAAAACGATTTATTCCTTTTTATTTGTTAGGTATAGTCATACTTTGAACTTTTTTTTTTTCCATTTTTCACAGTTCGTAAAGGAAATCACGTTTCACTTTTAGAGTTAAGATGTACTACGTTTTATCTCTTCACTGTACTTTATATTTCTTCGTCTACTGTTAAAGTAAAATATACTCCCGTATCTCCCTCGAACAACTTTTCCCGGACCCTAACTCCAATGTAGGGACATAGTGTGACAAAGGAACGGATCATTCATTAAAGGTGAAGTGATTCACTTTACAGTGATTAGTTGAATAATTTCCCGTTTGTTGGACCTTTTTTTTTTTTTAGTGTACGGTGACGTAATCCAGTAAAATAAAGTCTTTTATTTTACAAATATTTCACTTAAAAAAAATTAAAATTAAAAGTGAAATAAAACGAAATTTTATGACATAACATTTTTTTTACAATTATTAATTGGTTATATACATATTATCACAAAAGTAAAGGTCATATTACAAACTAAAATAGGAGTAGTTAAACACTCCTTTTAAATTTGTTTTTACACAAAAGGTTTGTATAAATATAAACTTAAATTGTTGACCGGGATCACAAAGGGTCGTCGCTATAACAGAATCGTTCATATGTCCCGTGACCAACGGGTTAGATTCCTCTAATTTACCGGTCAAATCGAGTGTGTATGTGTGTATGTGTGTGTGTGTGTGTGTTTCTTAGAACTTCAAAGTAACTTTATTGGGTATTCAAAGGAGACTAAAATATAAAATATTGAAATATTAGGACAAACAAATTAAATCTAATAAGAACGAGTATATCCTGTGATCGTTTAGTTATTTCGGATTCCTCTATTGTTATTTTCAATTTTGTCTTAAGACAAATCCTCGATAATCCCATTGTTTGTCCACATCGTTTAAATAAAAACACAGATACCGGTGAGTCTTCTCTATTAGACAGTAATTTAATAGAAATTCTGTTTTATGTAAACATTCGATACCAAAGGTCTTTTACTGTTTCATTAAAAGAAATTTTATCAAAATTGTAGACGAAAATAGGAGGAAGAAGAGTTCTGTGTGACTTCCAGTATTTTAATTATACATAACAATATTATTATACGGAAAATCATTCTTATTGAGTATTCGAGTATGAAACTTATGACTCAACAAAAAACCGAAATTTTAATTCGTTACTCACTAAGGTTATATACGCCTTTTGTAGAGAGTTACACATCAACTTACAGACAAAAGTGTCTTCTTTTTCTCTCTTAATTCGTCTTTTCATCTAGGACTTAGTAATATATATATTATATGTCTTTTTATATCTTTATACGGACAAAACCTTTTGTAGTCTATTTCAATTACAAATAGAAACTTCATGTCCAAATGGAAATTGTCATGTAAAGTTTCGGAACTTTTCGGTTCGATCTAACTCTTTTAGTATTCTTAAGTTTCATATTTAAAATATGGTAATCCTCCATTTACTGGAAGTTATGTTAACCTTATACTATACTATGCTATTTCCTCATTAATTTATCTATATAAGTGTTAATTCTAACGTAATAATACATTTTCAACTTCGAGTAAGTTTTGTAAAAAATTCCTCCTCTTGTTCACCTACCCGTACCTGAAACATAGGTTTTTCTCTAAGATTGAATGGATTAAAAAAAAATTGAAATAAAATGAAATATTATGACATAACCAAAACGGTATGTAACTGTACTTAGGTGGTGCCCAAATGTACGTAAGGGTTTATACTTGGGGGGGGGGTGGAGGGAGGGGTATTGTAGAGAGACCCAGTAAGGGCACGTGGTCGAGGTTCGTAGGACATAGGACGGAGCCTGTATCTGACAAAAAAAAAAAAAAAAAAAAAAAAAAAAAAAATGTAACTTCCCGTTCAATATACTGTCTCCGAGTTTTCTTACTTTTAGTGAATCAATAATGTCAGTTACGTTCGGTACCGTCTATACTTCAGTCATAATTATCTTACAACTCGAACTCCATAAAACTGTCAATGACTGTAATAGTTTAGTATTCATCTCCATAATGGACATAGGACTGAAATATATTCGATTATATTGTATCAAGTAATCATCATCGATATTATATGAAAAAAATTGTTAACTTTAGAAGACGTCGGGGTGTTCATATTTGTCCACAGTCAAAATAAAGTCTTTCACAAGGTAAAATAAACTGAATTATACTAATCAGAACTTCATTTTAAGATTCAAAATATTTTAACATTAGTGAGGGTAAATTGGTACTAGAGGTTTAATAAATTGTGTATTTGACGTCAATAATTTTTATTTTTCTTGAATATTGTAGTGGTTAAATATAGATCTTCATATAAAAACATAGCACCTTGTAGAACACAATCATTAAGTTTAAAGAAGATAAAATTCGTTTTATACAAACAATAATATTTAATTAAATCTAGTCATCTAAATATTGTTTAAATATTATTAAAATAATTTAATAGATTTCCTTTTCACAGATATATTCTTTTAAAAATTTTTCATATTACATCGTAATAGAAGTAGTGTTTATATTCTGTGACTTTTATATAGAAAATATAAAAGTTAATACAAGAAATACTCAATATAAAAGAGAGTATTTTTAGAGGTTTATTGTTCAACACGAATTTTTCCATAAAGATTGTATAAATTCAAAAGTATAAAGATGGTACACTCAAATAATAATTAAATATAAATTTTTAATATACCAATTTAAATCTTGATTTAATCTATGATTTCATAATTATAGAGAATAAATATATTTTTTTAGAATTTCCGTTAGAACCACCAAAATTTCTAAGTCAAGTTAAGTCAGTGTAACGGTTCAGGACCTCAAATGAGTTTGAGTACAGGTAACTCAGTCACTACGGTAGGTTTGTAGAATAGGAGACAACAGGGGAAGAGGAGGACGGAAGTTAGAAAGGGTCGTACTCCCAAAAAAGTTTCTCAGGTAAGAAGCGTAATCACCGGTTTGATAACCTCAAAGTCGAAATCGTAGTCAGGAAGGTTCTTTATAAGTCCTGACTAAAGGAAATCTTACCTGACCAACCTAGAGGAACGTCAGGTTCCCTGAGAGTTCTCAGAAGAGGTTGTGGTGTCAAGTTTTCGTAGTTAAGAAGTCACAAGTTGGAAGAAATACCAGGTTGAGAGTGTAGGTATGTACTATGACCTTTCTGGTATCGAAACCGATCTGCCTTTAAACAGTCGTTTCATTGTAGAGACGAAAAATTATACGACAGATCTAACCAGTATTGAAGAAAAAAGGTTCCTCGTTCCCAGAAAATTAAAGTACCGACGTCAGTGGTAGACGTCACTAAAACCTCGGGTTGTTTTATTTCAGACAGTAACAAAGGTGACAAAGGGGTAGACAAACGGTCCTTTGTTACCCTAGTCTTAGGTAGAATCGAAAGTAAAAAGTTATTTAATTAATTAAAATTAATCTCCTATTATGTTATGAAATCACTAAAAAACAGTAGGTAACTGTACTTAATCGGTACCCACATGTATAAAGGGGGTAGGACTCGGGAGAAGGGTGAAGGGAACGGTAGGAATTACAACTGAAATTCGGTTTAAAAAGTGAGAGGAAAAACTGAAAGTATTTCTCCGAGAAATCAAGAAGAAGTGAAAGGCTGTATTCCCACCACAGGAGACATATAGACTCTAATAACTATAAAGAGGACCGTTAGAACTCAGGTCGAACACGAAGAAGGTCGGGTAAAGAGTACTACATGAGACGTATCTTCAATTTATTTGTCCCACTGTTATATATCGGAACTGTATAAGGAAAAGGATAACCTTGGTCGGACAACAAGGTACAGGTCAAGATTGACAACGAAGGACTGGACGTATGTCTAAAGAGTTCTCCGTCCAGTCCACCAGACCATAAGGGTAGAGAAAGTCTTAAAAGGTGTCAAATAACACTAGGTGTGTCAGTTTCCGAAACCGTATCAGTTATTTAGTCTTTACCTACAAAAAGACCTTGAGAAAACGAAAAAGTTATTAGGTTGCCTACAACCGTTAAACTAGAGACCAAGGAGACGGAAAAGATTTAGGTCGAACTTGTAGACCCTTAAGTACCAAATACACGACAACTTCGGACCGAACCTCTTTAAACTCGTGATGGAATAATCACACATTCTTCTCACGTTAACACGTCACCAAACTTGAAAGAAACCACAACGGAAAGAAACCCTAACTTTACTTTTGACTGGAAAAGGTCAGGACACCGGTGACGAATCAAAAGATTTAAATACCATATAACTCACGTTGTGAAAGTGTCGTAGTAGGAATTTTTGATCGTTTTGAAATTTAATAAAAGAAGACCTATATGTTAGACGTCTTTAAAATCGAGATAGGTACCTATATAAATAAAAGTCACTTATAAATATACTTAAAGAAAAGGTAATTAAAACACAACATAATGTGCAATTTCTTAGTCAAAATTAATAATCTTTTATATCTCTATTCACACGAGTAGATTTTTCTTCTATTTTTGTAACACTAGACTTTAAAAAGAGGAAAAGGGATTATTTGACGACAAAAGTTAATCTCACTGACGACCCGTTCCGTCCTTACACTGTCGAGACAAATAGGAGGTTGTACTCTGATATTTCATGGAATGATCGAAGTATAATGGGGTACCTAAAACGACTCTGTTAATAACTTTAAAGTCAGTTAAGGGGGAAAATACCGTGTCTATTGTCATATTAACAATTTTAGAATGGACCACCACTTGAAACACCACATGGTCAACTCCCCCCTCTCTCACACTTATCTTTATCACCACTTTTCACACTCCATGGATTCTGTACACTCCTTTTATCGTGAAAGTTGTCGTTATTTTAACCTATCAACATCCCCGTTCCCTACGAGACGACGACGACGACGACGGTTCAAAGAAGTCAGTAAAGGCTGAGACACGCTGGGGTATCTGCCGTCGGGTGGTCAGAGGGGGCAAGCACCCTAAGAGGTCCGTTCTTGTGACCTCACCCAACGGTAAAGGAAGAGGTTTCGTACTTTCACTTTTCACTTTCACTTCAGCGAGTTAGCACAGACTGAGAAGCACTGGGGTACCTGACGTCGGATGGTCCGAGGAGGTAGGTACCGTAAAAGGTCCGTTCTCATGACCTCACCCCACGATGACGGAAGAGACTCCCTACGAGATCTATTTAGTTTAGTTTCCAATTTTCATTATTCAGTAGTTAATTCTCGATTCACACTTGTGTTATCACGGAGAAAGTATCATATAATTTTCCGAAAATATCGGTGGTCGTTCACCCGTCTCTTTTGTATCTTAGTCTGGGTCTTAAAAAGGTATTTTCATCGTCTTTGATTCACTCTTTGATTTTAAGAGTTGGGTCCGTACAGACGATATGATTAGTCTCGAGACTAAATCTTTCTTGTCCTCGTGAACGGATACCCAACCCCCAACTACTTTAATTCTTAGAATTTAATAATGTTAAGGAAGATACGTTTCTCGAGGGATTTCACCAGGTACGAAGGTAAAATTCCAAGTCACAAGAAGAGACCGAACACCTACCATGTCTGTCGGGAAGGGACGGTGTGTTGCCACACTGATTCACTTTCAGCAAGTAGACTCAGTCTACGAAACACTAGGGGACCTGACATCACGTTGTCCGAAGAGACAGTACCCCTAAGAGGTCCGTTCTTATGACCTCACCCAACGGTAAAGGAGGAGGTACCCTAGGAGGGTTGGGTCCCTAGCTTGGGTCCAGAGGGAGTGGCGTCCGTCTAAGAAATGGTAGACTCGGTGATCCCTTCGGGGTGTGTTCCATTTCAAGGACGGTTAAAAGGGGAGTTAACTGAGGACCAATGATCCAGTCATTAATCCTTGACATGGGACTTCCTCAAAGTCCTTGATCAATTGTATATATACCCATGGAAACACATGTGTATGTATACACATGGGAGGAAAACCTGTACGATCGAATTCTCTCCTTACATATTGTAATGAAAAATTCTTTGTTAAATTACTATACTCCCGTTAGGGAACGTTATGTCCTAAATTGTGAAACCTTTTTGAGGTGTCCCACTAGGTTTTACAACACTTCTACTAGGGTCTTTGAGTCCTTCTCGTTACCGGGTATATTTCCATCTTTACTTTATTGACGGGTCCTTCGAGGACCTTCTTAACTCGTTTTTTCCTGTACATTCTACAAGACATTGCACAAGGTCCTCTAAAATGTAAACGATTAATAAATCACTCTTTATATGTCGTCTCTCCTTGGGATCGTGGATTTCTTCGAGTTACTACAAACAAAAGAATACCCATCCCTAATTAACGTCGTCTACAGTAATAACTTGATATGAGTGACTACGACTTAAAACAGTTCTCGAAAAAGACGTAAATAACTCTATCAGATACTAACAATAGGATGTAAAACAGTTATACCACATAGTATAAATAATTAAAAGAATAAAACTTGGTGAAAACTTGGGATCTAAATATCTCTACATCACGACACTCCCTAACCCCTGTCCTCCTTTTCCCCTGGTGTCTCCTACTCTACCGGCCTACCGTAGTGGTTGAACTACCTGTACTCAAACCCACTTGAGATCCTCAACCACTACCTTTCCCTCCGGACCACACGACGTTAAGTACCGTAACACTTCCCAGCCTGTGCTGACTCACTGACTTGACTTGACTTAACTTGACTTAACGAGATATTTTAACATTTCATAAATTTCATATATGGTACATTTTAACTATATATATATATATGTACGACAATTTATAAAAGGAAAAATATTATAACTACCTAATGGTTTCCTCTTCTGTGGAGTCTCTGGTTTTTCGTCGACTACATAAAAAAAAGAAAAAAATAGAAAATAAAAATGAAATAAAATGAAATATTATGACGTAACCAAAAGGGTATGTAACTGTACTTAGGTGGTACCCACATGTACGCTAGGGTTTGTACTTGGGGGGAGGGTGGAGGGAGGGGCGTTGTTGGGAGGCCCAGTAGAGGCACGTGGTTGGGACTCGTACGACATAGGACGTAGTCTGTATCTGACCGCTAAGTTAAGAATGTATTATCATATGTACAAAGTTACGGTAAGAGGGTTTAGTAGGGTGGGAGAGGGAGAGGAAGACTCAGGTTTTCAGGCGATATGTGTAGACACAGAAAAAAAACGACAGAACGTATGTCCCAGTAGTAACGGTAGAAAGATTTAAGGTATATATACACAATCATATGACATAACCACAAAAGAAAGACCGAACGAAGTAAAACATATTAGCTGAGGTCAAAGTAGGTAGAGTAGTCTTGACTAAGTTTACATAAGAAAAAATACCGACTCATTATGAGGTAACACATATACATGGTGTCGAAAGAATAGGTAAGTAGACGACTACTTGTAGATCCAACAAAGGTACAGAACCGATAATATTTGTCACGACGCTACTTGTAACCCCATGTACAAACAGAAAGTTAAGACCAAAGGAGTCACACATACGGGTCGTCACCCTAACGACCCAGTATACCGTCAAGATAAACGTTAAAAAATCCCTTAGAGGTGTGACAAAAGGTATCACCAACATGATCAAACGTAAGGGTGGTTGTCACATCCTCGTAAGGGAAAAGAGGTGTAGGAGAGGTCGTAAATAACGAACGTCTAAAAACCTAACGTCTGTAAGACTGACCACACTTCACCATGGAGTAACACCAAAACTAAACCTAAAGAGATTATTACTCACTACAACTCGCAGAAAAGTACTCGTATAAAAAGTCGGTAGGCAAACAGAAAAACCTCCTTACAGATAAATCAAGAAACCGGGTAAAAAACTAACCCAGAAAAAAAAAGGACCTTAACTCAACGTATTCAACGAACATATAAAAACTCTAATCAACAAACAGTCAACAAAGTAAACGATAATAAAAGAGGGTAAGTCTTCCGACAGAAAAGTGGAACGAATATCAAAGGAAACAACACGTCTTCGAAAATTCAAATTAACCTAGGGTAAATGAATAAAAACGAAAGTAAAGGTCTTGAGACCCTCCACCCAGTATCTCCTAGGACGACACTAAATACAGACTCTCACAAAACGGATACAAGAGGAGATCCTCAAAATATCAAAGACCAGAATGTAAATCTAGAAATTAGGTAAAACTCTGATAAAAACACATACCACAATCTTTCACTAGATCAAAGTAAGAAAATGTTCACCAACTGGTCAAAAGGATCGTGGTGAACAATTTCTCTAACAGAAATGAGGTAACATATAAGAACGGAGGAAACAGTTTCTATTCCACAGGTATACACACACCTAAATAGAGACCCGAAAGATAAAACAAGGTAACTAGATATACAGACAGAAACACGGTCATGGTATGACAGAACTACTGACACCGAAACATCATCTCGGACTTCAGTCCGTTCAACTAAGGAGGTCAAGGTAAGAAGAAAGAGTTCTAACGAAACCGATAAGCTCCAAAAAACATAAAGGTATGTTTAGAACTTTAATAAACAAGATAAATACACTTTTTATAGCGACCATCGAACTATCCCTAACGTAACTTAAACATTTAACGAAACCCATCATATGAGTAAAAGTGATATAACTAAGAAGGTTAGGTACTTGTACCATATAAAGAGGTAGATAATCACAGGAGAAACTAAAGAAAGTAGTCACAAAATACCAAAAGCTATATATCCAGAAATCAAAGAAATCCATTTATATAAGGATTCAAAAAAATAAGAAAAGCAACGTTACCACTTACCTTAACAAAGGAATTAAAGAAAAAGATAAAAGAGTAATAATCACATATCCTTACGTTCACTAAAGACCACAACTAAAATATAGGACGTTGAAATGATATAAGTAACTAATCGAGATCATTAAAAGACCACCTCAGAAATCCCAAAAGATACATCTCGTAGTACAGTAGACGTTCGTCACTCTCAAAATGAAGAAGAAAAGGTTAAACCTAAGGTAAATAAAGAAAAAGACGAGACTAACGACACCGGTTTTGAAGGTCTTGATACAACTTATCATCGCCACTTTCACCTGTGGGAACAGAACAAGGACTGAAATCCCCTTTACGAAAGTTAAAAAGTGGTAACTCCTATTACAAACGACACCCAAACAGTATATATCGAAAATAATACAACTCCATACAAGGAAGATAAGGACGAAAGACCTCTCAAAAATAGTATTTACCTACAACTTAAAACCGTTTCCGGAAGAGACGTAAATAACTCTATTAGTACACCGAAAATAAAAAGTTAAACAATTACACCACTTAATGTAACTAACTAAACGCCTATAACTTCTTAGGAACGTAGGGACCCTATTTCGGGTGAACCAGTACTACATACTAGAAAAATTACACAACAACCTAAGACTAACGATCTTAAAACGACTCCTAAAAACGTAGATACAAGTAGTCACTATAACCGGATATCAAAAGAGAAAAACATCATAGAAACAGTCCAAAACCATAATCCCACTACCACCGGAGTATCTTACTCAAACCTTCAAATGGAAGGAGACGGTAAAAGACCTTCTCAAACTCATCCTATCCACAATTCAGAAGAACTTTAAAAACCATCTTAAGTCGACACTTCGGCAGACATGGACCCGAAAACAAACGACCTTCCAAAGACTAATGTCAAAGTCAAAGGCACAAACACTACCCAGACAATTCTAAAAGATAAAGAAGGACCAAATCAAGACCTTATAATATGAAAAGATTCTTAAACAGGTAAAGAAGGTGCAACAGGTAAAATAACCGTATATTGACGACTATCATCAGAGAAAACTAGGAAACATAAAGACACAACAGACAACACTAGAGAGGTAAAAGTAAAGATTAAAATAACTAAACTAAAAAGAGAGAAACGAAGAACTACTCAGACCGATTACCAAACAGTTAAAATAAATAGGAAAGTTTCTTGGTCGAAAACCGAAACAACTAAAAACGATACCAGAGAAAACAAAGAAAACGTAAATAAAGACGGGATTAAAAATTCTAAAGAAAGGAAGATGATTGGGACCCCAAGAAGTAAAGAAGGAAAAGATCAACGAAATCCACATCTCAATCCAATAAATAAACTGCAAAAAGAACAAAGAACTCCATACGGACATAACGATACTTGAAAGGAGAATCGTGACGTAAATATCACAGGGTGTCCAAAACCCTACAACACAAAAGTAAAAGTAATCAAAGATACGTATAAAACTAAAGAAAAAACTAAAGAAGACACTAAACAACCAATAAGTCTTCACACAACAAGTTGGAGGTATACAACCTTAAAAATTATCAAAAAAGGAGACATTAACTCTAGATTAGAATTACGTAATACTGGTCTTTTCTACCAACCTTACTAAAACTAAAAAAAAATTAAATAGTTCCAATCTAAATACCGGGTCCTACACTAGATAGGACCTCTTCCAAGGTACTCGTGAACTCTTTTGTCACTTTAAGTAACAAAACCCCACTTTACAGGATATCTATAGTTAATCCAGATTGACCAGATTACATAGTAAATTTCAAACACAAAGAAACAATTAAAAGACATATCAACTAGACAGGTATCCACACTCACCCCATAATTTCAGAGGGTGATAATAACACAATGACTATTAAAGGGGAAAGTATGAACAATCGTAAACAGAATGTATAACACCACGAGGATATAACCCACGTATATATAAATATTAACAACATAGAAGAAGAACCTAACTAGGAAACTAGTAATACATCACCGGAAGAAACAGAGAAAAGTGTCGGAAACAACATTTCAGATAAAATAGCCTATACTCATAACGGTGAGGACGAAAGAAAACCAGAGATAAACGCACCTTATAGAAAAAGGTCGGGAAGTGAAATTCAGACATACGCAGGGAACAAAACTCCACCCAGAGAACATTCGTCGTATATCTCCCCAGAACAAAAACATAGGTAAGCCGGTTAGAAACAGAAAACCAACCCTGTAAGTTGGGTAAATGCAAATTCCATTAATAACTATTGATACTAGGGTAATGGTAAATGAAATAACAAAACCCAAGCCCAAATATGTGGGAAAAACACAAAGGACAGATCTCTTATAGAAAATCTTAAACAACCTCTCGACTAAACCACCACGACTTAAGAGAGTCGAAAACGAACAGACATTTCGAAAACTAAAGAGGAAGCATAAACTTACTCTAGGAACGACCCATGTCATTAGACCCGACATCCAATAACAGAAAGTAGTGAAATTCATACAGAACGGTAAGGGAGGACCGGACTTCTCAAAGATAACTTTCTAGTCGACAATAGGAATACCCTTAGGGGAACACACAATAAACAACAAAAAGGGAACGACGAAAATTATAAACAAGAAACACAAACTAGAAACAATTAAACTAATTATACACAGAACCCCACAAAACGGAACCCAAATAGGATAAACCTTGAGAGACACAAAGAACCTGAACCCACAAATAAAGGAAGGGGTAAAATCCCTTCGAAAGTTGATAATAGAGGAGTTCCTAAAAGAGTACCAGAAAGAAAAACAGAAGAAGAAGACCCTGAGTATATTACGCTTACAACCTCGCAAAGTACAACAACACCTCCAGAGACTCTAACAGGAATAAAGAAAATTAAGCAAAAAGAACAGAGGAGAGACTAAGTAAATAAAGAGGGTAAGATAGAAGATAAAGTGATTAGAATAGAAGACGGAGGCAATAAGATGATAAACAACGGAGGTCTCACAAAGACTAGAGTAAATAACGTAATAAGTAATATATAACTGAGAAAAAATAAAGAAGATCCAGGAACAATTTGGAAAAACGTAGAAGAGTTAGGAACAGAGATCCGATAAATAGACACTAAGGTAAAACTAAAGTTCTAAAAACTAATAAAAGTGATAGTTATAAACCTTAAGAAAGAGTCCATCTAAGGGATAGAGAAGGAGAACGCAAACCAAACCACCCGTAAAGAGGACAAGGAATTGGACGACTCATAAGGAGACAGAGAAGTAGAACCAATATGACGACACAAACCCCACCGGAAAGATATAAGACCCTTAAACACCTCAAGAGAAATAATACCTCGAAGGAGTGACACCCACCCCAACATAGTCACCGAACAGTTGCAAAGGACCAATCCCTCCGAACACAACCTCAAGACCACCCACCTCGACCCAAAGAAGAGAGACCTCACGTCACCGTACTGGTCATTACCCAATACTCTGCAGTTACCAAAACCTCATTGAAACTCGACGGACATATAACTTCGAGTTCCCACACAAGGACACAATGACCTCTTAAACGTACCAAACAGAACGAGACCTTGAACAACCGGGAACCCACCTCGAACCAAAGTCACATCCATACCTCCGTAAACTACTCGAGGATAACGAATTACAAGGGACTTAAGTCCTCAAGAGACTACAAGAGTCCGAAACCTGAATTCGGAGGACGAAGACCAAAAGTCAAAATAAAAATGTCATCGGAGATCTAAAGAGGTAGACATATCGTGACTACTATTTCGTAGATCCAATTTCTATTTTTCAAAGAGGTGTAACTCCCTGTGAGTCTCTCCGAGTGACTCAATGTACCTGTTCTCTTCTCCCTCCCCCATCAATCTCCACTGACCTTACTCTACGCCACTCTAGTTTTCTCCTCTCTCGTTCGATCGGTCATCAGTGAAGGAATACACACAAGGTATCAGACCTGGCGAGTCTCCATAAATACCTCAGTATGTCCCTTCTCCTCTCCCTCCTTCATCTGTCTCCACCGGTCCTTCTATTCTCTCTCCTTACTCTTCCTCTCTCTGTTTAGGACGGTCATTGGTCAAGGAATCCACAAGAGGTGGCAGACCTTGTGTGTCTCTAAGTGTCTCAACCTATCTCTTCTCTACCCCCTCCTTTCTCTGCCTCCGGTGGACCACCTCTTTTTCCTCTCAGGTTTCCTCCTCTCTCACCAGTTCGGTCATTAGAGCGAGAGTCCATTTTAACCCATCACTTCAAACCCAAAAATTTACATGTTTTAACTGTTGTTTTTGGTTTTTCGTTTCTAATTTTTAGATCTTATCTTCAACCTAAAAGTTTTTATGTTATAATTTCTTTTCCTCGTCTTCCTTTTTTCTCTTTTCTTTTTTTTTTTTTCGGTGTTCTTAATAAAATTTTTGAGGTTTTTGTTGGTGTATTTCTGATATATACCACAAACGGAATTTTTTTCAGAAAAAAAAAACTTTTCATTATCATCCAATATCTTTATTTTTAATCTCCTCTTTATCTTCTGAATTGTTAAATTTTTTTTTCCTTATTTTTTCCGTTCTTTTTTTTTTCTCCTTTTGTTTTTTCCTTACTAACATTTTTATCATTTCTATATAGACCGGGAAGAGACTACAACACCCGTCACACCCCAGTGAAGGTTCCACCAAGGGAGACAAATTGAAGAAGACAAACGACCAAAAAATCCGAGTCATCAAGTCAGCGCGATACCCCTCCCGTCCTACGACGTTTGTTTATCGTGACAGCACACGTGTGTCTCAGAGTCGGGGCGACCTGGACACGGAAGAGCGTCGCGTGTTTGGCGAGACCAAGATGTTACCAGTCGGCCCTTGGCAGGCTCCGGCCGGGATCCGACACACGTGGAGGGGCCAGATTCGGCGAGTCCAAGTCGCGAGTCCATCGGGAGTCTCCGAGTCTAAGCCAACCCTAACGCAAAACACGGGAAGGGTCCAGGCTCGTCGAGTCCTTAAACCACTCGCACTAGCGACACTGAACAGCGGAAAAGACAGAGACGACGAGTCAAAAGACCCACACGGTGACCGTGGGGAACACTCCGTCTACCACTGACAGGTCGTGGGGTTCTTCAGAATCTTCGGACGAACGTCAAACCATCTATCTCAGAGAGGTCCCGACGTTAACGTGGAAAGGTCGGGAATGTCGAGACCGACGGACAGGGGCCACCCTCTACCACACGTCGGTCGATAAAGGCAAGGTAGGAAACAAGACACGAGCCAGGACCGCCACAGAATACAAGCTCGAAAAACGCACCATCGATAGGGTGTCAGACCAAACGATCGGGTTCAATCTAGCAAGACCAACGCGCACCCCGCAAGGACGGGTTAAGAATGTTTAGAGAAGTCGGGCGCGGAGGACACGAAGGGACGGGACGGGGATGAAGGATCACCGTCTACGTCCGGAGACACGACGAAAAGGCGACCCCCTGAAGACTACATAAAGACTTCATTCCTTATATTTTAAATGGTTACTCATCTAGATAACAAATATACAAGGGGATGATAAAAGGAACTCGAAGTAAAAAAAAAAAATTGAAAATAAATTCAGAACATGATGTCCCATTAACAAAAAGTACAAGTACATGAAAGAGGATTTATTCTAAGATTCGACCAACTCGTTACTGATAGTAATAATCAATTATGTCTCAGGTCGTATTTTACCCAGTCTATGATGTATGGTTATAAAAAGTTGATTTATTTACTTATTATACTTATGAGTGATTGTCCTTAGATGTACTTTTATACTTATGATATAGAATGTGTACTATATTTGTATTTTTCTGTGTATTCTGGTAGTGACTTACTCTTTTGTTTGTATGAGGTAACATCAAATACGACGGTGTATTATCAACGAATTTGTTTAATACTATGTCTAAGTAGATGCACAGGAGGGAAGAAGACTCTCCTTGAATATTGAACTGGACTAGAATTTACGAGGACACTGGTGTAAAGGTATCCGAATATACAAAATATTTTTGTTTGATTTAAAAAAACTGATTAATTTTCCGAACCTTCAATGACTTAGGAGAGTTGTATTAGAAGATCTTGTCTACGGTAGAGAAAAATTAATAGTCACTTTTTTCCAATAATTTTATGATATAAAAAATGGTAAAATTAATATACTAATTAAAACAGACAAAAATTTTACTTCTGAAACGTGGATAGAAGTTCCGACACCTTTTAGGAACGAGAGTGTTATAATTACACTTTTAAGGTACCGCGATAAGTTGGTACGTAATTAAGAGTTTACTACTAATAGATATAATGATCCAAAGTACCGAGTGATCACTTACGTACGTTTTTTATTACCTAATTGTTACGGTTTTTTTTTTTTCCTTCAACATACTTAACAAATAAAAGGAGTAAAGGCTAGATGGAAGAGATCACCCTTTTCTTTTTTTTTTTTTTTTTGTGCCCTATTATGGTGTCGGTTAGAATAGATACGACTTCCAGTATCAGGTACTAGTAATGACTCTAAGTGAATTTTAAATTATTACGGAGATCTCTATGTACGAGTATACTGAGAATAAGTAGTATGATTATGTACACTAACATCTTAATTCCCGATTTTTGTCGAAAAGATTGATAAAGAATCCAACGATTAATACTTTGTGTAAAATAATTAAGGGGTTTCGATTACAAAGTTTGTTTAAATACGTAGTGGTTAATAAAGACCCACCTTTTAAAGTCTACATAGGACAAATGTTTTAGTACAAAACTTAAAAAGTATAAGAAGTATAAGAAAAGTGTTTGACAACTCATTTGTAAAAAGAATTTTAAACTTTTGACCTAATTTATATCGTGTAAGACTGTCTTGACTTAGTCCAACACGAAAAGTAATAAAAAACATTCAACTTGACAAGACTTATAATCTTTAATTTAAGGATTAAAGTCTTAATTTAATGATTGTTTTTTAATTCAAGTGATTTAAATATAGAATTAATAAAAGTCAAGTCTCCAAGTCAGCACAGGCTGAGACAATGGAGTACTTGACGTCGTACGGTCCGAAGGGACAGGTAGTGGTTGAAGGTCTCGAACGAGTTTAAGTACAGATAACTGAACCACTACGGTAGGTTAGTAGAATAGGAGGTAGAAGAGGAAGACGAGGACGGTAGTTCAAAAGGGTCGTAGACCCAGAAAAGTTTACTCAGTCAAGAAACTTAGTCCACCGGTTTCATAACCTCTAAGTCGTAGTCAGGAAGGTTATTTATAACTCCTGACTAAAGGAAATCCTAACTAACCAAACTAGAGGATCGTTCCTTCAATTAATAAAATCTGTGACTGTTAAAAGAGTTACCAAAGGGTACTCCCCGTCACCATTTCTTAGACGGACTGTTATGTCCCCTGAACCCAAGTATGGACCCAACCCTTCTAGGGGATTGTATCCTTTACCGTTGGGTGAGACCATAAGAAAGGACCTATTAGGGTACCTGTCTCCTCGGACCGTCCGATATCAGATACCCCAGTGTTTCTTAACCTGTACTGACTCACTAACTTGTGTTAAGAGAATTATAGATACCTAATAGATGACAGTAGTGTGTAAGTTAGACTGACGGCAACGGACCCATATCGACTCAAATGACGAGAGTGATTCAAGGGAATGTGTGAACACTCCGTTTCCGAAAAAAAAAAAGGAGGTACACAAAAGTAAACAATGTCAAACTATATATGTTTCTAAATGGAAATAAACGACCTTCATGATCCTTAGAAGAATGAAAAAGGAAGAAACTAAATGTGTATTGAAAGTACATGTTAACAACGAAGTCCCGTTATATTTCGCTCAAAAATCTAAAAACACAGAGATGATTACGTAATTCCTAACTAACTCTAAGTTTAGTTAATTGAAGTCACCTTGAGACGAAGGTTGGTGTAGTGTCACGTTTTATCTCCGACGGGGAGTCGATTGAATAGTTATTTTTGTTTACACAAAACGACATGGGTGAGAAAACCATTATATATAACAAGACTTGTAGTAAGACCCGGTACAGTACTAATGTTTCGTCTTAAAAATTGAGATATACCGTACTTCACTTTAAACACTCAGTTAAAGATCCATCCAACTATTCTTCAGGTCCCAGGGGTTCCTCCTCTCTCTCTAGACCCCGAAGAGCTTCTTCTTTATCTCCTGACCTTAATAGTTCCTCCTCCTTTCCTTTTTGTAGAAATTAAATAAATAGAAAAGGGGATGTAAGGAATTAGAATTAGTGTATTTCATAAAGAAAGAAATTCGGACCTTGCCTACTAGTGTGTTGTTTTGTGAGTCGAATTTGAGACATTATTCCTAAGTGAAGTTAACGAGTCAGTACAGGTCGAGAAACACTGGAGCACCTGAAGTCCTACGGTCCGAAGGGAGAGGTAGTTGTTGAGGGTCTCGAATGAGTTTGAGTACAGGTAGTTCATCCACTACGGTAGGTTGGTAGAGTAGGAGACAGTAGTTGAAGAGGAGGGGGAGGGTGTAAGTAAGGACGGTTCGAAGTCCCAGAAAGGGTAATTAAGTCAAGAAGTGTAGTCCACAGGTTTCATAACCTTAAAGTCGAAGTCGTAGTCAGGAAGGTCACTTAAAAGTCCTGACTAAAGGAAATCCTACCTGACCTATCTAGAGGAACGTCAGGTTCCCTGAGAGTTGTCAGAAGGGGTTGTGGTGTCAATTTTCTGTAGTTAAAAAGTCGTGATTCTAAAGAAGTATCAGGTTAAAAGTGTAGGTGTGTTCTGGTGACCTTTTTCGTATCGAAACTGATTTACCTGGAACAGCCGTTTCATTAAAGAGACGGAAAATTAAACAATACATCCAACCAGTATCGAAAAGAAGGTTCCTCGTTTGCAGAAAAGTAAAGTACCGACGTGAGTGGTAGTCGTCACTAAAACCTCGGGGGTTTTTATCAAAGAGTGACAAAGGTAACAAAAGGGTAGAAAAAAGGTACTGCACTAACCTGGTCTACGGTACTAAAATCAAAAGACTTACAACTCGAAATTCGGTTAAAAAAGTGAGTGAAAGTAGTCTTCGGAGTAATAAAGAAGAAGTGAAAGACGGTAATTGTACCACAGTAGACGTGTAGACTCCAATAACGATGAAGAGGGTCGTTAGAACTAAGGTCGAACACGAAGTAGGTCGGGACGTAAAGGGTACTACATGAGACGTATCTTCAATTTATTCGTCTCACTGTTATATGTCGGAACTGTATAAGGAAAGGGATAAACCTTGACCAGACAACAAGGTACAGGTCAAGATTGACAACGAAGGACTGGACATATGTCTAAGGAGTTCTCCGTCCAGTCCACCAGACCATAAGGGTAAAGAACTCCTTAAAAGGTGTAAAAACACACTACACGTGTCAGTTTCCGAAACCGTATCAGTTATTTTGTCTTCATCTATAAAAAGACTTTGAGAAACTGAAAAGGCTACTAGGTTTACTACAACCGTTAGACTAGAGACCGAGAAGACGGAACAGATTTAGGTCGAACTTGTAGACCTTAAAGTACCAAGTACATGACAACTTCGGACCACCTTTTAAAACTCGTAATGAAATGATCACACACTCTACTCACGTTAACACGTAACCAAACTCGTAAGTAACCGTAACGGAAAGAAACCCTAACCTTACCTTTGACTTGAAAGGTCAGGACACTGACGACGACTTAAAAGGTTTAAACGACCGTATAACTCATGTTGTGAAAGTGTCGTAGTAGAAAATCCTAAACTTTATCGGGTTGGCCTTAAGGTATGGAGGTGGTCGAAACAAGTATCACTACGAAGGATTTCGGGTGAACTGAAGTGTAAGGTCTTACAGACCGAGATCCACTTACTAGTGTGGTAGCACTAATAGACCCAGTACTTCTAAAAAAAACATATCAAGAAGACACACAGGAACGGTGGAGAAGAATTATAGAAGACGAAGATAATCCAGGTATGGTAAAGACAGTAAATAACACGGGTAGAATCGTAGTTTACAAGGGAACCATAGAGATAAAAAGAACTTCTTTATAGATCAAAAAGGGTAAGATAATAAAAGGAGATTATAGAAACGTAACTAGTGACTCCTTCCGAAAGAATAGAGAGAAATGATAAGAAACCTTGAGACGTAAGCTTACCCATATAGAAAGGAAAAAAGGAAAGTGAAAAAAAAAAAAAAAAAAGAGCGGACAACATTCCGGAGGAGTCTGTTGGTAAACCGGAAAAACGTAAAGAAAAAGAACACCTACCAGAACTAGTGACGGAGAACGTGTTATAGTGTTTGGAGGTAGGTATCAAGAAGTCCGTGGGACAGATAGTCTATATTAGGGAACTTAGATAAACAGTGAAGGTGACATATTAACATTCCCTAAACTACATCGTGGTGGACTTACCAGATCACAAAAAAGGATGAAAGAACTTAAACTCAGACTTAAACCGTTGTTCCACAAGTACTAGACTGGGTGTCAATCGAGGACCAGAACGAAAACGATTGACATATTTCGAAGAAGGTAGAAACAGACGTTTTTTATTTTCATTCATTCACAATCAACGGGTCAGCACGGGTTGAGAAACGTGGGGGTACCTGACGTCGGGTGGTCCGAGAAGACAGGTACTCTTAAAGGTCCTTTCCTATGACCTAACTCAAGAGTAAAGGAAGAGGTCCCCTAGAAGGTCTGGGTCCCTAGTTTGGGTCCAGAGGACGAGACGTCCGTCTAAGAAATGGTTGACTCGATGTTCACTTCGGGTGTCTTATATTATTTAGACTAAAACCATAACTGTTTTACCACTA
The DNA here is from genome assembly GCA_006410555.1 of Capra ibex. Classification (NCBI taxonomy): domain Eukaryota; kingdom Metazoa; phylum Chordata; class Mammalia; order Artiodactyla; family Bovidae; genus Capra; species Capra ibex. Next base: position 38,159,059 of record SJYO01004576.1, read on the forward strand.
CAGGTACACATCTCAGAAGAGAACACAACAACCTTCTCCCACAAACGATACCGGTCACACAAGAGAACCGTTTTGAGACAATCGGAAAGTGTACGAAGTCTAACATGAAGTTCCGGTTTAAACGGACAATGAAGTCCACAAAGAACTGAAAGATGAAAACGTAAAGTCAGGTGATATTACTTTTATTGTAGAAAACCCCCATAATCAAGATCTTCCAGAACATCCAGAAGTATCTTAGTAAGTTGAAGTCGAAGCAGTCGGAATGACCAGTCCCGTATCTGAACCTAATGACACTATAACTTACCAAACGGAACCTTTGTCTCTAGTAAGACAGTAAAAACTCTAACGTAGGTTCATGACGTAAAACCTGAGATTCCTAATATATTTTTGTTATATAGGACGAACTCCTGTCAAAAAGGAAGGACTTTTGGAAGACTGATTATGACAATAAAATTTTACATATAATACTCCCACCAAGACCATTCTAGAAAGATAATAATTTGAGAATAGGACATAGAATTTTACATATAACATCCCACCCAGACCATTCTAGAAATGTTGAAACTCTGTAAGAAAACTAAATAAAATTATTGATTAATTTTTTCATATATCGAGGGCACGATTCTAATCACTCCCCCCGTGGGAGGTAGAGGGAAGACTACAGATAAAGTCTTCGAAAGACACAGGGTAAAGTAACATTATTTTGAAGACGGTGTCTTCTCGGGACTCACTAGTTCGGACCACAGACCAAGACTTCGATTTAGAAAGAAGAAACTTCTAGCGTTTAAACTGTAGTAAGTGGTATGTGATAGTGAACCAAATTAAGAGTCGACTTTTACACACGATGTAACATTCCTTCATACGTCGAAGGATTTCTTGATACTTTGTGGTGACTGAGTCACAGGATATCGGAGGTCCATAAAACACTCATAGTTTATCATCTTTCTCTCTCTCTCTCTTCGGTTAGACACGAGGTCGTCTGGAATGTACTGAATAAATAATAACCCATTCCGTTTCTTTTCTGTCTACTTTCTAGTTCCCGTCCTTTATACACTTCACAAGTTTACATAACACGCCAGTCATATACGACATTTTTCAGTTTTTTCTTTTTTTTTTATTTTGATAGTGTGAACATCTTCGTCAGGTACAGATACATTCAAATTTTATCCCTGTGACTAGTTTCCTAAAATAAAATTTTCGATACCCCCGAAATCCTTGGTAGTCCTCCCTGTAGACTCTGTTAGATCCCTAACCCCTCGATGGAATTTTTCTACACAGAATTGAACCAAACTTTGGATCGTCCGGATACATCTCCGGAAGCACCACTTTCCTAGAGGTCACTCAGGGGACTAACGACTATTAATCTCCTTTTTTTGTTTTTTGTTTGTTTGTTTGGACACCGGAATATGATACTGAAAGTTCTGGAAGGTACTCATTTCTTTTTTTCTTTGTTCGACATTGTCGATAGAAATCTTTTCGATTATCTACGTCTTTGTTTCTGTCCTGTCAGTCTTGAGATATCGTTATTCAAGTCTAGTCAAGTCAACGAACCAGCACAGGCTGAGCCGCTGGAGTACTTAGCGTCGTGCGGACCGGAGGTACAGGTAGTGGTAGAGGGCCTCAAGTGAGTCTGAGTGAAGGTAGTTCAGGCACTACGGTAGGTCGGTAGAGTAGGAGTCAGCAGGGGAAGAGGAGGACGGGAGTTAGAGAAGGTCGTAGTCTCAGAAAAGGTTACTCAGTTGAGAAGCGTACTCCACTGGTTTCATGACCTCGAAGTCGAAGTCGTAGTAAGGAAAGTTTCATTAGGGTCCCAACTAAGAGGAAATCTTACCTGACCAACCTAGAGGAACGACAGGTTCCCTGAGAGTTCTCAGAAGAGGTTGTGATGTCAAGTTTTCGTAGTTAAGAAGCCGCGAGTCGGAAGAAGTGTCAGGTTGAGAGTGTAGGTATGTACTGGTGTCCTTTTTGGTATCGGAACTGGAATCAGCCGTTTCATTACAGAGACGAAAACTTATACGATAGATCCAACCAGTATTGAAAAGAAGGTTCCTCATTCGCAGAAAATTAAAGTACCGAAGTCAGTGGTCGACGTCACTAAAACCTCTGGTTTTTTTATTTCAGACTGTAACAAGGGTGACAAAGGGGTAGATAAAGGGTACTTCACTACCCTGGTCTACGGTACTAGAACCAAAAGATTTACAACTCGAAATTCGGTTGAAAAACGAGAGGAGAAAGTGAAAGTAGTTCTCCGAAAAATCAATGAGAAGTGAAAGACGGTATTCCCACCACAGTAGACGTATAGAGTCCAATAACTATAAAGAAGGCCGTTAGAACTAAGGTCGAACACAAAGAAGGTCAGGTCACAAAGAGTACTACATGAGACGTATATTCAATTTATTCGTCCCACTGTTATATGTCGGAACTGCATAAGGAAAAGGATAAACCTTGGTCCGACAACAAGGTACAGGTCAATATTGACAACGAAGGACTGGACGTATGTCTAAAGAATTCTCCGTTCAATCCACCAGACCATAAGGGTAGAGAAAGTCTTAAAAGGTGTCAAACAACACTAGGTGTGTCAGTTTCCGAAACCGTATCAGTTATTTCGTCTTTATCTATAAAAAGACCTTGAGAGAACGAAAAAGGTACTGGGTCACCTACAACCGTTAAACTAGAGACCAAGGAGACGGAAAAGATTTTGGTCGAACTTGTAGTTATTGATATTGAATTTGGTTGAAATGTCTGAGGATCAAGACAGAGTTTCCATTTAAGATTACGTGTAAAGAGTCAACAAAAAGTCTTTGGTCAAGGGTTAGTCTACCTCTCACTACTGGTATTCGTGTATCTGGTGTCTGGTCAACCTCGGACTTGTAACTATTAAATAGGGACCACCGTATAGATCAATGAAGTTTGAGTAGTGAGTCTCTTGACAAGTTGTCGAGTAGTGTAAGGGGTCTTATGAGAGGGAGTGGAACGGCAGTGTCAGGGAAGGGACTTTCGTGAGTCTCTCAAGTCAAGAAAACTCGTAATCGGTGTGACATAAGAAACCAACCTTGGAACGTTATTTACATTATGAAAGGAGGTTTTTCATGTCGTTTAACCGAACCGACGTGTAGTACAGTGACCTGGGTTCAAACCAAGTCATTGTCCAAAAGGGGGTTCTTGCCTGGTCTCTGTTTCTGAATACATGTCCCTCCGAAAAATCCACTAGGGTCTCTCGTGTTCACTCTTTTACCAGTCTCACTCTTTCCCTGTTTCCTTTTGGGTTATCTCAGAAGTAATAGTTCCCCGGATGGTGTTCCTATTCCACGAACTAGTTTTCCTAAGACGTTTATAACGTACTTATAAGTTTTGACATTTTCTTTTTTCATTCTTCCTTAAAATGAAAATAGATAACTTAATAGAGTTCATCAAAAAGACAACCAACACTTTTGTAACAAACCGTATATAAGAAAAGAGTAACAAAGTATAAACTAGTTGATTTATTCTGTCTTTTACTCTAAGCCTTATAGACTTCCTCTTTGTCACTAATCGGACTCTCTACATACTATGTCATAAATTTTCGTATTTGAAACTTCAATGTGTTTGAGACAAAACTTTGATTAATATATATATGAATAATTACCCCGGTAATCTTTATGTCAAAGGAGTAAACGTTTTATTTATATAATAGTGTTTAACACATCACAATAACACAATTAATTTACTATACTATATGTATTTATAGAATTGGGTTAGACTAAGTATCATTTATAAGGACGAATTAAAATGACGAAGTTCTCTATTTTACACGGAATCCGTCTCTTTTCTTGACGTTGTCAACTTTTTATAAAACGTGTGACTAGAGAATCTAAATCAGATCGATTAGATGTAAAATTTTCATAAGATACACAAGGATAATTTATTTTTACTCTATAAGTAAAAGGATTAAACTTATGGTTCTAAAAATCAATACACATCTGGAGAAGTATATATGTGATGTAGGTTTGAACCACGTATCAAATAAAAGGTCTCAATATAGTCTTTGATTTCATATTATACTGGAAAAAAACACTATAAAGACGTAATTAATCTAGTAGTAGATTTCTTTTTTTCTTTTTGTTCTCACGGTGAGAAAGTAATAAAGATTAAGACAAAATAAATTTTTGTTAAAGGTGGTATGAGAAACCCTAAGATACCGTCATATAATTGGGGTTTTTCTGGTAACGACGACGACGACGACAATTCAGCGAAGTCAGCACAGACTGAGACACGATGGGGTATCTGTCGTCGGGTGGTCCGGAACTACAGGGACCCTGAGAGGTCCGTTCTTGTGACCTCACCTAACTGTAAAGGAAGAGGTTACGTACTTTCACTTTTCACTTTCACTTCAACAAGTCAGCACAGGTTGAGAAACACTGGGGTGCCTGACGTCGGATGGTCTGAGGAGACAGGTACCCTAAAAGGTCCGTTCTCATTACCTCACCAAACGGTAACGGAAGAGGTTTTTTCTGACAAGTCAAGTCAGTGAGTCAGCACAGGTTGAGAAACGTTGGGGTACGTAGCGTCGTGCGGTCCGGAGGGACAGGTAGTGGTTGAGGACCTCAAGTGAGTCTAAGTGTAGGTAGCTCAGTCACTACGGTAGGTCGGTAGAGTAGGAGACAGCATAATGATAGAAGATTTAGTCTTCAACTGTTTGATGTCGAGTGACTGGTTTAGATCGAAAGAGAAAACAATTATTTCAACATAACCTTGTGTCATTATAAGTAAATAAATCTACTAGAGTATTTAGTAGTTTACGTTACGGAAAGCTAAACGGTTACCTTTTTTTTTTATTATAGTTCGTCTAATCTTGTAAGTGAGTTTCAATGTCCCGTTCAATGACTGTCTTGTATTCTGGATCACGGTCAAAGGAGAAACTATAAAGTTACGTAAGGTTAGACTTTCATTCAAATGGGAAAATTAATTACCCCTATTGTATGTGTTGGATACGATACCAAGGAGTCTTCAAACTCGATTAAATATTTTTCATTTCGGACGAAAAGAAGTACGTCAAAATAGTTTATAATTATTTTATTTTTCACTTTACACAACTTTTATGATCTAATACGAGAGGAACAAACCCGATAGAGGGAGGTTTTTATTGTTTTATACGTATTTCCGTATCGACATATCGACTATCGTTTTAGTTATCTCTTCGTTATAATATAACGTATTTTTACACCCTTAACCTTACTGTAAAGATTGTAAATATTTAATATTCTATAAATAAAATTAGAAAGTTTAAGTGAATCGGGAATCTAAAATTATATTTTTACTTTACTTTATTAGACTTCGATATTTGTCTTTTTGTTTTAACTAGGTTCTCCTAGTAGTTCCTTTGATTACATTGACAAATGATTTTAGAGTGTTATACATAGACGTCTTGAACACCGTTAATTTAAGATCTTTGTCTCCAGAAACTGGGTAAGACGGAAATCGAGTCACCGAAAACGTCTTTCCGTAAGGAAAGGTATATGGAGTTCGAGAAGTTTCTTGATAATCTTTCATTTACTTTCGTCATCGATATAGTACATCTATTCATTATAGGAACCTGTAAATGACGGATTTCCGTATTGTACTCTCTCTCCTCGTGATTTGACTGGTGACCAAATAGAATTGTTGATAAAACAACAACAAGTCAATGATTCAGCACAGACTAAGACACACTGGGGTACCCGATGTCGGTCCGAGGACAGGAGATGATAGAACTCAAACGAGTTTAAGTACAGGTAACTTTTTTCTTTATTGACGTAAGATCACGATGTAACCTGAGAGGTCCACCTCTACCTATTTACACAATTCATCGGTGAAGGGATTACTGTGGTAGTATTTTACTGCGTAATTCCAAACGATCAATCACCGATTTTGACTAAAATTTTTTAAATTAAAAGGACGAAACCAGAACAGTAGACCCGTGGTCATTCCATCGTATAATTAGTTCCAAATAGTATCTAAATTTTTACTTGTGTGATCGTTTTTACCTGTATCTACATGACGTGTGTGTGTGTGTGTGTACGGTAATGTAATTATACTACCCTGTACAATTAATATTTTACTACATCTAATAGTAAGAAAGGGAAATCATCTCAAAGTTATTCAGTTTATTTGTCTTTACTTCAAATAATTTAGTCACTATTCTTTTAACCAATGAACTGAACAGGTAAGGTGAGATACCTACGTGAATTTCTGGACCTTCTATATGTACATACTTCCCAACACCTTAGGTAAATTGTCTATCATGGTGGATACCTTTACCGTTAGGTACGGTCGTGAGAACGGACCTTTTAGGGTACCTGCCTCCTCGGACTATCCGATGTCAGGTACCCCAGCGTTTTTCAGTCTGTGCTGACTCGCTGAAGTGAGTGGTGGATAACACTCGCTGAAGTGAAGTGAGTGAAGTATGTAATAGTGACCTCTTCCTTTACCGTTGGGTGAAGTCATAAGAACGGACCTCTTGGGGTACCTCTCTCCTCGGACCGTCCGACACCAGGCACTCCAGCGTCTCTCAGTCTGTGTTAACTTCACTGACTCGTGCTCGTGGTGGATAACACTCTTCCTTCTATTTTATAAGACAAGACCAAAATGTAGAGATTAGTCAATCACGGTTGTGATTATGAAACCAGAGAAGATCCAGACATGTTTTCAATGTTGTTGAGACTTTGGTCACACTCTCAAATAAGTGTCAAACGGAGAGTAAAATAGTTTCGGTAACTTGAGTCAAATGTACTTCCTTAAGATCTCTCCGAGAGGTACCTGAAGACGTTCACTGGTGGTTTCTACGATGGGATACCTACCTGGTTGACACTGATCGTGTATACACTTTACTTCTCTTTGATTACCGAAACATCACATTTGTGGACGATATTCTATATAAAATGAATTCTCTATTAGTTTTACGTTAAGACTATATCGATTTTAAAGTCTTATATTTTTACGTTAATTAGTAGAAAGAACCTTCCTTTTTTTTACGTAAACCTCTCAACTTCGTTAGTGTTTGCAGATTGGTTTCCGAAATTTATGATAAATAGTCCATCTCTGTAGACATGAAATATTTCACTTGAACATGTACGAAGTTCTGTGTCATGCTCATAAATATCACTTTCCATATTATTCTTCCCTATCACGTAATTAGTTCTTATAAAATAACAGATTTACGGGGGTACTGTCTGTCGTATTGTGACATTCATGTATAATATGTGAGGTTCGACAAAGTTGTCATTATCTTATGAAGACGTGACTTGAGAAGTCACACGTTATTTACAATATTCGAAATGTCTCATAGTTTTAGTAGACGTCCTACAGACAGGTAATATTACCTCAAAATTTTAAAAAGATAAATGTGAAATGTAAAATACTCGTCTCTCGAGACGTTCGGTTCACTCAATGGTTGGTAAATATAGAGACTATTAGAATTATAATCTTATTATTTACGTCGAGTCGTACTGACTACTAATACGTTATTCCTCTAATCAAGTGGTAACATGACTGTCTATTAAAACAAGGGTAATACGGATTCCAGAGTAAAATTTGTTAATAATAGAACATTCAACCAGGAGTCTAAGAAAATTTCCTTCTTTTCACATAATCTGTTCAAGAAACCTAAATGAGTCCGTTGTTATACATTATAGTAACGATCTTACTCTTGAACTTTCCATTGTAAAATTCTATTTGTACTGTAAAAAGAAGTCCCACATGAAAGTGTAACACGAGAATACAATTATGATAGAAATAAATTTTAGTCAGTGACTACAGTCTTCTCTGTAAGTTCATGGCAAGGAGCAGGAAGAATAAATACAATGTTAACTACATTTTTTCTTTTAGAAGTAACCCTAACCCTAAACCTCTCTCTTATTTATTAAAAAGAGTGTTGACATTAAAGAATTCAAAAAGAGAACATAATGTCTTTATATTCATCTGTGAATAAGATAATAGTCATCATACTGTATTATTTTTCACCAATGGATATAAACCGAACCAGAATACAAATTCTCTTTTTTTGTCAGATCATGAGACTATACCGTGTCAATTATGAAGAAGAGGTTTTATGACACACGAGATGGACAATAGAAATAAGACGATGGTGACATCCTATTTCTATGTTGTTGGATCTACAGGTAGTCGTCTATTTACCTATTCTTTCGACACCATGTATATGTGTTACCTCATAATGAGTCGGTAAGTTTTCTTATGTAAACTTAGTCAAGATTACTCTACCTACTTTGACCTCGGTTAATATGTCTCACTTCATTCGGTCTTTCTTTTTGTGGTTATATCATATGACTGTGTATATATGCCTTAAATCTTTCTACCATTACTACTGGGACATACTCTCTGTCGTTTTCTCGGTGTCTACATATCTTGCCTGAAAACCTGAGACTCCCTCTCCCTCTCCCACCCTACTAAGCCCTCTTACCGTAACTTTGTACATATGATAGTATATTCTTTGCTTAGCGGTCAGATACAAGCTATGTCCTATGTCCTACGAACCCCTACCACGTACCCCTACTAGGTCTCTCTACTATACCCAACCCTCCCCCTAAGTCCTAACCCTCGGACATATGTGGGCACCACCTAAGTACAATTACATACCGTTTTGGTTATGTCATAACATTTCATTTTATTTCATTTTTATTTTAAATTTTTTTTAATTTTTTTTTTTTTCTATGTTGATCCCCTGTTTCCCATTTTCTTCTGGTGTGCTCTCTCCTTCGACTGAACCACAAACCCCACTTTTATAGTGGACAAAAGTAATGAGAGAGAAGAAAAATTCTCTTAAGTTCCAAGTTGTCCGGTTGTACTTGACAACATAGCTCTGTTACACTATAATAAGATATGTCACAGATAGTCAGTCTTTATCTTTGACAAAGACTTTAGTAAAAATTTATGTTTCTATATCACCTGTTTCCTACTCTCCGTTCTTCAAACTCCAACCTCAAACTTAGTTTTATCAACAAAATAGATGAATTACCACACACCCGACAGTGAAGTCAGCACAGGTTGAGAAACGTCGGTATACCTGACATCCGGTGGTCCGAGGAGACAGGTATCCTAAGAGGTCCGTTCTTATAACCTCACCCAACAGTACGGGAGGAGGTACTCTAGAAGGGTTGGGTCCCTGACTTGGGTACACAGAATAAAGAGGACGTGACCGTCCATCCAAAGAAATGGTGGTCACGACGGGTCATTTGGGGGAAATTACCATAATCTTAAGTTAAGTCATACTACACTAAAACACTCCAGATTGACAGACTTGCCAACCAAGAACTAATGTATAAAATGACAAAAAGACCTAACGTATTTGGTTAGGTAATATACCTAAAAAATTCGTTACGATGTTAATTATTTAAAATGAATAATATGCAGAGAACGAAAAGTATCTGTTTATAACTTTCTCAAAGTTTACATAACTCTTTGGTCTCTGTTTTTAGGAAACCACCAATAAATTTAGAGACCCCAGAGGTTTTATGAGATTTTTATAATATTTAGGTAAAGGAAACTAGAGGTATTAAAACTCAATGATACCGAAATAGTCACCCACTAATACTACCGAAAATTTTGATGTCAATCTGTCGAAGATTAAAACGAAGTCTGGTTGGATTATAGAGGTGGCTTTTTGTCTTATTCGACTTTATATGTGTCAAGACATAAGTCTTAGTTTAAATATATCCCAGTAATCTCTTTCTGTAACAAATTTAACATCGACCTACGATGACTGTACTAAAACGTATTTAGTGATCATCGAGGGTCGATGTTGAATTTGTAGAAAGAGACTATTGGGATATATTTGAACCAAGAAGGAAGAATTATAGATTTTCCTATCTTGAGATGAATGAATACCACGAATGGTATTAAATATGAGTATATACACTAATATAAGTACAAACATATATGAACATATGAATAAATATAAAAGAAGTATTGAAATAAATAAAAATTATATTTAAATAAATAGATAATTATATTTAAATGAATAAAATCAACCTCCAATTAATGAAATGTTATAACATAACCAAAACGGTATGTAGTTGTACTTAGGTGGTGTCCATATGTGCAAAAGGGGTAGGACTTCGGGGGTGGGTGTAGGAAAGGACATGGTAGGGAGATCCAGTAGAGTCACGTGGTCGGGGTTTGTAGGTCATAGTACGTACCTTGGACCTGACCACTGAGTAAAGTATATACTATAATATGTACAAAGTTACGGTAAGAGGGTTTAGTAAGGTGTGAGCGGGAGAGGGTGTCTCAGGTTTTCTGACAAGACATGTAGACACAGAGAAAACGACAGAACGTATGTCCCAATAGCAATGGTAGAAATATTTAAGGTATATATACGCAATCATATTATTATTATATTATATTATATTAGGTAAAACTCAAATACAAAACACATACCACAATGTTTCACAAGATCAAAGTAAGAAAATGTTTACCAATTGGTCAAAAGGGTCGTGGTGAACAATTTGTCTAACAGAAATTAGGTAACATATAAGAAAGGAGGAAACAGTTTCTTCCACAGGTATCCACGCACCTAAATAGAGACCCGAAAGATAAAACAGGGTGACTAGATATAAAGACAGTAACACGGTCATGGTATAACAGCACTACTGACACCGAAACATCATCTCGGACTTCAGTCCGTCCAACTAAGGAGGTTAAGGTAAGAAGAAAGAGTTCTAACGAAACGGATAAGCTCCAAAGTACATAAAGGTCCTGAAGGGACCACCGAGTCTACCATTTCGTAGACAGATGTTACACCCTCTGGGCCCAAGATAAGGACCTAAAACTTCTAGGGAACCTCTTCATTTACCGTCAGGTGAGGTCCTGGTAACGGACCATTTAGGGTACCTGTCTCCTCGGACCACCCGACGTCAGGTACCCCAGAGTTTCTCAGTCTGTACTGACTGGCTGAAGTGAAGTAAAGTGAAGTGAAGTATGTTTAACACTTTAATAAACAAGATCGAGACACTTTTTATGGCAACCATCGAACTATCCCTAACGTAACTTAGATATTTAACGAAACTCAGCATATGAGCAAAAGTGATATAATTAAGAAGGTTAGGTGTTAGTACTATATAAAGAGGTAAATAATCACAGGAGAAAGTAAAGAAAATGTCACAAAATGTCAAAAGATATATATCCAGAAATCAAAGAAATCCATCTGTATAAGGGTTCATAAAATAAGAAAAGCAACGTTACCTTAACAAAGGAATGAAAGAGAAAAATAAAAGAGTAATAATCACATATCTTTACGTTCCCTAAAGACACACAACTAAAACATAGGACGTTGAAATGATATAAGTAACTAATCGAGATTATTAAAAGACCACCTCAGAAATCCCGAAAGATACATCTCCTAGTACAGTAGACGTTTGCCACTCTCAAAATGAAGGAGAAAAGGACAAACCTAAGGAAAAGAAAGAAAAAGACGAGACTAACGATACCGGTTTTGAAGTTTTGATACAACTTATCATTACCATTTTCACCAGTGGGAACAGAAAAGGGACTGAAATCCCCTTTACGAAAGTTAAAAAGTGGTAACCCCTATTACAAACGACACCCAAACAGTATATATCGAAAATAATACAACTCCATACAAGGAAGATAAGGACGAAAGACCTCTCAAAGATAGTATTTACCTACAACTTAAAACAGTTTCCGAAAGAGACGTAGATAACTCTATTAGTACACCGAAAATAAAAAGTCAAACAATTACACCACATAATGTGACTAACTAAACACCTATAACTTCTTGTGAACGTAGTGACCCTATTTCGGGTGAACCAGTACTACATACTAGAAAAATTACACAACAACCTAAAACTAATGATCTTAAAACAATTCCTTAAAACGTAGATACAAGTAGTCACTATAACAGGACATCAATACTGTAGAAACAGTCCAAAACAATAACCCCACTACCACCAGAGTGTCTTACTCAAACCTTCAAATGAAAGGAGACGTTAAAAGACCTTCTCAAACCCATCCTATTTACAATCGAGAAGAAATAAAAAAAAATTAAAAAATAAAAAAAAATTTAAAATTTTAGAAATTAAGAATGTACGTAAGGGTTTGTACTTGGGGGGAAGGTGGAGGGAGGGGTGTTGTAGAGAGACCCAGTAGGGGTACGTGGTCGGGGTTCGTTCGACGTGGGATGCAGTCTGTACCTGACCGCTAAGTTAAGAATGTACTGTCATATGTACAATCTTAAGGGTAAGAGGGTTTAGTAGGGTGGGAGAGGGAGAGGGAGACTCAGGTTTTCAGGCCATATGTGTAGACACAGAAAAAAGGACAGAACGTATGTCCCAGCAGTAACGGTAGAAGGATTTAAGGTATATATACACAATCATATGACATAACCACAAAAAGAAAGACCGAATGAAGTGAGACATATTA